>JZKD02S1828127.1:72389-91538 GCA_000966675.3 Picea glauca
TTGGTTTATGTAGATGACATTATTTTTGGATGCACTAATGTCCCTTCAGTTCAATGGTTTGTTAATTCAATGCAGACTGAGTTTGAGATGTCCATGATAGGAGGACTGTCATATTTTATTGGTTTATGAATCAATCAGAGTTCTGCAGGGATATTTATCTCTCAAGAAAAGTGTTTGAAAGAGATGTTAAAGAGGTTTTAGATGGAAG
The DNA here is from genome assembly GCA_000966675.3 of Picea glauca. Taxonomy (NCBI): domain Eukaryota; kingdom Viridiplantae; phylum Streptophyta; class Pinopsida; order Pinales; family Pinaceae; genus Picea; species Picea glauca. The sequence goes on from JZKD02S1828127.1 coordinate 72,598, forward strand.
ATTCTACACCTATGAGCACACCTATGGTGGTTGGTTGCAAGCTCAGTAAATATGATATTACACTTGATGTTGATCAAAGAACATATCGATCAAAGATAGGAAGTCTTCTATACATCGCAGCATCTCGTCCTGATATAATGAAAGTTGTTGGAATGGTAGGTCATTATCAGTCTTCTCCTAAACAATGTCATTTAGCAGTTTTCAAAAGGATATTCAAATATTTGAAGGGTACAATGACTTATGGTCTCTAGTATCCTAGAAATAAGAATTTTCAATTAACTGCATATTCAGATGTTGATTGGGCAAAATATTTGGATGAGAGAAAGAGCACCAGTGGAGGTGCATTCTTCTTAGGTTATTCATTAATAGCAAGGCTTAGTAAGAAGTAGGGATTTATTTCATTATCAACTATAGAGGAAGAGTACATTGATGTTCCTACTTGCTGCACTCAGATCTTATGGATGATACAAACTCTTGCAGATTTGAAGATAACTTATACTGATCTAATTCCACTTCACTGTGATAACACCAGTGCCATTAGTGTCTCAAATAATCCTATTCTACATGCAAATACTAAGCATATACCAATAAAATATCATTTTCTCAAAGAGTAGGTTACAAACAGATTTGTTCAGTTGAATTATATTCCTTCCACAAAACAGATAGTTGATATCTTCACTAAACCGCTTACAATAGCTCAGTTTGAGTATCTATGCTAGAAGTTGGGTGTGACCCTGTTATCAAGTTAAAATGGACTATCTAATCAGGGGGAGAGTACTCATAGCATATCTGACCAGGGGGAGAGTGCTTATTGTATCTTTGTTTAGGGGGAGAACAAATTCACTCTCAGTTTTCTTTGACATTGATTTCAAAGGGGGGGGGGAAAGGTGTGGTCTGGATGATACAGTTAGAGGTCTAAGCAGAATAGTGCAGCCTTTCAGGGTTGCCATCAATGCCAAAGGGGGATATTTTTGGCATGTCTTAAAGGAAGAGTGTGCTTGTCATTGATGGCAAGAACAACAGTGATGATGGAAAATAGGAAAAGCATAAGATCAGGAGGAGAAGTGAACAGTATGCAGAGATCAAAGCTCATAAGGGAAAGCGCAGTACAGAAACATGATCAGGATCAAATCCTTGATCATGGATCTACTTCGAGAGTCCTCACGACTATTGGATCACTTTAAGTGGAAGGATAGGATAAGCAGGGAAAAACGGTTGAGAATTCGATTATCCGAATTTTCGCCAGTCATCAGAATTATTTAAGTAGAAGGAAAGGATAAGCAAGGGTTGATATCTAAGATCTCGATCACCTGAATTTATGTCAGAATGGAAAGATAGGATAAGTAAAGATGGAGATTCATTAGATTTAATCCAAGTCAAAGATGCATCGTAGACAGATCAAGTCATTGATATAATATCTTGATCAAACGAACATCATTTGTTTTGGGTCTAAATTTATGAGGAGGTTACACTCTAGATAAATCACTTCAAGAATTTCCAGTTGAGATTTGAAATACCCAAATCCCAGAGAGTCAGAGAGATGAAATACATTCTCGACCATTGGATCATCTGAAGTATATCTTAGTCTTTATATCATCCGAAGAAGATCTCAAGCGTCAGATCGTCCGAAGTGAATATGGGTTGTCTGATCGAGAGCGTCACTTTGAGTTTTGAAATTCCCGAAGCCCGGAGCCCTGGAGAGCCGAAATACATTCTCGACCGTCGGATCATCTGAAGTAGATCTCAGTCATCAGATCACCCGAAGAAGATCTCAAGCATCAGATCGTCCAAAGTGAATCTAGGTCGTCTGAACTAGAGTGTTAGTTTGAGTTTTGAAATTCCCGACGCCTAGAGACCCAGAAAGCCGAAATAAATTCTCGACCGTTGGATCATCTGAAGTAGATATCAATCGTTTGATCGTCCAAAGAATATATCAAGTGTTAGATCGTCCGAAGGAAATCTGGGTCATCTGATCCAGAAAAGACATGGCATAAGCCTGTGGAATCTGGGTAAAGACCCGAAGTAAGCCTCAACCGTCCAATCCAAGAGGACATGTGGTAGTAATCTGCATACTTCGAGGGGAAGTAAAGTTTGAGACTTGATATTTTAGAAGTCTGGAGACCCAAAGGAGATCTCGACCATTGATTGAGAAAGGGGCCACAGAACTGTTAATCAGGTTGAAAGGTCAAATTCCCGAAGTAGAGGTAGAGTCATCAATTGAGAAGGACAAGTGTCTGTAGATCATCAACTCTAGAAGATTGGCGTACGGAGAAAAGAAAGGTTTGAGATTTGAAACTCCTAGAGCCCGGATCATGAAGTAAATCACAGTCATTGATTTAGGAAGGCTAGATCTGTTCTGCAGACTTGAGAGGATAGATCTGAACCATCCGTTCAGGAGCATCATCAAGATCGTGAGATCGAAGGTCCCATCTCATTGTGGGGATTGAAGGTGCATGAAATTTAAAAAGTTAAGGGTGGGCTGCAATTGAAACCACGATTTTGGAGAAAGGACACGTGGAGGCTCGAGGTAAATTACGGGGTGAAACACAATTTGATCTCAAACCACCTTTGGCCATGCCTGAATTCGCATGGTCACATGATATCATCTCCCAAGGTCACATTAGCAGAAGATAGGGGAAGGAACTAGAGTTTCTAGGCTCCACATCGGAGGTTACGCATTGAAAATTCATAAGGGCCTCTCCATGTATAATCCAATGGCACTGATCAAATAGAATCTAATCGAAGGGTTGTTGTTTCACTTCGTGATTTGATCTTCATCAGTTATGATTTAGTTACACTAACTAAATCATTTTTCCTGAGCGGTTGAATCATTGTTCATAAGCAATTGAATCATTGTTCCTGAACATTGGAATCATGATACTTGATCATTTTTTAGATTCCCGACTTGAGCATTGGAGATGAAGAGTGTAACGGATAATGAGAGCAGGAATAAAAGAAAAATGTTGTGACAGAGAGAGGTCGTTGTTTCTCGGTAAAATAATTTGAAATGTATGTGATCAAGAATATAGAAAAAAAAGAGCCGAAAAGATGCAAATATGAAGAACATAAGCTTGACAGATCAGAAATGGTGAAAATAGAAGACTGTACAAGAACCTAAGAGCATGATAAGAATAGAGGAAGAGAAGATGGATACAGACAGCAAGTGGAGCCAAGAATGAACAGACGGAATCAAAACAAAATTGTAGAACAGAGAAGAAGTGGTAAGCATTGAAATGTATGTATTGTTGTAAGGTTTTATTCAAGTAAAGATTTATAATCAGGGTGGTAGGGTGGTGCTTGGGAGGACTTTTGTCCTCAGAGTTTCAAGTGGGTGCTTGAACACATGGAGTTGTAGTTTCCATATGGTTGTAACCAAAAAAACCAGGGTGGTAGGGTGGTGCAAGGGAGAACCGGTGTTCTTTGTTATACAGGTTGGTTCCCATGTGACTGGAAGTTGGTGCTTCCATCCAGTTGGTGCTGGAACACTTAGGGAGTTGGTTCTTCCTTCTAGTGGGTGCTAGAGAAACCAGAGGGTTGGTTCTCTCTACAAGTTGCATCTTGTTAAAGAAGAGGTTGTAGCCTCATTTTGAGTTGGTGCTCAAAGATTGATGATGTACAGAACTTAAAAGATTGCCTATCATTCTAAGAAGAAGAGGTTTTAACCCTTTATGGGTTTCCTCATGAATATTTGTCTCTATGTATATCATATGTGTGATTCATATTTATTATTTGTGTTGTTCATGACTTGCATTATATTGATGATCACTTGGAGAACATTAATAATATTTCAATAGGCATAAAATTATTTAAGCACAATAAAAACTGATTCACCCCCCCCCCCAACCCTCTCAGTTCTCTTAGTATTTCCAACAAACTATCACCATATGCTAGACAAAATCTCACAAATTGTGGTTGTACAAAATCTTTTTGGAGTAGCACTGCAAAATTTCTTTATGTAAACTATCATTGAATTGGCATAGGAGCATAAGAGATATAGCATATGCTATAATAAATTTCTCTTGGTATTTATGGTCAATCATTCCTTTACTTGAATGTGAGTCAAAATATATTCATTCATGTTTCGTGTGATGCAAGTCACTCCCTCTCAACAACAAGATTCATCAATGCATACATGAATCAACTTCTTGATCTAGAGATGTTGCCACTCATTGAACATGTGATAACTTGGTCCTATGATGCTTGCAAAAAAAATGCAAATTTGGAAAAAAGGGATGCCACCATGATTGTTCATGTGTTACTATGTAATTCCTTTGGTATATTCAGATTGCTACAATGATTTTTGTTGAAGCAAACTCCTTTTCTATAAAACTTTTTTCACAAAATTCAGTTCCCTCAAACTTTATTCTTTTTAACGTCCCATGGAATTGCATGAATGGGAAATCCTATCTTGACTCCACCCTAGTGAAAACATCCAATTAAGTGACCTTKACATGCTTGGTTAGCATGACTTTGAMAACAACCATAATGAGAACCATACTCTTATCCAYGCACACTTGTAAGATACATGCATACAATATATAAACAWCAATTACTSTAGCCACCAAATTACAAATGMTTTCTCTTMCATTCCCTCTCTGTTATATTCCTTGTCCCCCAATCGACACATAATAATAGACTATGGTATCTCCCCTTSGAGTTGTTCATTGTACAATTTTTCATCTTGATTCATTTTGTTACCATTGAAGTTCTAGTAATTCTTCTCTAGTTAGCAATATCTTCAAGTTGAGCAGACTAGAGTGTATTGTTATCATAATTTTAGCCTTTGAGATGCTCACTTTTTCAATATAATTATGGATTTATTCTTTGAAATATCTTGAGCACTTGTGATTTATTCCTTTTAAGATGTATTTCATTGTTTGGATGAATGTTCTTCATAAAATCTATAATTAAAGAGAACTAGTATGATATACTCTTTGTGAAAATTGTTGGAGCCAAATTATTTTTCTCTTTTATTCTTCATACATAGACAAATAGTTTATGTCATGCACCAAAAGATAAAGGTGTCAAATGGAAAGGAAGCTTATTTTATTCTCACATCTCAATATAACTTAGGTCTATTATTTTTATCAAATAGATTAAAGTTGTGACAATTAAAGATATACAATAAATTGTTGGATATAATCTTGAGTCCCATTGACCTGCTTTAGTCATTCATTAAGATTAATATATTTTTTTTCAATTTGTTTCTTCTAAAATGGGTTGCTAGTTCCTTTGTGTTGGTTTACTATGGGCAGACCCAAGTTCAAACTACAGGATTACCAACAACCCTTTCGACCATCGACCCTTCTGGATACCAAAAGGAAACACAACACACACAATGCACTGCACAGTCTCACCCAAGATGGCTTATATGGGTGGTTGCAGGACTCAGATGTCTGGAACCATGGGATGGGATGTGTTTCTCTCTCAGAGGCATTGGATCTACTCGTTGTTAGTCCTCAAACCCTCATTAGATCCTATTCCGGACCATTGTCACAATTGTTCTACTAGGACTTCTTTAACCATTATAGCCTCATGTGTTCAATGGCAAGTATTTATCTATTGTAACACAATATTCTGATATAAACATGATCCATATGGATATAGGTGGCCACCCACCTTTTCCAACTCACTGAAAACAATTTCTGGCAATTTTGGCAATTTACTATTTTTAGCAGTTTTTAACTTGATGGCCATTTTGAGGGCATAAATGAAGGTTTTTAGGGATAGATATTCTCAATGATAGCCAAAGTCTCTAATTGATATCACAAAATGAATCTCCTCGATGATACCTTTCCAACGAGATATCATGAGCCTAAAACGGAGATCGTATGCAAAAGTTACAACCTCAGGAAGTCAATGTACTAACTTACCCAAACGGGGCCCACATGACTTTTGGCGCTTCATCTCCTAGGGTTAGGTTTTTGGATGTCTAGGGTTTTTTAAATTCATGTTTATTGTAAAAATTCCTTAAGAACCTCATTGTAATCATCTTCTTGTGAATGAGCGCAGCCATCACATCTCTTCTTAGAGATAATCCGCCACCATTCCAACAAGCTTGTTTTCCGCTGCATTTTACAGTTTCAGCTTATTTCCTAATTAAATAGAAAACCGGTTTTACTATATCTCTGTTATTTTGTGTTAAGAATATTTTAATAATTTGTATTTATTTTGTTCTACTCATAAAATCAAGATCAGTGGTATCAGATTGGTCAACTCCTTGTCATCTTAATGCATGTCCCCAATGAGGTCATGGTACAAAGATTTGGATCTCGATCTCATTTCTCTTGAGAACAAAATCTCTCGCATGCCCAAATGACCTCTAATGGAAGGGGAAAATAAATATGATGGGACAGGAGATCCTTTCAAAATGTTTCTTGAGGAAGCCCTCACGCAAGAGAGGAACGAGATGATGGATAGTTTCGCGCAAATCCTTCGGTAGCTACCAACAGGCGACGCATCTTCCTCGAGCAAAGGCATCGCCCCCTTCAAGGTACAAATCAACTTAGATATTCCTATATTTGAAGTTCAGATAGATGCAGATGTTGTAGAAAGTGGTTGAATCTACTATAAGGGTATTTTTTTGTCCATAAATTTTCGAATAGAGAAAAGATTACTTTTGCACTCCTCAAAGTCATTCCCCATGTCAAAAATTGGTGGGAAACTTTCTGTGAGTGAAAGGAAATAGAGAAACCCTCATTATTTACAGTCGCGGTCATCTGGGAATCCTTCGGGGATGATATTGAGTTCACAAATTTTTTAAATCGCAACCTTATATTAACTTTCATTATAGTTGTTTAGGTCACACAAGATCAGAACTTGATGGGAACTAATGCCATACATGATGGTGGGATTTAGATTTGATTGCATCAAGATTAGTTTTGATGGTCATCCAATGTAGATTTTAGTTTTGATAGTTTATTATGTGATTAAGGTAAAATGATTTCCAAAGCTTGGAGTAGTGCTAACAATTTAGGTTGCATAAGAATTGATTGCATTAATTTCTACAATGAAGTCTTTGGGAACTCAAATAACAATTGCAATTTCCTAATCCCATTATGTTGCAGGATTTTAACTATATTGTCATTCATGTTTTACAACCTCAGTAAGGAGGGTTCCTTATTAAACCATAATCCCTCCAAAACCATTTGTAGAATATACATAGAGTTTAAGGCACTATTAAGCTACCCACTATTGGAAAATAAACCAATAATAGCTTGAATGATTTGAATATTTTGATCCAAAACTAATATATGCTATCATTTTTTGTAGGATTATTATAAGTAGAGTCATCAAGTTGAAATTTTTTGTCCAAGTTATTGTAGAGATGTATCATATGCATGTAGAACAAATGTCAATAGAAAATGGCTTTGTTTCTTGCAATAGATACAATTATGGGAAGATTATTACTAGGATCATACCCCTTCTTAATTTTGTGCACATGCTCATATAAACATTAAGCTAGTATAAATTGCACGTTTTGTTATAGGTGAGTGTAGGGGATAGGGCATAGTGCTCAAAAGAGACACTTATTACCATGGGAGACTCTGTCTTCTAGTAACGAATGACTTATTTATTTAATTGTGATATTTATTAGCAAACTATAAGATAATTGTCCATTATTGTAAGGTTGTATTTTGAATATGTGAAAATGTTTGTGCAAATTCCTACTCTAGGACCTTTCTTACACCTAACATTCTCACCTATTGGACGTTTTTCAATGGAATAAAAATTACAAATTTGTTGGTGTGATTGAACTATGCTTTGCATAGTCAAAAATATTTGAGGTTCAACTCTCTACACCAAACCTTGAATCTCCCATATATATACCCTTGCTTTATCAACTTTGCATATACTAACTAAAATCCAAAATAAAGTATGCAAAGAAAGACTCATGTATTTGGAAACTTTGCATATATTAACAAAAATACAAAATAGAACATGCAAGAAAGATTGTTGTAATTTCCATGTCTAGAAGTGCACATCCATAAAANGTGTTGGTTTACTATGGGCAGACCCAAGTTCAAACTACAGGATTACCAACAACCCTTTCGACCATCGACCCTTCTGGATACCAAAAGGAAACACAACACACACAATGCACTGCACGGTCTCACCCAAGATGGCTTCTATGGGTGGTCGCGGGACTCAGATGTCTGCAACCATGGGATGGGATGTGTTTCTCTCTCAGAGGCATTGGATCTACTCTTTGTTAGTCCTCAAACCCTCATTAGATCTTATTCCAGACCATTGTCACAATTGTTCTACTAGGACTTCTTTAACCATTATAGACTCATGTGTTCAATGGCAAGTATTTATCTATTGTAACACAATATTCTGATATAAACATGATCCATATGGATATAGGTGGCCACCCACCTTTTCCAACTCACTGAAAACAATTTCTAGCAATTTTGGCAATTTACTATTTTTAGCAGTTTTTAACTTGATGGCCATTTTGAGGGCATAAATGAAGGTTTTTAGGGATATATATTCTCAATGATAGCCAAAGTCTCTAATTGAGACCACAAAATTAATCTCCTCGATGATACCTTTCCAACGAGATATCATGAGCCTAAAACGGAGATCGTATGCAAAAGTTACAACCTCGGGAAGTCAATGTACTAACTTACCCAAACGGGGCCCACATGACTTTTGGCGCTTCATCTCCTAGGGTTAGGTTTTTGGATGTCTAGGGTTTTTTACATTCATGTTTATTGTAAAAATTCCTTAAGAACCTCATTGTAATCATCTTCTTGCGAATGAGCGCAGCCATCACATCTCTTCTTAGAGATAATCCGCCACCATTCCAACAAGCTTGTTTTCCGCTGCATTTTACAGTTTCAGCTTATTTCCTAATTAAATAGAAAACCGGTTTTACTATATCTCTGTTATTTTGTGTTAAGAATATTTTAATAATTTGTATTTATTTTGTTCTACTCATAAAATCAAGATCAGTGGTATCAGATTGGTCAACTCCTTGTCATCTTAATGCATGTCCCCAATGAGGTCATGGTACAAAGATTTGGATCTCGATCTCATTTCTCTTGAGAACAAAATCTCTCGCATGCCCAAATGACCTCTAATGGAAGGGGAAAATAAATATGATGGGACAGGAGATCCTTTCAAAATGTTTCTTGAGGAAGCCCTCACGCAAGAGAGGAACGAGATGATGGATAGTTTCGCGCAAATCCTTCGGTAGCTACCAACAGGCGACGCATCTTCCTCGAGCAAAGGCATCGCCCCCTTCAAGGTACAAATCAACTTAGATATTCCTATATTTGAAGTTCAGATAGATGCAGATGTTGTAGAAAGTGGTTGAATCTACTATAAGGGTATTTTTTTGTCCATAAATTTTCGAATAGAGAAAAGATTACTTTTGCACTCCTCAAAGTCATTCCCCATGTCAAAAATTGGTGGGAAACTTTCTGTGAGTGAAAGGAAATAGAGAAACCCTCATTATTTACAGTCGCGGTCATCTGGGAATCCTTCGGGGATGATATTGAGTTCACAAATTTTTTAAATCGCAACCTTATATTAACTTTCATTATAGTTGTTTAGGTCACACAAGATCAGAACTTGATGGGAACTAATGCCATACATGATGGTGGGATTTAGATTTGATTGCATCAAGATTAGTTTTGATGGTCATCCAATGTAGATTTTAGTTTTGATAGTTTATTATGTGATTAAGGTAAAATGATTTCCAAAGCTTGGAGTAGTGCTAACAATTTAGGTTGCATAAGAATTGATTGCATTAATTTCTACAATGAAGTCTTTGGGAACTCAAATAACAATTGCAATTTCCTAATCCCATTATGTTGCAGGATTTTAACTATATTGTCATTCATGTTTTACAACCTCAGTAAGGAGGGTTCCTTATTAAACCATAATCCCTCCAAAACCATTTGTAGAATATACATAGAGTTTAAGGCACTATTAAGCTACCCACTATTGGAAAATAAACCAATAATAGCTTGAATGATTTGAATATTTTGATCCAAAACTAATATATGCTATCATTTTTTGTAGGATTATTATAAGTAGAGTCATCAAGTTGAAATTTTTTGTCCAAGTTATTGTAGAGATGTATCATATGCATGTAGAACAAATGTCAATAGAAAATGGCTTTGTTTCTTGCAATAGATACAATTATGGGAAGATTATTACTAGGATCATACCCCTTCTTAATTTTGTGCACATGCTCATATAAACATTAAGCTAGTATAAATTGCACGTTTTGTTATAGGTGAGTGTAGGGGATAGGGCATAGTGCTCAAAAGAGACACTTATTACCATGGGAGACTCTGTCTTCTAGTAACGAATGACTTATTTATTTAATTGTGATATTTATTAGCAAACTATAAGATAATTGTCCATTATTGTAAGGTTGTATTTTGAATATGTGAAAATGTTTGTGCAAATTCCTACTCTAGGACCTTTCTTACACCTAACATTCTCACCTATTGGACGTTTTTCAATGGAATAAAAATTACAAATTTGTTGGTGTGATTGAACTATGCTTTGCATAGTCAAAAATATTTGAGGTTCAACTCTCTACACCAAACCTTGAATCTCCCATATATATACCCTTGCTTTATCAACTTTGCATATACTAACTAAAATCCAAAATAAAGTATGCAAAGAAAGACTCATGTATTTGGAAACTTTGCATATATTAACAAAAATACAAAATAGAACATGCAAGAAAGATTGTTGTAATTTCCATGTCTAGAAGTGCACATCCATAAAANGAATCTCCCATATATATACCCTTGCTTTATCAACTTTGCATATACTAACTAAAATCCAAAATAAAGCATGCAAAGCAAGACTCGTGTATTTGGAAACTTTGCACATATTAACTAAAATACAAAATAGAACATGCAAGCAAGATTGTTGTAATTTCCATGTCTAGAAGTGCACATCCATAAAACTCTATAGACAACATCTATGTAAGGTTACCAACCATCAAGGAAAGAATTGGATAATTTTATAGATATATTATGAARCTAATCAAATTTTCATCAATTATTTTACCAATATTGTGTTGAAAGTAGTTTGTAATGAAATATAAACAATGTGGACACGTTTATTTGTAGTCATTTCCAAAAACCAACTTATATTATGCAATTTTAATGAATTTTCTATTCATGCAAGTCTATTATTTTGGAATGTACCTTTTCCCTTGTGATACTAGGTTTCTTGTTGGGCCCTCCATTTTTGGAAATACTGATAGTTTGGAAAAAGCACAGCATGTGAGCAGAAGATTTGAAACGGTGGAAAAAAGTTAGAAGAATGAAGAACTAATTGAAATTACAACAGTAGTGGAGATATCCAAAAATGCCATGTGTCATATGGACAAGCAATGCAAAAGGCCAAGAGCATCGAGCGCTAGCAGGGAAAAGCCGGAAAGATAGCGGAATAAAGAATCCAAGAAGTTGTCAAAGGAAAAATATAAGTATTGAGCTATGTAATGGGAAAAAGATTGGGATTGAGTGAGTTTTGATCATATATTGTAATGGGTTTTGTTGGGAGCATTGTGCTTGCACAACCAACTATTGAGTCTGTAATGGGAATTTCAGCGTTAGATCTTGTTACGCAAGTTTATGCATGAGTCATAAAGACTTATTGTAAGATAGTTGATGGTATTGTTGATAGTATAATGGAATGGTTTGGGTCCTAAAATTTCTTGTTGTATTGATCTGATATGATGTTTATGACTCCATGGTTTTGTCGCGCAATTGTTTCTTTCTGGTTTGATTAAGTATTTGATCATTTTTCATGGATATCTTTAGGATTTTCTACATATCTCTAGTTAATGTTAAGGTAAATCTAATGTTGCATTCTCTCTAACTTACTTCATCATCTAAGTCTCAACTACACCTTGGGTGAGACTTCTTTCCCTCGTGGAAGGATGAATATGCCAGTGTATCTAGACTACAACCGTTCCTTTTGTTGGCAACCTTAGATAACCCTGGTCTCAATATTGTGCCAACAAATGGTTTCGTTGCCAGGACACAAGCTTTAAAGTGAGTTTTTAGAGGATGTCTCATCGAATTTACAAATTCGATGTTGAGAATTGGTGGTAAAGCAGGTGTGACATGTTTATTCAGCAGTAAGTGGGGTTGTGGCACGAAATGTTTAGGGTTGTGAAAATCATAGTGTTCTATTCAGAGCCTACTAGCGATCAGTATGAAATATTTTGGATTAGGATCCCTGAAGAAGTATTTTAGTATTTAGATCGCCTGCAAGAAGAACCAGAGTACAAAGATCAAGTCAAAAGGAAATACAATTGGATCGTTGAGGGTTTATNGAATCTCCCATATATATACCCTTGCTTTATCAACTTTGCATATACTAACTAAAATCCAAAATAAAGCATGCAAAGCAAGACTCGTGTATTTGGAAACTTTGCACATATTAACTAAAATACAAAATAGAACATGCAAGCAAGATTGTTGTAATTTCCATGTCTAGAAGTGCACATCCATAAAACTCTATAGACAACATCTATGTAAGGTTACCAACCATCAAGGAAAGAATTGGATAATTTTATAGATATATTATGAAACTAATCAAATTTTCATCAATTATTTTACCAATATTGTGTTGAAAGTAGTTTGTAATGAAATATAAACAATGTGGACACGTTTATTTGTAGTCATTTCCAAAAACCAACTTATATTATGCAATTTTAATGAATTTTCTATTCATCAAGTCTATTATTTTGGAATGTACCCTTTCTCTTGTGATACTAGGGTTCTTGTTGGGCCCTCCATTTTTGGAAATACTGATGGTTTGGAAAAAGCACAGCATGTGAGCAGAAGATTCGAAACGGTGGAAAAAAGTTAGAAGAATGAAGAACTAATTGAAATTACAACAGTAGTGGAGATAGCCAAAAATGCCATGTGTCATATGGACAAGCAATGAAAAAGGCCAAGAGCATCGAGCGCTAGCAGGGAAAAGCCGGAAAGATAGCAGAATAAAGAATCCAAGAAGTTGCCAAAGGAAAAATATAAGTATTGAGCTATGTAATGGGGAAAAGATTGGGATTGAGTGAGTTTTGATCATATATTGTAATGGGTTTTGTTGGGAGCATTGTGCTTGCACAACCAACTATTGAGTCTGTAATGGGAATTTCAGCATTAGATCTTGTTACGCAAGTTTATGCATGAGTCATAAAGACTTATTGTAAGATAGTTGATGGTATTGTTGATAGTATAATGGAATGGTTTGGGTCCTAAAATTTCTTGTTGTATTGATCTGATATGATGTTTATGACTCCATGGTTTTGTCGCGCAATTGTTTCTTTCTGGTTTGATTAAGTATTTGATCATTTTTCATGGATATCTTTAGGATTTTCTACATATCTCTAGTTAATGTTAAGGTAAATCTAATGTTGCATTCTCTCTAACTTACTTCATCATCTAAGTCTCAACTACACCTTGGGTGAGACTTCTTTCCCTCGTGGAAGGATGAATATGCCAGTGTATCTAGACTACAACCGTTCCTTTTGTTGGCAACCTTAGATAACCCTGGTCTCAATATTGTGCCAACAAATGGTTTCGTTGCCAGGACACAAGCTTTAAAGTGAGTTTTTAGAGGATGTCTCATCGAATTTACAAATTCGATGTTGAGAATTGGTGGTAAAGCAGGTGTGACATGTTTATTCAGCAGTAAGTGGGGTTGTGGCACGAAATGTTTAGGGTTGTGAAAATCATAGTGTTCTATTCAGAGCCTACTAGCGATCAGTATGAAATATTTTGGATTAGGATCCCTGAAGAAGTATTTTAGTATTTAGATCGCCTGCAAGAAGAACCAGAGTACAAAGATCAAGTCAAAAGGAAATACAATTGGATCGTTGAGGGTTTATNCCCTTGTGATACTAGGGTTCTTGTTGGGCCCTTCATTTTTTGAAATATCAATATTTTAGAAAAAGAACAACATGTCAATGGAAGATTCAAAATGGTGGAAAAAAGTTAGAAGAATGAAGAACTAACTGAAATTATAACAGAAGTGGAGACAACCAAAAACGCCATGTGTCAGATGGACAAGTAATGAAAAAGGCCAAGAGCATCAAGCGCTAGCAGAGAAAAGCCAGAAAGATAGTAGAATAAAGAATCCAAGAAGTTGTCAAAGGAAAAATATAAGTATTGAGCTATGTAACAGGAAAAAGGTTGGGATTGAGTGAGTTTTGATAATATATTGTAATGGGTTTTGTTGGGAGCAATGTTCTTGCACAGCCGACTATTGAGTTTGTAATGGGAATTTCAGGGTTAGATCTTGTTACGCAATCTTATGCATGAGTCATAAAGACCTATTGTAATATAGTTGATGGTATTGTTGATAGTATAATGGAATGGTTTGTGTCCTAAAATTTCTTGCTCTACTGGTCTTATATGATGTGTATGAATCCATGGTTTTGTCATTCAATTGTTTCTTTCTGGTTTGGTTAATTATTTGATCATTTTTCATGGATATATTTAGGATTTTCTACATATCTCTAGTTAATGTTAAGGTAAATATAATGTTGCATTCCCTCTAACTTACTTGATCATCTAAGTCTCAACTACACCTTGGGTGAGACTTCTTTCCCTCGTGGAAGGATGAATATGCCAGTGTATCTAGACTAAAACGGTTCCTTTTGTTGACAACCTTAGAGAACCCTAGTCTCAATATCGTGCCAACAAATGGTTTTATTGCTAGGACTCGAGCTTTAAAGTGATTTTTTAGAGGATGCCTCATCGAATTTACAAATTTGATGTTGAGAATTGGTGGGAAAAGAGGTGTGACATGTTTATTTAGCACGAAGTGGGGTTGTGGCACAAAATGTTTAGGGTTGTGAAAAGAAAAATGTTTTATTCAGAGCCTGCTAGTGATTAGTATGAAATATTTTGGATTAAGTTCCCCGAAGAAGTATTCTGGTGGTTAGATCGTCTGCAAGAAGAACTAGAGTAAAAAGATCAAGTCAAAAGGAAATACAATTGAATCATTGAGGCTTTATCGACTCTTCACCATTTAGATCATCTGATCTCATGTGTTATGTATTTTTGGGTGCATACTATTTTGGAGGGTTATATTATCGAATTTTTTGTCGAGAACCACCAATCCTTTTCCAAAGCAGAAGTCGTATTCAAAGAAGGAGCTAGAGGAAGATTGTTGTGGGGAATCCCCTTGTGGATCAAGTTTTTATTAGTAGAATAAGGAATGGTGTATGTTCCATCGAGTGATATGGAAGCATAAACCCATGTGCTCAGGGAAGGGTGATTTATGAGAGGGTTCATAAGTTAGGTCAAGGAATATTTTATGAGAGATATGGGGGGTCGTCAAGAGAAAAGTGCAAGAGATGAATGAGCTCAAAAGAGGGCTTATGTTCTTGAGAAGAGGTGGTGAAAATAGATGAGAAAGGTGATGAAGAGGTATGATCAGTAACAGAAGGAGATTTACTTTGAGAGTAATCATAGGAAAGAGTTAGAAGAGTTGTGGGAATTGAAGAGATAAGGAAGGCTTTCCAGTCGATGGTTGAAGGAGAAATTTGGTGAAAGAGGAGAAGGTTCTGGAAGAAGCAGACAAGAGGAAGGAATTTCACAAGATATATATGAAATATTACAGATAAGTTCCACCACTAAGGAAGAATACTCATCAAGAACCCCTGAAGAAGTTGTGGGAAAATTGGAACCTGCAACACTAGAAGATGTCAGATTGCATCAAGATATGAATGCTACACTACAAATGAACGAGGCCCCCCAGATCAAATAATTTCACTTCGGAGGTAAAGGAACCAGTCCTGAATCACCCATTCCCCCAGTGTCATCTATAAATATGGTAATTTCTACAACAAATATTTATGTCAATTATGTTATTTCTAACCCTTCAAGTCCAACAAGTTTGAATATTAGTAGTAGTGGAAGTGTGGCAAGTTTTTTAGTTGTAACGCAACTAGGACCATTGGGGTTCATTTTAGTAGGGTTTCCAAATACCTCGATGGAAAATCAACATGCAAGATCTCTCACCCGATACCTTGAATTTTGGCGAAAAGGTGATGAGGACGTTGAACAACACTCCCTCAAGAAAAGCACAAAAATTTGTTGATCTATGGATGCAACTCTTTTCTAATATATTGGATGATGAACAACTTACTGGGAAGTTGTGGAATACAATCAAGTTAGCATTGGGAGCTGAAGGAACCCCAGAGGATTTTATTACCGCAAATATTCCAGAAAATAATGCAGGTCGAATCCAGAGAAGAAAAAGGAGATATGGAAAGGAGTCTAGGTTGAATGATCACATTGATGACTATGATGTCAACATATTTCCAAAGAAGAATTGAAAAGCAATGGGCAAGCCCAAGCTTGTATATTCCCTTATTCAGTTGCAGATGGTGAATCAATACTAGATTTATCCTATGGGGAGGCCGCAAAACGTTGAAATAGACTTGGTTGGCATCAATACAATAGCTAATTTCGAAGTCATCGAGATAATAGAGGAGAAGGATCCTTATCCATATTTGTTAGGCATTGATTGGGCCTACAAAAACTATGTTGTAATCGATATTAAGAAGGAAACTATGACCTTCGAGTATAACAACATGAAGGTTACTCAACCACTAGACCCTTATCAAGGCCCACGATACACTGAACCAGCCGATGATAATATGGAGGGAGATGCCATAGATCCGTTGTATGCTCTTACTATAGGAAGATGAGAAAATTACATTAATCCCATTGCAGATGGATTTGTAAGTTGGCGAAGCATTCAGTCGGGGAATTAATATTATGAAGTAGCTTTTGAAAATTGCAACAAGGAAGGTATGAAAATTTGTCTAGGTGATGCACAACTATCGAAGCAGTTAGGTGGATTGCAACAGAAATCAAGGAGTATCCAACGTACGATGGTAAATCATATCTGCATAGTTTTATGATTAACATGGAGAGTAAGGTTGCAACTGAATAGAGACTCTCAACACTTGACCTAGACCTGAAGTCTTCTCTAGACAGGTAGTGGGATACTCACAAAGGAAATCTCTCTTCTTTGGATGAAGTCAAGCTTGGTATACAACATCATTTTTTCTAATAACGCAAGTACAATAGAAGGGATAATATCAGAAGCAGAAGATTCAAACGTTATCCTTGGAGATATATGATGTTCAGTCTCACCTAGTTTCTCACATTGAGCGTTGTCTAAAAGTATGTAAAGTTTCACAACTTCCTTCCTATCTATGGACACATCAATTCTTCCACTCTTTGGGAACAATTCCCAAGGCATGGTATGTGCACGAGGAAAAAAGAAGAAAAACAACATGCATGAAAACACTTAAGAATCACTTCCACCATGACTTCTCATTTTCTGGTAAGACTTATGAAATCACAGTTGTGCTCCAACAAATCAAGAAGATGTTTAGTACTGAAGTCAAGCCCAAATATCCCCTTACATTATGCTTTGAGCATGAACATTTTCTTGAGTAGAGCTTGTATCCATCCCCTATAAGAATACCCATTGCTTGTAGTAAAGTTGATAAGGAACCGAGAGATCCTAAGGAGTTATAGGAGATCTAACATTTAACTTTTCAAGAATCCCCAGAATCGAGAGAATTCAAGGATACGATACCAAGTGACATCAACAACTCATACACTCAATGTTATAGGATAAGTCTGTGAGTGCGGACACAAACCGACCTCCCTAGATCCACCTGGTATCTAGAACAAAACAGGACAGAATAATACACTTTCCCTAGATCTAGCCTATTGAATGAACTAAGAGATAAGGGTTATGGACATACCTTATGATCTCTTTCCTTATGTATCTGTTGTTCCAAGATTTTCTCCAATGCTCTCGTCCTGTCCAGATCACAACAAAACGAACCAATCGAAGTAAAGGCAGATTAAGATATTCAATGACTAGTCTATACATATGATCAAGGAATTATGTAATAAAGTGACATCATCTTTATGGGAAAGGGACATATTRYTGTATTGAATTAATTGAAAGTGAAACTTACAACCTGAGCCTTGATGTCGTAGGTCTCCTTTCGATGGCTTCTAGCTCTGACACACACACTTGCTCATGCATGAAGAAAATCAACCACATGTGATGACCTTGTTTTTGTCTCTTGTTGTTGTAGCATCAGTCCTCCATACAATCTTGCACTAATTCTCTAATCAATCTCTTTCTAACTTGCTGCTAACTGAACTTAACCCTTTCCATGAGCAATCTCCTCAATATATAGGAAGAGATAGGTTAGTTACTTGGATAGGGAATGATCCCAAGATATCTGGAATGACAGTACTTGAATAACCACTCGAAAGCCAACTCACCCTTCTAGAAGATTACCTTCTAGAAGGTTCGAGATCTTTATATTTTTCCCTTTTAAGATCATGTTCGCACCCTAACCATGAGTACAGTGCAAGAAGTTCACACCCCAGCTTAAGGTAGCCTGCGGGAAACAGGCATTCCCGTAGATGAATATATAAATAGCCTGCGAACATGTTTCAAAGTGTGAATTCTGGAAGAAGACAATTGTAACTTTTCTCAGGAAAGTATTCTTGGTAAAGAGTTTGATTTTCCATTATAATGACATCATCATGACATCATCACCATGACCAAATTTGTGGATAACAGAATGCCCCCCAAATTCTGAGAGTGGAACTAGTGACAGTCGATAGGCTTTGTAGGCTGCATGTGTGTGTCAAGAACCAAAAGCACATCGAATCATAGACCTGCAAACATCCAAGCATCAGCAGAATATTTTGTATATCAATTCCGAGGTAGGCATTCCCATACTCAGATCATAGACTGATGACATTGTAAACCAAGTTCATGGCCGCCAATCATACACTGTGGATCCATGCCGTCACTATATAGCACAGCCACCTGAATACACTATGGATCTGTGCGACAAATTTTCAGTCAAGACGACATAGCCACGAATCATACACAGT
>JZKD02S1828139.1:0-10047 GCA_000966675.3 Picea glauca
CTGACTCTTCTTCCTTTTTCCTCTGTAAGCTCTTGCTGCGCGCATTTTCTTCAAGACTGTTCCTCCTGAGCTTTTACTTCCAAATCCCCACGTAGTTTTATCCTTCTTATCCTACTGTCTCTACTATTTCCATTAATGACAACAACCATCACTGCATTCTATTCACTGAATTTGCCAACACTCTCATGCCAAGCCATGATATCTCGAGGGTTCTTCCTTTGTTTCCGCTTCTGTTTGGGTCCTGTTCTCTGTAACCCAGAGCTTTCTCTCTCTCAGTTATGGCCTTGACAAGGTTTCTCAGATGCTCCTTGGCATCAAGCTCGCGGCCTTCAGTTCGTGATTCGCTGGAGAGCTCTGCGCATCTCCCTTGCGAGCTTACGCTCTTTTTTTGTCCGGTGTCTCCTCTCCCGTGTGTATCCCTCTTACCTTGGAAGGTTTTCTGACCTATCGTATTCCTTCTTTTAGAAGGAAGCTCAGGTCTATAGGTCCCTGTGGTACTTCGGGACGACAACCCATGTTTCTAGTCATGGGGGTGGTTGATAATTCAACCACCGGTCCTTTCTTCATTAACCAATTTCTCTCCTTGGGATCTGAAGGAGGTTGTCATTCTCATCAAGGGAAATTTGGGGTTATTTTTCATAATGAACCCTCTCTTATAGTTTTCACATTCTTCCTCTAGTGATATCATGGCTAGTACTTTCAAGGCTTCACCCCCATAGTCAGTTATTGTCAACTCAAACAATAATACATTTACATTTTCCTCATGCATTAGCATGGAAATTCCTATTTTATGATTAATTACAAATTGGGGGAAAAAGGGTGTTACATGATCGATCTTTCTCAAGCATGGGAATTAACACTTTATCATATATAGACAAACATGAGTTTAAACAGGAAGTGGATTTGCAAGTCTAGTTACACAATTTACTCTAATTTCTCCTAGTGAATTGGAAGGAGCTATGTTACCAACTCCTGGAATTTTCCTATGTATGACTTATGTAGATACTTTCATAAGGGAATCCACCTAGCTCTTTATCTAACACTTGGAGTGGATTCCTTACAACGTCTGACATTACACTGATTGCTCTACTTTTCATCGAGTGAACTTGATGCCAGAGGCCATCATGACTTCCCACTTTTGCAAGTTTCCAAGATTTATATTTCCCACTACTTCTCAAATCAATCACGTAGATAGATTTGTTTACTTGTACAGATACTAATGTTCCATGTAAAGAAGTGAATATTCCATGGTAACGACATCGACCTTGCAGTGGGTTAATGTTTTTTTTTAAATTTGGATTTGGCACAAGGTGATGGCTTCCTCGCTCCCATTGCAATTGTGGCTTCATCAAACAACGTCTACTTTAGATTTGGACAAATGGTCTTGTTATGGGAATCCATTTTGGTGGAAGATATTATTGCATAACTATGGAAATACCTATAGAGAAGATGAAGAATAATAAGCATCCAATGTCGGGAAGCCTTCTTTGTCTCTCGGATGATGGAGGGAACTTTGATTCCCCAATTTGGGGCATTGTGGCTCACTGCGAAGATTTGAAAAAATGGAATGGTCATCTTTGCAAGGATTGTGGATGGAAGAGGCGACACTGGAGAAGTGGAGATCCGAGCAATTGGTAGACTTTTGGTGGCCAACTCGAATATTATTTGATTGGAAAGCCCCAAATTTTACACGGCTTATCAACTAGTATTAAAAAATTTGCAAGAGAAAGATACAGAGAATTTTCCTTTCATAGAAGAGCTCGTTTATATGAAATGGCCAAATAAGCATCCAGATTATCTCACTCCGACAACTACTCTGAACTGGAGATATTTATTTAATGAGATGAAGGAAAGCCTGATTAATAGAAATATAACCATAAGTAAACAAGAACATCATGTACTCTGGTAACGTGTAGCTAAACAATTCTAAAGTAATGTTGGTGTTAAGAACAACATGACATGTCCTTGCCAAGCAACAAAATTAACAAGAGGGATGAATGTACTCTATATAACATGACAAGACAACTTGCAAGAAAAATTTCTTGGGATTGAGTAAATATGTTGAGAGCATTCAATACATAACAACTAATTTAATATCACAGTTCATTAATAAGCCACTTTAACCTCATGACAAGACAAATTGCAGGAAAACTTTCTTGGGATTGAGTAAATATGTTGAGAGCATTCAATACACAACAACTGATTTAATATCACAGTTCATTAATAAGCCACTTTAACCTCTACTAGACTCTACATAACTTTAACCTCTATTAGACTCTACATAACTTTATCTTGTTTCTTCATTTATAAGTCCATGCACCGACTTTTAGTTGATGTGACTTTGCCTTGCATCTAACGTTAACTTTGCACGCTTCCCTACCAAAGAAGAAATTTCTTGCCATCTTCAATGGCTGAAATATTTTTGTTATTAACATATATATCTCTTTTATTATTATTATTACTCAGCCATATCCCTCTAGTAGTTCAACATTAAATGCATTTTCTATGCATGCAGATCAATAGTTGATCATTTATCTTTGTGTGTGGATATATTACTATTTATTCAATGTAGTTGATCATTTATCTACAATCGTACAAATATTGAAATTAATGCTATTGATTTCCCTTTTTTTTTGTGGTCATGAAGCTTTTGGTTGAAAGTCTAATAAGTGCACTCTTTGGTGAGATCTCCCATGAGTCTTCTCTTAGCACTCTGTGTGGGTGCTTCCTCAATGCCTTAGCTCTTGATTGTGTATTCTTGGTGGATTCCGGAGGTTGAAACTTAGTGTGGAATTGGAGATTAGGTTGGTTGTCAATCCAATAGTTTATAGGTAGTCATACTGGATTCAAATCTGCATGTAAATTATACTGCATGTCGAATATGCAATGCCCTCATGGGCTCCTCCCTTGTGGCTTAGCGCTTGGCACTTGGTCTTGGTCAATAAACTGTGATATGTGTTGTTTACTATTTTCTACTTTTTACTCTTTTTTTATTGTTTTGGAATGATAGGTCATTGGAATTTGATATGTGTAATGCTTTTGACGTGTTGAGAGTTTGGTTCCTTTTTGGCCTCCTCCCTTGTGACTTGGGCGCTTGGACTTGGCTGAGGCTTTGACACATTGTGGATAGTCTTTGGTCCCTTGTGGGCTCTGACGTGTGCCTTGTATGAGTGTTGTCATTGCTTTGGCTTAGGCATTAGGTTGGAAACTAAGTTAGTCCTGCGCTAAATTTGGTTGAGACTTGATATGTGTTGTTTGATGCTTGGCTCAGGCTTTGATGGAGAGTTTGAATACCTGGAAATTGTGCTTTCAAGCGCACTCTAAAATTTCTGTCCGATTTCCTCTATCCTGGTGGCGGTTCTCCAAATTTCAATAGTCTCTCCTCTGTACATATTTATAGCTAGTCGAGGAGTTTCGATCAGATTTACCAGAATTTCAGTTCCTTGAACGATGAAGAGGTCGCAGGTTAAGCGTTTCCCATTTGATTCCTCTGCAGGATTTATGCTCCACTTCTTCACGCTGTGATTATCCGCATGCTCATCCTGGGATGAAGGCTATGCCTGGTGGGCGTTACCTCTCTGATTTCAAAAGCACTCTCGTCTCCCATAGGATCAGGCTCCAAAAAATGGAAGAAACACCAAAAGGGAAGTCTAGCAGCATCGTAAGAACAATTTCAGACCAAATGGAAGAAGTTTCGAAGGAAGTACTAACTCCAGCCAAAAGAACTACGATTGGAAGATCTACCTCAGAGCTGTTGGTGGATCAAGCCACTAAAGAGGTTTTGGTAGCGACAAAATCCAGTCTAGCCAGCCTAGGTAGAACTATCTCAGACAACATTGACAATACTACTGCTCCCACTACTCCAGGTGCTAGAAAGCCTCCCTTGGGTCGGAAGATGAAATCGCCTAGAGTCAGCAGACACATACCCAAGTGGAAAAGTGGGCAACTGCGAATAGAAGATGAACTGACAAATGCATTTTTCGAAGAAGTGGCTTTGAGCAGAGCTTCAAGTGCCACCAGTCATGGCTTATCATTTTCAATAGCAGGACCGGTTGTGGCTCCAGCTGGAGACTTGGGACTCATCAATGACTTGGAAGAAGCAAGATTGCATGCAAGCGTGGCCCTAAAGAAGAAAGAAACCGAGTCCAAGGACGTTGAAATGACAATAAATCTAGATAGTGAATTACCACATAGAGATCCTCCTTTGCCAATTTGTTTGAAGTTCCTCGAAGTTCAATACAAGGTAATTTTGCAAGGCAAACCCACTAGCATATTGAGAAGCTCCTGGACTGAAACGATATTCTTTGAGAAAGATATCCTATATGGTGTCAGTGGTTCTATAGCCCCTGTAGAAATGCTGGCTATGATGGGCCCTTCAGTGAGTGGAAAAACTATGCTTATTAATCTGTTAGGTGGAAGAANTTATCATATATAGACAAACATGAGTTTAAACAGGAAGTGGATTTGCAAGTCTAGTTACACGATTTACTCTAATTTCTCCTAGTGAATTGGAAGGAGCTATGTTACCAACTCCTGGAATTTTCCTATGTATGACTTATGTAGATACTTTCATAAGGGAATCCGTCTAGCTCTTTATCTAACACTTGGAGTGGATTCCTTACAATGTCCGACATTATACTGATTGCTCTACTTTTCATCGAGTGAACTTGATGCCAGAGGCCATCATGACTTCCCACTTTTGCAAGTTTCCAAGATTTATATTTCCCACTACTTCTCAAATCAATCACGTAGATAGATTTGTTTACTTGTATAGATACTAATGTTCCATGTAAAGAAGTGAAGGGTCCATGGTAACGACATCAACCTTGCAGTGGGTTAATGTTTTTTTTTTTAAATTTGGATTTGGCACAAGGCAATGGCTTCCTCGCTCCCATTGCAATTGTGGCTTCATCAAACAACGTCTACTTTAGATTTGGACAAATGGTCTTGTTATGGGAATCCATTTCGGTGGAAGATATTCTTGCATAACTATGGAAATACCTGTAGAGAAGATGAAGAATAATAAGCATCCAATGTTGGGAAGCCTTCTTTGTCTCTCGGATGATGGAGGGAAATTTGACTCCCCAATTTGGGGTGTTGTGGCTCATTGCGAAGATTTGAAAAAATGGAATGATCATCTTTGCAGGGATTGTGGATGGAAGAGGCGACACTGGAGAAGTGGAGATCCAAGCAATTGGTAGACTTTTGGTGGCCAACTCGAATATTATTTGAGCGGAAAGCCCCAAATTCTACACAGCTTATCAACCAGTATTAAAAAAATTGCAAGAGAAAGATACAAAGAATTTTCCTTTCATAGAAGAGCTCATTTATGTGAAATGGCCAAATAAGCCTCCAGATTATCTCACTCCGACAACTACTCTGAACTAGAGATATTTATTTAATGAGATGAAGGAAAGCCCGATTAATAGAAATATAACCATAAGTAAACAAGAACATCATGTACTCTGGTAACATGTAGCTAAACAAGTCTAAAGTAATGTTGGTGTTAAGAACAACTTGACATGTCCTTGCCAAGCAACAAAATTAACAAGAGGGATGAATGTACTCTATATAACATGACAAGACAACTTGCAAGAAAACTTTCTTGGGATTGACTAAATATGTTGAGAGCATTCAATACACAACAACTAATTTAATACCAAAGTTCATTAATAAGCCACTTTAACCTCATGACAAGACAAATTGAAAGAAAACTTTCTTGGGATTGAGTAAATATGTTGAGAGCATTCAATACACAACAACTAATTTAATATCAAGGTTCATTAATAAGCCACTTTAACCTCTACTAGAATCTACATAACTTTAACCTCTATTAGACTCTACATAACTTTATCTTGTTTCTTCATTTATAAGTCCATGCACCGACTTTTAGTTGATGTGACTTTGCTTTGCATCTAACGTTAACTTTGCACGCTTCCCTACCAAAGAAAAAATTTCTTGCCATCTTCAATGGCTGAAATATTTTTGTTATTAACATATATATCTCTTTTATTATTATTATTACTCAACCATATCCCTCTAGTAGTTCAACATTAAATGCATTTTCTATGTATGCAGATCAATAGTTTATCATTTATCTTTGTGTGTGGATATATTACTATTTATTCAATGTAGTTGATCATTTATCTACAACCGTACAAATATTGAAATTAATGCTATTGATTTCCCTTTTTTTTGTGGTCATGAAGCTTTTGGTTGAAAGTCTAATAAGTGCACTCTTTTGGTGAGCTCTCCCATGAGTCTTCTCTTAGCACTCCGTGTGGGTGCTTCCTTGATGCCTTAGCTCTCGATTGTGTATGCTTGGTGGATTCCGGAGGTTGAAACTTAGTGTGGAATTGGAGATTAGGTTGGTTGTCAATCCAATAGTTTACAGGTAGTCATACTAGATTCAAATCCGCATGTAAATTATACTGCATGTCGAATATGCAATGCCCTCATGGGCTCCTCCCTTGTGGCTTAGCGCTTGGCACTTGGTCTTGGTCACTAGACTGTGATATGTGTTGTTTACTATTTTCTACTTTTTACTCTTTTTTATTGTTTTGGAATGATAGGTCGTTGGAATTTGATATGTGTAATTCTTTTGACGTGTTGAGAGGTTGGTTCCTTTTTGGCCTCCTCCTTTGTGACTTGGGCGCTTGGACTTGGCTGAGGCTTTGACGCATTGTGGATAGTCTTTGGTCCCTTGTGGGCTCTAACGTGTGCCTTGTATGAGTGTTGTCATTGCTTTGGCTCAGGCATTAGGTTGGAAACTAAGTTAGTCCCGTGCTAAATTTGGTTGAGACTTGATATGTGTTGTTTGATGCTTGGCTTAGGCTTTGATGGCAAGTTTGAATACCTGGAAATTGTGCTTTCAAGCGCACTCTAAAATTTCTGTCTGATTTCCTCTATCCTGGTGGTGGTTCTCCAAATTTCAGTAGTCTCTCCTCTGTACATATTTATAGCTAGTCGAGGAGTTTCGATCGGATTTACCATAATTTCAGTTCCTTGAACGGTGAAGAGGTCGTAGGTTAAGCGTTTCCCATTTGATTCCTATGAAGGATTTATGCTCCACTTCTTCGCACTGTGATTATCCACATGCTCATCACGGGATGAAGGCTGTGCCTGGTGGGTGTTACCTCTCTCATTTCAAAATCACTCTCGTCTCCCGTAGGATCAGGCTCTGAAAAATGGAAGAAACACTAAAAGGGAAGTCTAGCAACATCGTAAGAACAATTTCAGACCAAATGGAAGAAGTTACGAAGGAAGTAATAACTCCAGCCAAAAGAACTACGATTGGAAGATCTACCTTGGAGCTGTTGGTAGATCAAGCCACTAAAGAGGTTTTGGTAGCGACAAAATCTAGTCTAGCCAGCCTAGGTAGAATTATCTCAGACAACATTGACAATACTAATGCTCCCACTACTCCAGGTGCCAGAAATCCTCCCTTGGGTCGCAAGATGAAATTGCCCAGAGTCAGCGGACACATACCCAAGTGGAAAAGTGGGCAACTGCGGATAGAAGATGAACTGACAAATGCATTTTTCGAAGAAGTGGCTTTGAGCAGAGCTTCAAGTGCCACCAGTCATGGCTTATCATTTTCAATAGCAGGACCGGTTGTGGCTCCAGCTGGAGACTTGAGACTCATCAATGACTTGCAAGAAGCAAGGTTGCATGCAAGCGTGGCCCTAAAGAAGAAAGAAACCGATTCCAAGGATGTTGAAATGACAATAAATATAGATAGTTAATTACCACATAGATATCCTCCTTTGCCAATTTGTTTGAAGTTCCTCGAAGTTCAATACAAGGTAATTTTGCAAGGCAAACCCACTAGCATATTGAGAAGCTCCTGGACTGAACCGATATTCTTTGAGAAAGATATCCTATATGGTGTCAGTGGTTCTATAGCCCCTGGAGAAATGCTGGCTATGATGGGCCCTTCAGTGAGTGGAAAAACTACGCTTATTAATCTGTTAGGTGGAAGAATCCAACAGAATGTCTCTGGTGGCATCACCTACAATGATCAGCCTTACTCAAAGGCCTTGAAATGTAGGTCACTTTTCTCCTTTTTACTCATATATTGCATGTTACTAGTCACAAATTGGGTTTTGCTTCTAGATGGGATATCGATAAGCTATATAAGATGGCTTCTGCATCTTGGATGTTAGCACGATGTTAGAATGTTTTTTTTTTTCATAAGTAGTTTCCCTTGGATAGAGTTAAGTTCTGACAATCATAGTGGTTTCTTTATAATAAGATTGATATATTGAGTGTTTCATGGGTTGTTGTTTTCGTATAAACTATATGAATAGCTCCTGTATGTTCCATGGTATGTTCAACATTATAATGGGTGTAACAACCCAAATTGGATTGCAGATGAAGAGGTTGCAGACCATGTTGGCACAAAGACAAAATCCCAATGTTGTGGGTGGTCAAGCCTAGGTTTCAGTTTTGAAACCGGGCTCTGATACCATATGTAAAGCCCCTCTACAGGATGCTAAAAAATTAATCATTTATTAAATACATACACAATAACAACTTCATTTTAGCATAATTTCATTGATTTTCATTTACACAATTCTTCTACATTTGCTCAATGATAAATCTAGATAACATGATGAAATAAGTAATATGATAACTCTATGATTTAGAAATTAAAAAAAAAGTATATACAAAATGTCAATAACCAAATACCACCAAAAAATACCTCCACCTTAGCTTGTCGAAGCTCATCGGTTGTAATGTAGTCCTGGGCGCTTCCAAGCATTCTTTTCTCGCTTTCCCAGAGTGAAAAAAACGGAATCCTCCCTGCCAACTAGGAGCCTAGCCATATTCCTAGATCCAAGAAACCTTTCAGTTTCTTGGCCCTTCGTGCCCATGAATCCAAGAACAACAAAGCACAATGCTCAAAGAAAATCATCATAAGAAATATATCTTCCAAAGATTTCGCAACCTCTCATAATGCTCAAACCTCCCCATCCTCCCCCTTTCCTCATCCCTTCTTCTCCCTATTTATCAAGTTTTCATACCCCCTTCCCCAAGTTTCCTCAACCACCCTGATTATTATCCATCAACCTCCCTTATCTAGATATTTTGGGAAAATATTAAAATAAAACTAAATATAAATGACTTGCATTAAACAACAATAAATAAAATGAAAAGTCTTTCTTCTCANACAATCATAGTGGTTTCTTTATAATAAGATTGATATATTGAGTGTTTCATGGGTTGTTGTTTTCGTATAAACTATATGAATAGCTCCTGTATGTTCCATGGTATGTTCAACATTAGAATGGGTGTAACATCCCAAATTGGATTGCAGATGCAGAGGTTGCAGACCATGTTGGCACAAAGACAAAATCCCAGTGTTGCGGGTGGTCAAGCCCAGGTTTCAGTTTTGAAATCGGGCTCTGATACCATATGTAAATCCCCTCTATAGGATGCTAAACAATTAATCATTTATTAAATACATACACAATAACAACTTCATTTTAGCATAATTTCATTGATTTTCATTTACACAATTCTTCTACATTTGCTCAATGATAAATCTAGATAACATGATGAAATAAGTAATATGATAACTCTATGATTTAGAAATTAAAATAAAAGTATATACAAAATATCAATAACCAAATACCACCGAAAAATACCTCCACCTTAGCTTGTTGAAGCTCATCGGTTGTAATGTAGTCCTGGGCGCTTCCAAACAGTCTTTTCCCGCTTTCCCAGAGTGAAAAAAACGGAATCCTCCCTGCCAACTAGGAGCCTAGCCAACTTCCTAGACTCCAAGAACAACAAAGCACAATGGTCAAAGAAAATCATCATAAGAAATATATCTTCCAAAGATTTCACAACCTCTCATAATGCTCAAACCTCCCCATCCTCCCCCTTTCCTCATCCCTTCTTCTCCCTATTTATCAAGTTTTCATACCCCCTTCCCCAAGTTTCCTCAACCACCCTCATTATTATCCATCAACCTCCCTTATCTAGATATTTTGGGAAAATATTAAAATAAAACTAAATATAAATGACTTGCATTAAACAACA
>JZKD02S1828139.1:10057-20627 GCA_000966675.3 Picea glauca
AATCTTGTTTTGTAATACACGTAACCCTAGATGATAATTATCATCACTTTGAAGTGTTGCCATCATCACTTTGAATTTATGACACACAATATATATGGCTTTAAATATTGTTGACAAAGTGATTCTCGATCATGGATACAATTGGTGATTTACTCGCACAGTAAATATTTTGATTCAGTTCTCAAAGTACAACACCAAGCCATGAATCACTGACCATCTTGATCTGTCACACACCAACTATGACAACTAATTTTTTTTGTCTTTTCTTCGAGGGATAGAATCCTTGAATTTCTATGGGGCCTAGCGTAGACCATCCCTTCCCTTATCCTCCTCCAAGCGACCACAACCTAGCCTTAGCGCAAGCGCCTTTCACAACTTGCGAGTTGGAGAGTCAAGGCTCTTGACTCCTCTTTCTCCAAACGCCGATACCCAAAATGCGATACAGGTATGGCTCCCTCCTCACTAGCACCTGCTACATATAACCATAGGCTAGGCTAAATACTAGCACTACTTGCAATTCATGACTTTGCGAGTTGGAGTGTTGAGCCCTCATGCTCCTCCTTTGCGAATCCCTGAAATGCGAAATGCCAACATTACGTGGACTCTGCCAAAGCGACATGTACACGCCACTTGTCTCCTCCATTGTACTCTACTTACGAGCTGTGTCATTGTCACCCGTCGCACGAGACCTCGGCTCTCGGCGTTTCGCGACCTTAGCGATCAAGGTGCAACTTCTTCACCCTTCGAAACCTCGAAACACGATAAGTCAACAATGGGTTGACTCTTTCGCAAGTGACATGTGTCCACCACCTGTCAACCACGCGGTCCCCACCTAACGAATGTGCCCTCCTTGATGGATGGCTACGATCAAATCGTGACTTCGCACATCGCGAGTTTGAACAGTATGTTCTTTGACCTTCTTGCTCTACGAGTTAGTGAAATGTTGAGATCTTGCCACGCGTCCTCTACAATGGACGACTTGATTTCCTCTTTGAAGAGTTCAGGATTTTGTGACTCGCACGTTGTAAGGTTCTTTCCTTCGAACCCTCGACTCCCAAAACAACGTAATCTCCCTCTAGACGATCGACGGTCCAGACCACTACTGGGTCAACGACCATGATCACATCATTATTTCGCATATCGTGAGTTGGTGTAGTCTTTCCCTTTGACCACTCCCAATCATGAGTCAACAAAATGCTGCCCGACTACCACGCGTCCCTCCTTTGGTTCTTCCATTGGTCGACACTTGTCCAATTGGATATCTGACGGTCTAACTTCCCGTCGGGATTTCGTGTATCGCGCGTTCGAAGGGATCTCTACCTCTGTTTCCCCGAATGTTGAAATCCTCCTTTGGGCAGGAAGCGTTAAGGTTATCTCTACTTCTGTAGATCTGACGGTTGTCCAACCTCGTCTCTACGTTCCTCCAATATCGACCATTTTTCCTTTGGAGCCTTTGCTGCTTCCAGTCCTTGAATAATTTCGGTCTCCAAAGGTTTCGAACCTTTGTCCCTTCCTCTGCAATCCACCTTGGTTTAAGGAACACTCTGCAAGTGTTATCCCTCCTGAGCTTCATCAGCTATGAAGGACTTAAGAGCCTTGCGCTCTTTGTAACACCACTTTTTCGGTTAACAAACTTCGCGAAAATATAACACCCACTCCGGATTATAAAACAACATGCATTTAAGCAAATGAAACACTTTTAAACTTAGAGTAAGTCATATAAATTATTTCTATCATAATTTTAAGAATGGCATTAACCATAATTCATCTGCACAACAGAATACATGATAAAATATAAGCATCACATGCATGCAAAACATAACATTTAACATAAGCTGATACTTATCTTGAAACTGAGGTAATTCCACCAACCAGGTGCAGGTCTTCCACGAACCTCCCAACCTTAGACCTCATTGCTCATCAGCTCAGCAATAGGTCACCCTCGAGCTGGGACTAAGCTCCACCCCAAGGCAATGAATCCTAGGCTAGGCTGAGGTTACAGGGAAAATAAAAAGTCACGAGGAAGGAATTCTCTTCCAAGAACCACTCACTCTCACTGCCCACAGACCCTCATTCCCCACATGCATGTTCCACCCCAGGAGTATACACCTTCTCTGTCACCTGGAAAGTCCTTTGGCTACTAACCTCCCTTACCTTGGGTTACAACAATAGACCGAACTGGAAGTCTCCGGGCTCTGTGGCAGCTACAAGGTTCATCCCAAGAGTCCTCTCCTTCCTCTGCGCACTCTTTCACCTAGAGAGAGATGCTCACAGGCCAAACCACCTATTCATCCAACCTCAAAAACCCCTCTCGCTTGGAGAGAGTGTTTCACAACTGGTCACAAGCCATACGTAGTCCTGCACTGCGCAGCTGCAATTACCCACGGAAATACAGACACTGGCTTCCTCAAACGGGTTTAGAAATGGAAAAAATGGTCTCACGGTCATGGCTTCAGGACAGAGGCTTCACACACAAGTTCCATTTCAGATAGAGGATGCACACGGATTCCCAGACACCACACAGGATTTTTGGTTCAGAATAGGGGTGAATTCGTCTCTTTTGGAATCAATCACAGGCTTCTGGTTCCATACGGAGGTATACACGGGTTTTCTCAGAACCAAACACAGGCTTTTCGGATCACAGAGACGCACGAAGGTTCTCTGCAGAACTCGGGTTCATTGTACTGCTCAGAGCTCATACACGCTCAGGACGTCTGATTGAATGAGAGCAGGGGGCCCCTCTCACAGCGCACCCTGGCCGTTTTATTCTCATGCACCAGGGTTGACACTTGTCGCCTTGGGAACTGCATGAGTTCCACTAGCACACATCCCTTCCTCATGGTTAGGAACTTAGGATAAAACATGAAACGCTCATGCCTTTTTGAAATAATATTAAAATATTATTCCCAAGGCTAAATCCCACTAGGCTTAACACTTAGCCCCTTTTCCCACCTTCCAGCCCCTAATCCCTTGCCTTCTCTGTGGAAGCTCAGTCCCCCTTCACTCATTCATCGTGGTCGGTCTGCACCTGGTGGTGTTTACAAATTTTTATTAATTGTTCTGCATGATTACATATACAACAACAGGCTCTTGGCCTTCAACACTTAGGCTCCCTGGCCTAACAAACACATAAGCCACCAGCTTATAAAAACTTGTCTCACCATCCTATAAAACATAATTACAATTCCTTTCAGAACATGATTTACGACAGGGCTCGACCTTGGGGACACTACAATTCCCCTCCCCTTATTTCTGCACTGTCCTCAGTGCAACTTACACTATTTCTGCAAGCCTTTCAAAATTTTCAAAAAGATGCGGTACTCTGCCCACATAGCATCTGCATGCTCCCATGCCGCGTTTTCAGGGCCATACTAGGTCCACTGGACCTTTACAAGATCTATAGCTCGATTCCGGAGTTGTTTGCTTTTTCTGTCCAATATGCGCACAGGATGCACTTGCAGGACACCTTCTGGTTCCACCTGAATCACATTCCAATCGATAACATGATTAGCATCAGGTACATATTTCTTAATATGTGAAACATGAAACACATTATGTACAGTCATAGATGCAGTTAATGCAAGCATGAATACAACTGGCCCAATCCTTTCTAGGATCTCAAATGGCCCACAAAATCTTGCTGCCAATTTGGCGCAACTTCCCAACTTCAGGGAACTCCTATTAGTCCTCACTTTCAGGAAAACATGGTCACCCACTTTGAATTCTCTATGGGTTCTGTTACTATCAGCATAACTTTTCTGCCTATCCTGGGCAGCTTTCAGATTCCGTTTAATCCTTATCATTTGGTCTTCCATATCTTTGAGCAGCTCAAGCCCAATCACTGCTCTGTCAGCTGGATTATCCCAGCTCACTGGAGTATTTCACTTTCTTCCATAAAGTGCTTCAAATGGGCTCATCTTTAATGATGCATGATACCCATTATTGTAGGCAAATTCTACCAAATGCAGGTAATCTTCCCACCTTGATGGTTTATCCATCACATACATTCTTAGTATGTCTTCTATTACCCTGTTCACCCTCTCTGTTTGACCATCAGACTCAGGATGATATGCTGTACTAAAGTTCATATTCGTTCCGAATCCTTTGAACAATCCTTTCCAGAAATTCGAGGTGAATTTTGGGTCCCTATCAGACAAAATTGTCTTAGGAATTCCGTGCAAGCGTGCAACTTCTTTTAAAAAGATATCAAAAACATTAGCTTCCCTATGGGTGGTTTTCAGTGGAATAAAATAGGCAGCTTTAGTAAGCTTGTCCACCACCACCATGATTGAATCATGCTGCTTGCTTGTTCTAGGTAGTTCGGTGATAAAATCTATTGTTACCATGTCCCATTTCCATTCAGGAATGGGTAAAGGCTGCAACAACCCCGTTGGGTGCTTGTGCTCAGCCTAAACCTTCTGGCACTCCATACATCTGGCGATGTATTTAGCGATTTCTTTCTTCATACCCGACCAAAAATAATGGCTTTTGACTGCTGCCACAGTCTTTTGATATCCAGGATGTCTAGCATAAGCCACATTATGCATTTCTTTTAGAATTGCCATCTTCAATTCTTGGACATTGGGTACATACACTCTGTTTTTATACAGAAGTAAGCCATCAGTTCCCAAGGTGTAACTTTCCTTGGTCTGTGGTCTCTCACACTGCTGTAGCTTTGCTACTAAACCTCTGTACTGCAAATTAGCATTTGCAACTTCCAAAATTTTGTCTTTAATCTCAGTCTTGTACATGCTAATGGTTGTAGCGTGTAATTCGTGCACTTTTCTGTTGAGTGCATCAACCACCTTATTTTCTTTCCCTTTGATATGCTTGATATCAAAGTCATATTCTCACAAAAACTCTAGCCATTTGATTTTCCTGGAATTTAAATTCGGTTGATCAAATAAATACTTCAGACCATTATGGTCTGTTCTCAATTCGAATCTTTTGCCCATGAGGTAATGTCTCCATTTCGTCAAGGCGTGGATGATTGCTACTAGCTCTAAATCGTGAGTGGAATAATTCCTTTCATGCTCTTTCATCTTTCGGGACTCATAACAAATTACAAATCCCTCTTGGCTGATAACTCCTCCCAATCCCTCCTTACACGCATCTGTGCACACTACGTAATCCTTATTTGTATATGCAATCTTTAGGATTGGACCGCTGGTTAGCAGCTGCTTCAATCGATGGAAGCTACTCTCACATTCTGCAGTCCACTGGAACTTCTTCTCCTTCCTTTGCAAGGAAGTGATAGAATGAGCTATCCTTGAGAATCCGGCTATAAACCTTCTATAGTATCCTGCCAGACCCATAAAAGATATAACTTCCGCCACATTCCTTGGTGCTGACCATTCTCGAATGGCCTCAACCTTTTCAGGATCCACAACGATCCCTTCCTTTGATATAATGTGCCCCAAGTAATGAATCTGCCTTTGATAAATGAGCACTTGCTCAGTTTTACGTACAGCTAGTGTTCTCTCAACACCTGCAACACCATTCTCAGGTGTTGCTCATGTTCTTCCTCTATCTTGGAATACACCAAGATATCGTCCAGGAAGACTATGACAAACTTGTCCAAATAATCTCTGAACACTCCATTCATTAAGCACATGAAAACAACAGGTGCATTTGTCAGTCCAAACGACACCACTGTGAATTCATAATGACCATAACTTGTTCTAAAGGCGGTCTTGCTAATGTCCTCATCATTTATTCTCACTTGGTGATATCCAGATCTGAGATCTATTTTTGAAAATATTTTCGCATCCTTTAACTGATCAAAAAGATCATCGATCCTTGGCAGAGGATACTTGTTCTTGACAGTTACCTTATTCAACTATCAAAAATCAATGCACAGCCTCAACATCCCATCTTTCTTCTTCAAGAATAGGACCGGGGCTCCCCAAGGTGACACACTGGGGTGAATGTATCCCTTCTTTAGTATCTCTTTGAGTTGCAATTGCAACTCTTTCAGCTTTGGCGTACTCATTCTATAAGGAGCCTTCGAAACTAGAGCTGCTCCATGCATCAAATTTATAGAAAAATCGATGTCCCTCTTCTGAGGTAGTCTCAGTACCTTCTGAAACATGTCCTTGAAATCTTTGAGTACCTTGTGATCTTCTAGATTCGAGACTACATCTCAGGATGCTTCTTCCACTCGAGATGCAAATAATTGACAGCCTTTCCGGTAACATTTCTTTAGCTGCATGACTGAGATTTCCCTAAAATCCACGGCTCTGGGAATTCCTTGGACTATTACCTGATTTCCCTCTTCGTTCAGGCATGTAAACCTCTTGTTATGACAATCCAGAAGGGCATGGTGCTGGTCCAACCAGTCCATCCCAATTAAGCAATCGTATGAGCCTAAAGGCATAATGCTCAATTCAGCCTCAGTGCTCATTCCTTTCATGTCTACTGAACATGACTTAACTAATTCAGTGACCTTCCTTTTGGTTCCTGTGGCCAACTTCACTAGCCAAGAATTTTCATGTTTGCTTCTTGTTAAATGCAAACTTTCCACCACTTTAGGATCTATATAACTATGGCTAGCCCCCGAATCAATTAAAATAACAAGTGGTTGGTTGTTGATTGTACCTTCCACTTCAATCATGTGCGACTGAAATTATGCTTGCTTGTTGTCCAGGGCTACGTAGATCCTCGACATTCTGCTGCCCATATCCTCCACTATTTCAGCTTGCTGAATAGTATGGACAATTCTTGCTTTATCTTTTCTGTGGGAGCAGTCTCTGTACCTATGATTCCCTTTACAACCCCAACACTCCATAGGCGGTAGTATTGGCATCTGCTCACTCCCTTCAACTTTCCTGGGCTCTCTAAAAGATGACTGTCCCCAAGGATTGTTCCTGAAAAAGGGAGGCCTATTTCCCTTCTGCCTCTGTTCTTTCTTAAACCTCTTCTGGTCATCCCAAGCCTTCCGAAAGGTAGGCTTTCTGTTTGTATAAGCATTTCTCCCTTCTTATGGTTTCTTCCATGGTCTTAGGATCGTCATATGAATCTTATCACCAATGGAAGGTGGTAGTCCCCTCAGATACCTCTGAATTTTGACAGCCTCGTATTTGATGAATGGGACATACTTCAATAGTTCCAGAAAACTTCGTTCATACTCATCAATGGTCATGTTGCCCAACTTGAGTTCAAAGAATTCCTTCATCTTTCTGTCATAGTATCTTTTGGTCAGGTATTTCTTCTCGAAATACCTCTTAAACTCCTTCCACGTGACCTATTTCTCTCTAATGTGTTGCACCTGCACCCACTGATCCCACCACATGGATCCTTTTCCTTTCAGCTGGTACATTGCAATTCTTCCTTTTGCATGGGCAAAATAATTCTGCAGTTGGAACTATTTCTTCATACCCAACAACCATGTTTCAACATCTTCTTCCTTCTTATGTTCACCATCGAATGTAGGCGGTTTAATCTTGTTGATTTCCCCTTTCAATTCATTCCTTTCAGATTTTCGGTGTTTTCTGGTAGGGGACGGGATTGAATTACTGTGTGTCTCCTTGACAGAATGCTTCGGGGAGAGATGGTAATGTCTGCTACTACTCCTCAATATTCTTCTCCTCTCAGGGGTTCTGACACTTCTTGATCTGCTTGTGTCACTCTCTTTTTCCAATGTCTTTTCTATTCTTTCCAGGCTCTTCAACTTTTTAAAGTTGAACTCACCCTGTCGATCCCTGATTTTCATGAGCTTTCGGCTATCAACTAGGTGAGCTTGGGAATCTTTTTGCAATATTTCAATGAGTTTGATCATATGCTCTTCCTTATCCGTCTCTTTTCCGTTCCCATTAGACTTTGTTCCTTCGACTCTCAGGTTGACATTCCTTCCTACCCTTTCGTTCTCTATTTCAGAGGCAATCTGCACCTCTTTCAATTCCATACTCGACGTCAGTTTTCAGCTGTCCTAACACTCATTGAACTTTGCACACATGACGTGTAGCCAACCAAAGTTTGTCAGGACTTAACCCTTCAAGAAAAATTACAACATTCATAATCCAACGTAAACAAGAAAAACGTTTTGACTTTACAAAGTTTTCTGAGCTATATCCGGCTCTGCAAATTTCGGGACTTCGGAACTTCGGAATCTCGGTCCACGAAGATCCAACAGTTAAATCTTCGTAACCAAAGTCACCCTTCCGCAACTCACGATCTCGCGAGTTCATGAGTCGAAGACCCTCAACTCATTTCCTCCAAACGTCGATACCTGAGATGCGATATGGGTATGGCTCCCTCCTTGCTAGTGCCTGCTACACATGACCCTAGGCTAGGGCTAAGTGCTAGCACTTCTTCGCCAACTCATGACTTCGCTAGTTGGAGTGTTGAGCCTTTGTGCTGCTCCTTTGCGAATTTCAAAATCGCGAATTACTTTATTCTCCGTGCCCACAACACAGCCGACGACCTTCACCACAGTGGCACGTGGTACATTCAGGAGGGTCCACGTCACCTTCGGTGACATCTTCAGGTCCCACCACTCTCGCCTGTCTTCTCAACTCACTGGCATGTGGTACACACCTATGTGTCCACGTCCATTCCAAATGGAATCCAATGGTCAGATCTTTCTCATATCTACGACGCAGATCCTTTCGGCATTTTGAGGTTTTGGGCATCAGGAGTTATTGCACCCCACATCTCAAACTTCCATCTGTCGAAATCCCAAAATTATGGTTTAGTCCTTCGTTGAATCGGAAAGTCAACTACCTTCCTACGATCTACGATGTAGATCGTTTCGACGTTTCGGGTTTTGGAGGTGTTCCCCTTACTCACTTCCCATCTCCTGACTTTGCGAAATCCAAAAGGTTTTTGCGAATAACTCGAGTGAGACTCCACCATATCTAATGGTCGAGCCTTCCTCCCAGATCTACAACGTAGATCTTCTCGGGTTTTCAGGTTTTCGGGAGTTCGCGTATCGCGATTACCACACTCTTGTGCAATTCAAAAGGGATTTTAATCCCTGCGCACATTTTCCTGATCCGACGGCCACAAGGGATCACCTTCCTCCCGAGCCGATCCTAAGGCTCCAACACTGCTGGTGTGGAGTCCTCTCTTCCTGTGGCCATATACCACACCAGTTGCGGTTTCACAATACCACTATACCTCCTGAGCTTATAGGCACGGTCAAGTAATTCCTTGACACTCCAGACCATACCAGGGTCCAAAATTGGTCCTACATACACAATTTCTCCTCTCACCCTCAGTCCAAAGATCACTCAACTGGCCCATCTAGGCTCAGTGTCGAAACCTTGGCTTTGATACCAAACTATAACACCACTTTTTCGGTTAACAAACTTTGCGGAAATATAACATCCACTCTGGATTATAAAACAACATGCATTTAAGCAAATGAAACACATTTAAACTCAGAGTAAGTCATATAAATTATTGCTATCATAATTTTAAGAATGACATTAACCATAATTCATCTACACAACAGAATACATGATAAAATATAAGCATCACGGGCATGCAAAACATAACATTTAACATAAGCTGATACTTATCTTGAAACTGAGGTAATTCCACCAACCAGGTGCAAGCTTTCCACGAACCTCCCAGCCTTAGACCACACTGCTCATTAGCTCAACAGTAGGTCACCCCCGAGCTGGGACTAATCTCCACCCCAAGGCAAGGAATCCTAGGCTAGGCTGAGGTTACAGGGAAAACGCACAGTCACGAGGAAGGAATTCTCTTCCAAGAACCACTCATGCTCACTGCCCACAGACCCTCATTCCCCACATGCCTGTTCCACCCCAGGAGTATACACCTTCTCTGTCACCTGGACAGTCCTTCGGATGCTAACCTCCCTTACCTTGGGTTATAGCAACAGACCGGACCAGAAGTCTCCGAGCTCTGTGGCAGCTACAGGGTTCATCCCAAGAGTCCTCTCCTTCCTTTGCGCACTCTCTCACCTACAGAGAGACGCTCACAGGCCAAACCACCTGTTCATCCAACCTCAAACACCCCTCTCACCTAGAGAGAGTGTTTCACAACTGGTCACAAGCCATACGCAGTCCCACACTGTGCAATTTCAATTACCCACAGAAATACAGACACCGGCTTCCTCAAACGGGTTCATAAATGGAGAAAATAGTTTCACAATCACGGCTTCGGGACAGAGGCTTCATGCACAAGTTCCATTTCGGATAGAGGATGCACACGAATTCCCAGACACCACACAATATTTTCGGTTCAGAACAGGGGTGAATTCGGCTCTTTCAGAATCAATCACAGGCTTCTGGTTCCATACAGAGGTATACACGGGTTTTCTCAGAACCAGACATAGGCTTTTCGAATCACAGAGACGCACGAAGGTTCTTTGTAGAACTCATGTCCGTCGTACTACTCAAAGCTCATACACGCTCAGGCCATCTGATCGAATGAGAGTAGGGGGCCCCTCTCACAGCTCACCCTGGTTGTTTTATTCACATGCACCACGGTTGACACTTGTCGCCCTGGGAACTGCATGCATTCCACCAGCACGCATCCCTTCCTCATGGTTAGGAACTTAGGATAAAACATGAAATGCTCATGCCTTTTTGAAATAATATTA
>JZKD02S1828139.1:24524-36176 GCA_000966675.3 Picea glauca
TGCAATATAATTTACATATCCAATAAACATTCAATTAAATAGTTAATAATTTACTTTAATAATTAATACATTAATTACTTATACTAGTGTACATGGGTAGGGTATGTGTGCATAGATAGCGGGCACATATCTCATGTATGTACTAACGATAAACAATCATTTCCTCTAGGGCATAGTTCCCATATGATCACCAAGACATGTAGGACAACAGATCAAGTAATGCATCATTTAATAATCTTAATGAACTAAGTTACACCAATTCATCAATAACTCATTGTCATACTTTAAATATCAATAGGAAATCAAATAGGGTTTTAAACATGGTAGGAACCAAGTGAGTAAACAATAGTGTCATCTCTAATCCCCAATCAATATTCTCAATTAACATTGAAGCATCCTTCCTTCCTAACCTACTTCCATATTCCATCCTATCCTTTCCTCCGTTGGACTAAGCTGGAGCGTCAACTATATTAACCTAACTCCAGATAGAACCCGTAAGCGGAAGTGTCATACATCTTGACCAAGCTTCACCAACAAGAAACTAGCAGTCACCATCACACGTCTAGGGGAGCATGACTTCACACAGCCCTCCCACGACTCTAGGTTTCAGAGGATAAACGGTGGGAAATACCTCCACCCCTCCTCATAGAACTAGGGTCAACACCCTACATCAAGCCCTATTGTGAAACTACTGTTCTTAGAGTCACGTCATCAAACAACCACTCTAGGAAAGTTGTGTGTCCTGTCAAAACCACACTTACCACAGATCATAGAAATATTTGAAACCATAAATTAAATCATAAGTACAAATTATAACATACACTATCTTCTTGATGTCTATGACATCCATGTTACCTCATCATTGTAGTCATTTGGCTATAACATATCTCATCAACCTGTAGGTTAGTTCATCAATAACTCATATCTATGTATATACATCATAATTTCATATAAGAATCCATATCTGTATTGGCGTTCAATTAAGAAATCTATGTTTATTTCTATCATGGCTTGCCTTTGTTATGCATTCACAACATAACTTTGAGTCAATATCCATGTACCTAAATTCCATATCTTAATTTGCATGTTTAAACAAATCAAAGAGTTATCATCATCATGAGCATATAACAATGAAAATAATAGTACACAACACATAAATATGTCAAGATGTACACTTGTCACATGTCTATATCAACATTGTTGAGTCCAAATAGTTGTTTAGGCAATGAATTACTAAGATGAGAAAAATCAAAGTTCTAACTATCTAAATCCAAAATATGGGGCATTACACAATGTATACCCAAGACTTATATCCGTCGAAATGTTTTTGTCTTTTACATCAGTAATCCAAATGGGTTCCATCTTGTAAACCAGAGGGAATAAAAATTAGCTTATGCAACTTTGTCTCCCTTAGTGATTTCTTAGCTTCTTTTGAACCCGAACTAAGGCCTTCCCTTCCTATTTTTAAATGATTATACCCACAACTAGGTTGTCTGCATTTAAAACTTGTAAGAATAGTATCCGATTACTATTTTTGTAAATGACATGGCATGCTTTTTGATAAGTTATTGTTTAAATTAGACTTGCCCTTTTCTGAAGATACTACCATTTTTCCCAATGCTCCTTTTCTTATGGTTTATTTATGTTGCTCATAAAGAAGCTTATAAATGTGTATGTCAACTTGTTTGATGCACCATAAATAGTTTCATTTAACAAAAAAACTACAATACCTGCATCGTACAAAACTTGACTTGATTCATGTCTTCTATAGCATGTACACTAATCTTTGTCTTTGTAATGTTTTAAGTGTAGCTCAAGACTTGTCTGACAAAGAGATTCTAGTTGTATCTTTATGATAATAGACAAGGCTAATGTAATGTGCAACCTAAATTTTTAGAACATGGGTCAGACCATGGAAAATGGTATAATGCAAAATTTGCAATGAAAACAAGCACTTTAGTTAAAATAAAGATCTACAAAACAAAGATTTGAGTACCACACTAACAAAAATCGATAGACTAGCAAGCCTTTATATGGCCACATGAAATTCATATAGTTTATGACCACCAACATGGGTAAACCAAGGAGCCATATGGGGGATCTAACCATTTAGAGTCACATTTGTCAAGTGTTTTCCCAATTCTACCCCTTCTAAGTGAAGAATTTGAATTCTTGAGCCACTAATAGATGATTTTGATTGAGGATTTTTATATTCCTTATTAGTAATGCGAGAGATCAACTATGACATTGTAGGTAAATACTGTGCTAACTATATTTTATAATGCTAGTTTGTCTATAGGGATTGTGAATATTGAAGTACGGTTCAAGGATTGTCTC
Source organism: Picea glauca (assembly GCA_000966675.3). NCBI lineage: Eukaryota > Viridiplantae > Streptophyta > Pinopsida > Pinales > Pinaceae > Picea > Picea glauca. The sequence continues at coordinate 26,862 of JZKD02S1828139.1, forward strand.
ATATCGTCAAAAAAATGAATTACTGTAGCATGCATGAATTTAGAGGCCACATATTTACTAAAATATTGTCTCATAATGATCCATAAATGAGGGACTCAGGCTATATGATCTCAATCCTATATAGAGGGCTCTGTCTTCAAAAAGACTTATAGGATTATATTCTCGAGGAAAGTTCAAGTGCCAAGTTGAACTCTGTACTTCCTAGTGGCCTACTCTTGGGTGTAACCTCCACACACCAAGCTTGTTTAAGAGCAGTAGGTTGAAATTAAGCATGTTTAAGAGCACCAACATGCCATAAGAAAAGAGAATGGGGAAAATGGTTGTAACTCCAGTCTTCAAATATGGGTAGGTTTTCTCTAAAGAATAAATTGTCAAAAATTATTCTGTGTCCTTTACAAAAATGGGAAATGGCTAGTGGTCTTACAAGTTCTAAATGAGGACAACTTGCTTGTGCATGCAATCATGTAAAGAGAGGGAGGGGGAGTCCTCTTTTTAAGGGATTGGGCTAGAACACGACTGAGAAACCATTGGGGTAGAAAAAGTTGCAAGAGTTAATTTTTTATGCCGTCTAGTTTACAATATGGAACTTATTTGACTTACTATCTTAAAGAATAATTTTTTTGTGATGTATATAAGTATTTCTTGGGTATAGATTGTAACTTTTGTAAAAAATTTGTGGGTTATTCAAGGTTTGAAGTACATGCTAGATGGGGAAAGAGATGAACCCCTTATCAAAACATCTGTCTTTTAGTTGTGCACTCACCTCATGACGTGGCACTCTCACTAGCCAACTAGAAAAGGTTTGGTGAGAGAAAGATGGCTAGTGAGTGTGTTGCCTCATCTACTAAGTAGCCATCTAAAAGACATATGTTTTTGATACATGTCTCTCTCGCTTTCTCCATCCAACATATACTTCAAACTTTCAATAGCGCACCACATTTTTACAATAGTTACAATGTATACCCAAGAATCATATCCATCAAAAAGTTTATTGTCTTTTACAATAGTAAGCCAAATAAATTTTATCTTGTAAACGAGAGGGCGTAAAAAATAACTAATGCAACTTTGTCTCCCTTATTGGTTTCTTAGCTGCTTTTGAACCCAAACTAGTTGAAGGAGGCCTTCCCTTCCTCAAAGAGGTTGACATTAAGCTTGTTTAAGAGCACCAACATGCCACAAGAAAAGAGCATGGGGAAAATGGTTGTAACTCCAGTCTTCAGGTAAGGGTAGGCCCACTCTAAAGAATAACTTATTAAAAAGTATTCCGTGTCCTATAGAAAAATGGGAAATGGCTAGTGTTCTTACAACTTCTAAATGTGGACAACCTGCTTGTGCATGTAATCATGTAAAGAGAGGGAGGGGAAGGCCTCCTTTTAAGGAATTGACCTAGAATGAAGTTGAGAAACCACCAAGGTAGACAAAGTTGTAGGATTTAATTTTAATACTGTCTGGTTTATGATATGGAACTTATTTGTCTTACTATCATAAAGGACAAATTTTTGTGATGGATATAAGTACGTTTCGGGTATACATTGTAACTGTTGTAAAAAAGTATTGGGTTATTCAAAGTTTGGTCTACATGCTGGATGGGGAAAGAGATGAGCCCCTTATAAAAACATCTTTCTTTCAAATGTGCACTCACCTCATGACATGACACTCTCATTAGCTAACCAGAAAAGTTTTGGTGAGAGAAAGATGGCTAGTGAGTGTGTTGCCTCATCTACTAAGTAGCCATCCAAAAAATAGATGTTTTTGATACATGTCTCTTCTCTTTCCCCATCCAATACATACTTCAAACTCTGAATAGCGCACCACTTTTGTACAAAAGTTGCAATGAATACCCAAGACTTATATCCGTCAAAAAGTTTTTGTCTTTTACATCAGTAATCCAAATGGGTTCCATCTTGTAAACGAGAGGGCATGAAAATTAGCTTATTCAACTTTGTCTCCCTTAGTGGTTTCTTAGCTGCTTTTGAACCCGAACTAAGGCCTTCCCTTCCTATCTTTACATGATTAGACCCACAACTAGGTTTTCCGCATTTAAAACTTGTAAGAACACTAGCCATTTACTATTTTTGTAAATGACATGGCATGCTTTTTGATAAGTTATTGTTTAAATTAGACTTGCCCTTTTTTGAAGATACTACCATTTTTCCCAATGCTCCTTTTCTTATGTTTTATTGATGTTGCTCATAAATAAGCTTGACATGTGTATGTCAACTTGTTTATAATTCCAATAAAAGTTCAAACAAATAAATTGCAAATGTTTATAATAAACTCTCTCATTAAAGAAAACAAAGTAAGGATTTTGAACAAACCTCATGAATGATAAATATCAATCTTAGGTATAGAACCATTGTTTTTTTTATTAGGTATGGAACAAACCTCGTGAATGCTAAATATCAATCTTAGGGATTAGTGTTTTCAATGTTGCTCTTGATGAATATGACCTATGAATATGACCTACACCAAGTATATCCCAAGGTTATCAAGGACAAATCTTGGTTACTCCTATACTACCATTTGCCAAATGTTTCTCTTGATGAATATGACCTACACCAAGTATATCCCAAGGTTATCAAGGACAAATATTGGTTACTCCTATACTACCATTTTCCAAATGTTGCTCTTGATGAATATGACCTACACCAAGTATTTCCCAAGGTTATCAAGGACAAATATTGGTTACTCCTATACTACCTTTTTCCAAACTGGTATTTCGATGTAAACTCGATTTCAAGGGAATTCTTTATGCATAGAGAAACAACATTGCCACCATAGTGTTTGAGATTAATATTTGGTGAAAAAAATAAGAAGGGACTAGCTGCTACCAATCCAAAATAAATCTCTTATATTTGAAACTAACCTTTAACTCATATTATGAAAAATGTAGCTATCCTATCAATTCTATTGTTATCGTAATCAACTATAAAATTCCAAAAAAATAGAAATTTGAAAAAATTTAAATTCATTCACTAGAAAAATTATTAATCATTTTGTAGAATGTGGCAATTTAACTTTAGAGATGATAAACTTGGCGTGCAACACTTTGTTTGGTCTATAGCTAAAAAATGGAAAGAGCAGAAGGGTAGGGTATAGTCAACTCTCATATTCTCTTGTGCCAACTAGCGGACATGGGTCGTCCAAGACAATTTCTCAAAATGAACACGTGCAAAGACTAATATTGAAGTCATGTGCACGCTCAAACTAATTATTTAAAAATATATTTAATCCATTATGTATGTTCACAAACTATGATTTTGCAATTCTCTTCAACTCTATATGCACTTTGACATCTGCATGATTGGGGTAAGAAAACAATTATATTTATGGTTGTCATGTCCATTCTAGGATTTTCCACAATTTTTAAGTGAAGCTCTTGTGGTTTAGTTTAGTTTGAGTTGTTTCTATCATTATCTTATTATTAGTCCTTGTCATGGGACTATAGAAATGCGTTTGTTTTTGATGTGACATTAATTTGCCTTTTACCATAAATTTGTGTATGCAATGCAATGTTTAACATAGGAAAACAAATGTCTATTTTTGGATATAATAAAAATATTTGTGTTTCTCATTTCTAATTGGTTGATAGAATTGAAGTGTTATTTCTCCCTGCACGTCTTTCAATATATAAAATTAATTACATAATCAATGAATTTCACCAATCACACATCTAAATATAAAAAGTTATACTATGTATTTATTATTATGCATTATTATATTTATATTATATTTATTATCTAATATATTATCTAATATATTATTTATATTATATTTATAATATATTTATTATATTTATATTATATTTATGAATATTATAGTTCCATTCAGCTTACAGTTCATTATACATTTTGAATAACAAACAACCCTCAATTATTATCTTTTGACAAAAAATATTCATTACTTGTGCATTTAGTTATATTAAGTTTCATTGTTCAACATGTATTTCCCAACTAACTCGATAGGGATTGCGTTGCCATGCAACCCTTGTTCACATAGTTCTAGTATATTAGGAATATTCTTAATTTATTAATCTTTTAGACAATATAAGATAACACAATTTTATTAATGTTCAATGAATGACTATAAACATATATATCGAATGTAAATACATAGTAGGAGTGTATAAACAAATCTTATAGCTACGCTATTAACAATAGATAAAATTTCATAGCTAAAAGTAAGAAATACAAAATAAGTGCTGAAGCAAAATCATAACAACAATAGATAAAAGTAAGAAATACAAAATAAGTGCATAAGCAAAATCATAACAAGAACACGTCAAAGCATGTTGAAACTAGAACCAAGGTTGAATGCTTGCTTTGAAATGGATTTGAACCAATGAATGGGTGTAAGTAAAAGTGAATAAGACAAAAATAAGAGTGATAAGGAAAATGGATAACTAAAAGATAAAATAAAATAAAATAGGAGATAAGGCTAAGGAAGGAGAAATGAATGGTCATGGTTGTTATCCTTGTTACACCCTCACTTCTAGGGGAAACTAGAGGAATTTGTTTTTCTCCATGATCCACATTTTAGACAAAAATTCCAATCATACGATATTTCAGAATCTCCACAGGAAGTTTCCCATAGGCTGGAAGTTTTTTTGAATCTATGGAATAAAAACTTTCACCAGTTTCATAATACCTCGTGCATTCTAGTCCAAGTGATTCCATTACTGCTAGTGGCATGATGTTGTTTGTAGGTCCACTATGAACTAGACAATTGTGTAATGTAAAATCATGATTTTCTATGGTTATGTAGAATGGTGGGACTTTTCCTCATGGTCTTACTGAGGTCACATTTTGTTGTTGTCTTTTATTCATTTGAGTTGCTTCTATCCTTTAATTTGTTTCATCCAATATCTTCAAAAGGTTTTCTCTTTGTTGAGGTATTGTAACTACCTCCATAAATGGTAAAGTAATCMTGAGCTTAGCTAGTTCATCAACCAGATTRTAAATCATTTGCARYRRAGTCTTCRTTTGATGAATARTTGGCTGTTGTTTTGTTGTCTSTAGAGGATTACMTTTTACCTTTTCCTTTTCTGGTTGTTCCTTTGTCTTGAACTTRTTTGCTTGTGCCATGGTCTGGACTACATTATCTTGTGAAAATTTTGGATCTTCTTGTTCATCACAAATATGAAAARATGATGTCCCTTCATCCATTTATATTGATTACAACACTTGATCTTGGTTAATATCAATTTCTTGATCAAATATTTCAAAATTCTCATGTTCTATTATTTCTTCCTACACAACATTTGGATTTAGAACTCTAGGTGCTCTTGGTCTGTGTTCTTCAAMTCTRTCATTTCTCCTTCTCTGATTTGGTATTGGAGTTCTTATGTTCAGATTGGTGGAACAAGATTCTCACTTCATTCTACATTTGTMTGATTTTCCTTCTCATTTGAGTTATTTCTATTTTTTGTCTTGTCACTTGGGYGGCTCTAGGATCATGTCTCACATTAGGAGGAACACCTTGAAGAATTCCTCCACTAATTCCTTGATTCTCAAAATTTATTAAAGTAGATGGTCCTTGAGGGGATATAAACAAATTGGTCATTTGCCTTTGTACTTTCCCAAGGATGATCTCGTGATCAACATTAGTCTCCAACATAAACTCTTCCATCTCTGTCGCCTCCTAGATTGCTACATCCAAGTTATCTATTTGTGAAGATCTGATTGCATAATTCACATTTGCACCATTGCATTCTTATAACATCCAAATATTACAGGAGCATTTGGTCATTGTTCTTTTGGGATTTGATAGAGCCTTGAAGATCCGTAAATTAAAATATGTGATTCTTTCTCATTTTTTAAGATGAATTTGAGTAAATTGGGTAAGGAGAGTATGATATGTGACATGAGGTGCATACATGGTCATGAGCATGTTTTCTAAGTCATCAAATGAGCTAATTGAACGAGTTGGTAAAGAAATATGCCATTCATAAGCTGGGCCTATCATAGTTTGTAGAAACAATTTGACCATCACATCATCATGTTCGATTAAATGTATATCAAAAACACTTAGAAATTGATCCATACATCTTATTGGATATATTATCCATTGTATAAAAATACAAGCAAAACTCCTTGAGGTAATGTTGGCAAGGTGTGTTGTTCTCCATGTAGATTAAGTGGGTTGTTTCTAGCCCTTCTTCTTGGGAATCCTTGCCTTTTGTTCCTTTCTTCCATGTTAGGAATTCCATTTATTTCTTCTCGATATCACATGGATAGGGTTTCACTTATTTCTAACTTCAAACTTTGACCAACTTCATAGAGCATGAGCTTCTTACTTTTACTTCTCGTTATTGGGCCTTTATAAGGTTCCGATTTTTCTTGGATTCAAAACTGTCTTCTTTGTCTCAGAGTTATTTCTCTCTCTTCTTCTCTAGCAAGGGTTTCCCAATATATTTCAAGTTCAACACGAATTTTAGCTGTTGTTAATGACAAATCATAGAGTTGATGCAAAATATTTTTTTGATTTTAGAGTCCCACTTGTAGTTGAGGTTGATTTGGTTTTGGTTGAGTCATCAAAGTTCTAGTTTGTGAAACCAACCTTTTGTTCTCCCCAATATGGTCGCTGAAAATTTTGATCTAAGAGATTGTTTTACAATCTTTAAATCAACCTCACGAGGATAAAATCCCCCCTGCGTTTTTTAAGAGGTGGTACTCCTGTCTTTTTAAATTGTATGAAAAAATATAAGAAATGCATGAGAAGGACAAGGCTTATTTAAAATAAGTATTTACATGCAAAGAATACCCGAGACATCACCAAGTATCTTATGAAAGAAGCTATTTACAATATATTATAGGACCATAAACCAACAGAGTGTGAAATAAAATAGGATGACATTTCCATCACAATAATAATCAAAACATAACACAATATTCAAGGAAAGGAAGTAGGAAAATATGGACAACATATAACAAAGAACTTTAAATGATCATTTCATTAGGCAAAAAAAATATTATGATAGATATACATTTTGGATCTCATGCTTGAATCAAAGTCTTTGAGATTACATTAATGCAATATCCCAAAATAGTGCTATGGGAACCTCAAAAAATAATATATGTCTTTAAAAATAAGAGAGTAAATGTCTTGAAATACAAATACAGGATTTGTGTCTGTCCTTCAAATAGAATTGGGATGAGCCCCCATGGACCATGAAATGAAAAGATATGGAATACACACGAAAAAAAATCAAGGATCAGCTTGGGTTTCACAGATTACTGGGAAACAAAAGGCAATGTAACAAATGATTGTAGAAGAAAGATAACAAGGGGACGAATAGGGTTGTTGCTTGAATCACTGTGATGGAAGTTCTTCTCTCTCTTTCATTGTTCGATGGTGCCTCTTTTGTAGATTCTTGTTGTGGTTGAGGTGGCATAACTACTGCAACTATTTCTTGCTGTTCTGGCTCAGTGATTTTTATTAAGGCTTTTCTTAACCAATCTTCAATATATTTCCTCATGGGGGCCACTGTGATCTCATGCTTAGTCTTTATTTCGAGTAGCTCCTTCTCTATATCTCTTAGGTCCATGACTAATTGGTGCAACATTTCATCCACCTCATCATTTATGTTGATGTATCTGACTAGCCACCTTTCGATTTCTTCCTTGGATAATTCTATTGACTCGATGAACTCATTTTCCCATGCAAATTTCAACACATTAAGTTGTTCTAATAATTTCTCTTTAGATGAAAGTATTTTATCCATTAATAGACTTGAGCCGTTGATTTATTTTGTGAGATCAAAAAGATTAAAGAATAGGTCACCTCTTTTTTTTTTTACAATATCTAATTCATTTATCATTTCTCTTAAATTTTTTATTCTCTTCACCAAATTGAATTTATCTGCACATCATTGAACGAACTATCTGAAATTTGTTACCACTGGAACATAATCAACAAGGGATATGCCTGAGGTCCAGACCTGGTTCGTATTTTTCTCAACAGGAGTGAGGGCCTTGTAGTAGTTGTAGGATCACAACCATTTGAACCCTTGATCTTCACGTCCGAGCGTATTTAGTGTATCCCCATAATACAATTCCTTTCTCTTACTTGACATTATTTTCACTGCTTTCTAGCCTTGCAATAGGTGGCACTATTGTCGATATAAAATTTTTCATCTTGGCATATTAGTTCTTATTTAATTTACCATGTATTGCTCTGATGATTAATCACCACAGTTCTTATTTCAAAGTTGTCGGTTTGCACGGCGAGATTTTTGAATTTATTACAAGGTTTGCGAAATCTTTGCCACTTTAATAACGACATTATGTTCACATAAGTGGCGGTTGATGTGGCACGGGAAATTAATGCGACGGGGAGTAGTGATGTGATCTCGTGGTGGATGAAAAATGGATAAGTATGGAGGTGCAAAACGAGGAATGAAAAGTGCATTATGTAGAATGCGAGATTGTAGGTCTACGAACATATGGGGGTGGAAGAGGTAAAAGGGAAAGACCCCCACATTCGAAGTAAGAAAATTGACTAAGTATGGGAGAGGGTAATTTGCAGGTCGCAGAAGTAAGATATACATTTTGTAGAATGCGAGATTGTGGGTGTGCATGCATGCGGTAGTGAAGACATGGGAAAAAGGTAAATGAGATAGTCAGTTGTCCTGCATCCGCATTTCAAGAAAATTGATAAGTATGAAAAGGTAAAAAGTGCATTTTGGAGGATGCAGAAATAGAAGTGCAAATTGAGGGTAGCACGACTGTAGATATGTGGACCTAAGGACATGTGGGTTTGGGACATGTTGTACTCTCGCATCACTTGAAAAATGACTAAGTATTGGAAAATTTGAAAGAGGGGAAAAATAATAAGTATAAATATACTAGTTTGCATGTGAAGACCTAAGAATTTGATGGTAGTATGACCCTCAACTTGCATTTAAAAGGAAAAAAAAAACTAAGGAGATTCATGAAGAAAATAAAAACAAAACAAAAATATTAAGGATATGTATGTATGTACAAATATTGATCACAAATGTGGATCAACACATCTGCAACTCCTTCAATTCTAGTGTGCCCATTTTGTATGGTGTCTTGGACACTGGGGCACCCATTGGCACCAAATCAATAGAGAAATTGATGTCTCTCTTTGGTGGTAGTCCTGGGATTTCCCCCCAAAAATCTCCAAAATCTTTAAAAACTGGATGTTATTCAATGCTTTCCACTTTATCTTTGGTTGTCTGTTAAGAACCAAACATCAATATAGCATAGAAAAACCTCAGGAAAAGTACTCAACGCCTTGAAAAAGAGATAATTTCAGATAATAAGCCTCTTCAAGGGGGCAACCTCCTTT
>JZKD02S1828150.1:0-14526 GCA_000966675.3 Picea glauca
ATATTTGTTGGTGATGATAGATCTCTTAGTGTTGTAGGATCTGGAACAGTTCAAGTAGATAATGGTCATTTCAATGATGTATTGTGTGTTCCAAGTATTTCTTGTAACCTTCTATTAGTATATCAAATCACTCATTCAGGTGAAGGTAAAACCGTCGAGTTTTCACCTCACCAAGTTGTAATCAAGGATATAAAAGATCCTAAGCATGTTCTTGCAACTAGAGTTGTTGATGATATTACCAGGTTGTACAAGTTTGACAACTTTGGGTCATCAGTTTTTGTTGCTCATAGTGATGACTTGAGAAAACTTTGGCATGAGTGGTTTGGTCATCTAAACTATCGCTCATTGCAGAAACTATGTAATCAACAGATGGTGACTTGTATTCCTCTTGTTTCATGCAGAGATGGTGTTTTTGTCAATTGTGTTCTTGATAAACATCATCAGGACAGTTTTGACAAACATGCCTATTGGCACACCTTAGGTCCTTTGCAACTTGTTCACAATGATTTGTGTGGTCCACTTTCTTCTCCTTTTTCTGGGTGCAAATATTTCTTAACTTGCATTGATGACTTTTCCAGACGTACTTGGGTTTACTTCTTAAAATTCAAGAGTGAAGTTTTTGACAAGTTTTTGGCATACAAGGCCCTTGTAGAAAAGCAATCTAGACATCAAGTTCAAAGGTTAAGAACAGATAATGGAGGTGAATATGTGAACAATAATTTTAAAATCTACTGCACTACACAGGGAATCCAAATGCAACACATTGTTCCATATACACCAACACAAAATGGCGTTGCTAAGAGAAAGAACCGCACATTAAAATAAATGGCTAATTGTATGATCCAATCTAAGGGATTAAGTCTAAAGTATTGGGTGGAAGCCATCAACTGTGAAAATTACATAGTAANTAACCTTCTATCAGTATATCAAATCACTCATTCAGGTGAAGGTAAAACCGTCGAGTTTTCACCTCACCAAGTTGTAATCAAGGATATAAAAGATCCTAAGCATGTTCTTGCAACTAGAGTTGCTGATGATATTACCAGGTTGTACAAGTTTGACAACTTTGGGTCATCAGTTTTTGTTGCTCGTAGTGATGACTTGAGAAAACTTTGGCATGAGTGGTTTGGTCATCTAAACTATCGCTCATTGCAGAAACTATGTAATCAACAGATGGTGACTTGTATTCCTCTTGTTTCATGCAGAGATGGTGTTTTTGTCAATTGTGTTCTTGATAAACATCATCAGGATAGTTTTGACAAACATGCCTCTTGGCACTCCTTAGGTCCTTTGCAACTTGTTCACAATGATTTGTGTGGTCCACTTTCTTCTCCTTTTTCTGGGTGAAAATATTTCTTAACTTTCATTGATGACTTTTCCAGACGTACTTGGGTTTACTTCTTAAAATTCAAGAGTGAAGTTTTTGACAAGTTTTTGGCATACAAGGCCCTTGTAGAAAAGCAATCTGGACATCAAGTTCAAAGGTTAAGAACATATAATGGAGGCGAATATGTGAACAATAATTTTAAAATCTACTGCACTACACAGGGAATCCAAATGCAACACATTGTTCCATATACACCAAAACAAAATGGCGTTGCTAAGAGAAAGAACCGCACATTAAAAGAAATGGCTAATTGTATGATCCAATCTAAGGGATTAAGTCTAAAGTATTGGGTGGAAGCCATCAACTGTGAAAATTACATAGTAAATCGCACTCCCACAAAGGCTCTTAAAAATATAATACTGGAAGAAGATTGGACTAAAATTAAACCAGATGTAAGCCACTTTCGTGTATTTGGCAGTATAGCATGGGCTCACATTCCCGATGAGAAAAGGAAAGCATTGCAGCCTAAAAGTGAGAAGTGTATAATTGTTGGTTATTTTGAAGATGTCAAAGGTTACAGACTTCTTCAATCACATTGTAATGAAATTATTATTAGAAGAGATGTTAAATTTGATGAAAATCTCTTGGCCTGCGAGCCTAATTCAACGATTGTGCCTTCTTTGGCCTATGAGACATCTTCAACGATTGTGCCTTCTTCGGCCTATGAACCATATTTGGTGTTTGTGCCTTCTTATGATTTGGTTTCTTCTTCAGATGATGAAAGTGAGGATGAGAATCCACCTCTGCCTGCTCACTCTCCTCCAGATGAGTCCTTTGAACCTGAACCCGCACCGACTACACCACTTCCTAGATGGGTCCATTCAACATGAGAAGTAGCTAGTGATCTTGTCGGTGATATTTCAGATCAGCATCGGACACGTTCACAGTTCTAGCAAGCCTCTTCTCTTTCAGCTCAAGTTTCATAAACTCATGATCCAAAGACATTTGCATAAGCTTCAGGTCATCCAGATTGGGATACAAAAATGAATGAAGAGTATATTTATTTAATGGAAAACGATACTTGGGATCTTGTACCTCTTCCAAAAGGAAGAAAACTTGTTAGATGCAAATGGGTCTACAGAACTAAGTATGCATCAAATGGAAGTGTTGAAAGACACAAGGCTCGGTTAGTTGCCAAAGGATTTTCCCAAGTTGAAGGAATTGACTATAATAAAACCTTTGCCCCTGTAGAAAAAATGAATTCCATCCACCTTGTTCTTGCCCTTGCTGCCTCACATAAATGGGAGGTCCATCAAATGGATGTTAAATATTCCTTCTTGCATGGAGATTTGCAAGAATAAATCTACATGGAACAACCTCCTGGCTATGTCCAGAATGAATCTAGCCTTGTTTGTCACCTCAAGAAATCTCTTTATGGTCTCAAGCAAGCTCCCCAAGCTTAGTATGCCAAAATGGATATCTTTCTTATTGCCACTAGATTCTCTAGATGTCATTCTGATCCTAATGTCTATATCAATAAAGTAGGAAGCCATCTCATAATCCTTGTCCTTTATGTTGATGACCTTATCCTTACTGGTAGTGACACAAAAATTTTAAACCATGTGAAAACCAGCCTTAAGAAGAAATTTGAAGTGACAGACTTAGGTTTTTTGCACTATTTCCTTGGCCTCCAAGTTTTGCAAACCAATGAAGGAATTTTTCTTTCTAAGTATGCTTGTGACCTTCTTTGTCACTTTCACATGGACGATTGTAAACCAACCCCTTCTCCCTTCCAGTATGGAGTCAAGATTTTTTCCACCTGTACTTCTCCTGAAGTTGATGCCACCCTGTACCGTCGGTTAGTTGGTAGCCTCTTATACTTGAATCATACATGTCCTGATATTTCCTTTGTTGTTGGTCTTGTTGCTCGATATATGAAAACACCCCATGAAAGCCATTGGAAAGCAGTTAAAAGGATACTTTGCTATGTCCATGGTACAGTTCAGTTCGAGATATATTATAGTTCAGGGGGGACTCCTTTATTGGTTGGTTTCACTTATTCAGATTGGGTCAGCGACCCTGATGATCAAAAATCTATTGCAAGTTATGTTTTCATCCTTGGTTCAGGACCTATCACTTGGGCTTGTAAGAAACAACAGGCTATTTCACTTTCTTCAGCAGAAGCAAAGTAATGAGCAGTGGTAAATGCAAGTCAGGAAGCCCTGTGGCTTCGACAGATCCTTTCAGAGTTTGGATTCCAGCACCAACATCTGACTAGCCTTTGGTGTGACAATCAGAGTGCCATCAAGATCGCCAAAAAAAAATTTCAACATTAGCATAGCAAACACATCAAGCTACACATGCACTTCATCAGAAAGGTAATTCATGATTAAGTTATTGAAGTTCTCTTTTTCCCTACTGTAGATCAAGTTGTAGACATTTTCATAAAGTATCTTACAGAAGCGAATTTTCCAAACTTCGATCTATGTTAGGANAAAACTTGTTAGATGCAAATGGGTCTACAGAACTAAGTATGCATCAAATGGAAGTGTTGAAAGACACAAGGCTCGATTAGTTGCCAAAGGATTTTCCCAAATTGAAGGAATTGACTATAATAAAACCTTTGCCCCTGTAGAAAAAATGAATTCCATCCACCTTGTTCTTGCCCTTGCTGCCTCACATAAATGGGAGGTCCATCAAATGGATGCTAAATATTCCTTCTTGCATGGAGATTTTCAAGAATAAATCTACATGGAACAACCTCCTGGCTATGTCCAGAATGACTCTAGCCTTGTTTTTCGCCTCAAGAAATCTCTTTATGGTCTCAAGCAAGCTCCCCAAGCTTAGTATGCCAAAATGGGTATCTTTCTTATTGCCACTAGATTCTCTAGATGTCATTCTGATCCTAATGTCTATATCAATAAAGTAGGAAGCCATCTCATAATCCTTGTCCTTTATGTTGATGACCTTATCCTTACTGGTAGTGACACAAAAATTTTAAACCATGTGAAAATCAGCCTTAAGAAGAAATTTGAAGTGACAGACTTAGGTTTTTTGCACTATTTCCTTGGCCTCCAAGTTTTGCAAACCAATGAAGGAATTTTTCTTTCTAAGTATGATTGTGACCTTCTTCGTCACTTTCACATGGACGATTGTAAACCAACCCCTTCTCCCTTCCAGTCTGGAGTCAAGATTTTTTCCACCTATACTTCTCCTGAAGTTGATGCCACCCTGTACCATCGGTTAGTTGGTAGCCTCTTATACTTGAATCATACATGTCCTGATATTTCCTTTGTTGTTGGTATTGTTGCTCGATATATGAAAACACCCCATGAAAGCCATTGGAAAGCAGTTAAAAGGATACTTTGTTATGTCCATGGTACAGTTCAGTTCGAGATATATTATAGTTCAGGGGGGACTCCTTTATTGGTTGGTTTCACTTATTCAGATTGGGTCAGCGACCATGATGATCAAAAATCTATTGCAGGTTATGTTTTCATCCTTGGTTCAGGACCTGTCACTTGGGCTTGTAAGAAACAACAGGCTATTTCACTTTCTTTAGCAGAAGCAAAGTAATGAGCAGTGGTAAATGCAAGTCAGGAATCCCTGTGGCTTCGACAGATCCTTTTAGAGTTTGGATTCCAGTACCAACATCTGACTAGCCTTTGGTGTGACAATCAGAGTGCCATCAAGATCGCCAAAAACAAATTTCAACATTAGCATAGCAAACACATCAAGCTACACATGCACTTCATCAGAAAGCTAATTCATGATTAAGTTATTGAAGTTCTCTTTTTCCCTACTGTAGATCAAGTTGTAGACATTTTCATAAAGTATCTTACAGAAGCGAATTTTCCAAACTTCGATCTATGTTAGGANATTGTAAATCCTTCAATCCTATCCCAAGTTGTTTTTAAGGGGGGGTGTTAGGATATTTAGACAATTAGGAGTTAGTTAAGATCTAATTGGTCTAATATGTCGTTAGGTAAAAGTGTGTTTCTTAGTGTGTTTCTTTAGTATGCATTAGTATGAATTTGTAGTTAGGAAATATGATGGTCACGATATGTTCCCGACATAGAGTGATCCAATGGTTCATACTCTCCTCAATCTTAATGGCCAATGATCTATGGCTTAACACCCGATTCATCCATGATCTCTATTTAAAGAGCATGGAGGGTCATTTGCCGATGATCGATTGTGAGAAACTCTTTTGTAAAATCTCTCTATAATATTTTTCTTTGCATTAATAAACTACTCCAAGTGGTCGTGTTGGTTGGGGCCTTGGATGTTTCCTCGTAATGGTTTTACCACGTGAAAACATCGATGTGTTGATCTTTGATCTAGTTATGTGAGTGGTTACTGAAGGTGTTCGTCCTCTGTTGGAATAACTGTGTTGTCGAACAGATCCTAGCACTAGGTAGACTCGGTCTTTGTAAAATATGACATCGTCCACGACTTTGTACCTGTCATCCTGTACCTACCCCTCCAATATCTCACAAGTGAACTTGTTCTTGGAATATTCCACTAACAAGTGGGATTTCTAATCTGGTGAAATCTCCATCAAGGAACAAGCTACTAGTCTCTTAGATGATGCATATTTTTCTTCCCCATGCTAGAACATCCTCTCCATCCTATTCACCGACACTATCCTAGGTGACCTTGTCGACATACCCCTCAGTACAATATTCTTCCCCTCACTATCTTTGAATCCCATCTCAAGGGTTTGGTAGTTGGTAGAAAGCTTTCCCAAGGTGATCAACCATTGGACTACCAACACCACATATGTTTCAGCTAGGTCAACTACATAGAATGTATCTCTCATGGTGTAGTTACCTAAATTCACCTCCAAGTCGAGAACTCTGTCCAAACAACCCACCATGTGGCCATTTTATAATACAACCTTAAACCCCTCAAACTAATATGTTTGTAGGTCTTTCCTAGATACCCACACAACATCAATGAATTTTTGGGTTGCCCCACCATCTACCAAGAAAATGGCTCATTGTCCATGAATAATCCCTCTGATCCTGAGGGTGCCATACCTAGGGACTCTAAAAAGGGTAACTATGACTCTCTTTGTTGGTGCTCGTCTATTAACCTCTGTGCAAGGTTGTGGATTCACTGGTGGCTATGCCCCTCCTGGTGTTGGTGGTCTCCTTGGAGGATGATCCTCATGCAATGGATCCTCCTCTGAGCTAGTGGACTCTTTTTCTTGTGTCTAAACACCCTATTCCTCCTCATCATTGTTTGTGGAAACCTCAATGTAATGGATTTGTCCCTTTCCCATGCACCTATGGCTGAGAAAGCATGGATCTTTGCAGGTTATGCATAGCTTCCTCCTCATACTATCATGCCTCATAGCATCATCCAAATTCTCCTTACCCTTCCACTCTCTCTGGATTGGTTTCCTATCCTAGTCCTCCTATGGCACAACGAGTTTGAGAAATGTTTTAGTATTCGGTGTTGATTTTTCTAGATCTTGTGTGCATAAGATGGCATCCTGTAAGGTGTGAGTCTTGTATGCCTTCACCCATCCTCTCAAGGGTTATGTGACTTCATCTCTGAAAAACATAATCAACATGGGCTCTGAGATATATGTCACTTGCACTACTACCCATTGAAACTCTATTATGAATGCCTTCGTTGTGCCAATTTGTCTGAATTGGGAAAGGTCCCTGAAATGGATCTCTAGATCCCTCCTGTCAAACCTATCCATGAGTCTCTCTGTGAAATCCCTATAGGAAGTGATGTGACTTTGACCCAACGCCATCGATGCATGATGCCACCACTCATGTGCCTCACCCTCCAAGTGTAGGGTAGCAAAATTGATGGCCTTTGTCTCGGTCATTTAGTTGATCTTGTAGTATGTGTCTATCTTTTGTACCCAATATATAACAATGTATTTGGATGATATGTCCAAAGAATGTATTGTGAGTTTACCAACTTTTTGGATGAAATCCATGTTATGCCCCTGATTTTGATGTTTTCCTCCTCTCTAAGGCTCTCTGGGGCAGTTCCTGAGACTGAGTTCATAGTACTTGACCAGGGTCATTTCCTGATGGAAGTCACGACCCAATGTTGCATACTCCCTCCTATACTTTGCAATGTCCTCTGCTTGAGTGGGTGGAATCTATTCTATCGGTTGTTGTGTTGTTGTCGGGGATGCCCTATGGAAACTATGGAACAATGGCTTGGGAATCTTACTCGAAGAGGTGTATGTGTGAGTAGGTGACTGGGGTCTACTATTTTCCCCTGAGTTCTCCTATGCTACATGTGGGTATTTTATGCTCGAGGTTCCCACTATAGCCAATATATCAACCATCTGCATAAAAGATTGAGTCATGGCATGTTGACTGACTACCATATTGTTGAGTACCTGCATGAGGCTGCCTCTAGTTCCATGGGGGCCTTGTCACTACCCTTTGGTATCTCATATCTGTCTCCCAACATCCTCTCTACCTCACACTTTGTCTCATGTTCTACACTTCTCTCTGCTTCCCTTTGTGCCTCTTCCTCTTCCTATGAACTGAGAGGAAAAGGGGGAAAATATGGTCTAGTTCTCCTCTCCCTACATCTATTCTAAGTGACATACTTGTCACCTATGTGCTCACGACCCTCTGGTTCACCTGCCAAAATCATCGTCTTTAGTCACAGGCTCACAGGACTAAATCTCTTATACCACTGTAATATCTGAGATCCGGTTAATCTAGGAAATGTTTCTAATCTGATATGTCTGATGTTTGACCTGATACACTGGGGGTTTCTAGATGCGTTTAGGCTACATGTTTCTACATGCTTGGTGTTTTTCGCATGTGTGTGTAGATAATTAAGTGTTTACAACATATAAATGAGCATATAGATAGTAAATGAGACAAAAGATTCCAAACCATATATTATGATATTTTTGTGGTTTACAATGTTGTATGCGGATGAATAAAATATATCTCTTGGCTAGATCAGTGACAAAACAGACTTTAGACGGAATACAATAATCAAATTAAAACAATAATACTCGGTAATAAAATAATGTTGTGGGATCAATGGATGAGCTATAATATCTACTACAAGCTACAAAAACTCATACGAAAACTGTTGTAAGTCTGAAAAGTTCGACCTAGTGGCTAAAATCCTAGGATATGCCTGGAAACTATCCCAAATAGTGTGCCCCACTTTCTCACCCAATCTGGTGCATGATTCCACCACTCGTGTGCCTCACCCTCCAAGTGTAGGGTAGAAAAATTGATGGCCTCTGTCTCGGTCATCTGGTTCATCTTGTAGTACATGTCTATCTTTTGTACCCAATATATAACAATGTATTTGGACGATACGTCAAAAGAAGGTACTATGATTTTACCAACTTTTCGGATGAAATCGATGTTATGCCCCTGCTACTGCTACTGTCCTCCTCTCTAAGGCACTCTGGGGCGGTTCCTGAGTCTGGGTCCACATTACTCGACCAAGGTCATTTACTGATGGAAGTCACAACTCATTGTTGCATACTCCCTCCTATACTCTACATTTCCCTATGCTTGAGTGGGCAGAATCTGTTCTATCAGCTATTGTGTCGCTGCTAGGGCTTCCCTATGAAAACAAGGGAACAATGGCCTGGGAATATTACTCGAAGAGGTGTATGAGCGAGTAGGTGAATGGGGTCTATTGTCTGCCCCTGATTTCACCTATGATGCATGTGGGGCTTGTGTGTCTGGGGTGCCCACTATATCCAATCTATCAACCATATCCGCGAAAGACTAAGTCATGGCCTATTGACTGACTACCAGATTGTTGAGTACCTGCATGAGGCTACCTCTAGTTCCATGGGGACCTTGTCACTACCCTTTGTTCTCTCATATCTGTCTCCTAACATCCTCTTTGCCTCACGCTCTACCTCATGCTCTACCCTTCTCTCTGCTTCCCTTTGTGCCTCTTCCTCTTCTTATGAACTGAGAGGAAAAGGGGGAAAATATGGTCTAGGTCTCCTCTCCCTGCATCTATTCTAAGTGACATACTTGTCACTATGTTCTCATGACCATATGGTTCACCTGTTGAACTCATCGTCTTTAGTCACAGGCTGGCAGGACTAAAGCTCTTATACCACTGTAATATCTAAGATCTGACTAATCTAGGAAATGTTTCTAGTCTGATATGTCTAATGTTTGACGTCTGACCTGATACACCGGGGGTTTCTAGATGCGTTTAGGCTACATGTTTCTACACGCTTAGTTCTTTTTCGAATGTATGTGTAGATAATTAAGTGTTTACAACATATAAATGAGCATATAGATAGTAAATGAGACAAAAGATTGCAAACCATATATTATGATATTTCTTTGGTTTACAATGTTGTATGTGGCTGAATAAAATAAATCTATCAGCTAGATCAATGAAAAAAGGGATCTTATCTGGAATATAATAAGCAAACTAAAACAATAATACCCGGTAATAAAATAATGTTGCGAGATCAATGGATGAGTTGTAAGATATACTA
Organism: Picea glauca; assembly: GCA_000966675.3. Taxonomy (NCBI): domain Eukaryota; kingdom Viridiplantae; phylum Streptophyta; class Pinopsida; order Pinales; family Pinaceae; genus Picea; species Picea glauca. The sequence continues at coordinate 9,813 of JZKD02S1828150.1, forward strand.
CAAGCTACGACAACTCATACAACAATTGTTGTAAGACTAGAAAGTTCGACTCGGTGGCTAAAATCCTAGGATCTGTCTGGAAACTATCCCAAACAGTGCACCCTTCTCTCTCACTCAATTTTGGTGACTGACTGACTGACAATTGGCCCTCTACTAATATGTATGGACATCGGATGGATCCCCTTGAGAAAATGTGCCCCCTCTGCTGCTGGAAAATGTGCCCTAGTGATTCCCCTATCGAAATTAGTTGANTGGGGCCTTGGATGTTTCCTCGTAATGGTTTTACCACGTGAAAACATCGATGTGTTGATCTTTGATCTAGTTATGTGAGTGGTTACTGAAGGTGTTCGTCCTCTGTTGGAATAACTGTGTTGTCGAACAGATCCTAGCACTAGGTAGACTCGGTCTTTGTAAAATATGACATCGTCCACGACTTTGTACCTGTCATCCTGTACCTACCCCTCCAATATCTCACAAGTGAACTTGTTCTTGGAATATTCCACTAACAAGTGGGATTTCTAATCTGGTGAAATCTCCATCAAGGAACAAGCTACTAGTCTCTTAGATGATGCATATTTTTCTTCCCCATGCTAGAACATCCTCTCCATCCTATTCACCGACACTATCCTAGGTGACCTTGTCGACATACCCCTCAGTACAATATTCTTCCCCTCACTATCTTTGAATCCCATCTCAAGGGTTTGGTAGTTGGTAGAAAGCTTTCCCAAGGTGATCAACCATTGGACTACCAACACCACATATGTTTCAGCTAGGTCAACTACATAGAATGTATCTCTCATGGTGTAGTTACCTAAATTCACCTCCAAGTCGAGAACTCTGTCCAAACAACCCACCATGTGGCCATTTTATAATACAACCTTAAACCCCTCAAACTAATATGTTTGTAGGTCTTTCCTAGATACCCACACAACATCAATGAATTTTTGGGTTGCCCCACCATCTACCAAGAAAATGGCTCATTGTCCATGAATAATCCCTCTGATCCTGAGGGTGCCATACCTAGGGACTCTAAAAAGGGTAACTATGACTCTCTTTGTTGGTGCTCGTCTATTAACCTCTGTGCAAGGTTGTGGATTCACTGGTGGCTATGCCCCTCCTGGTGTTGGTGGTCTCCTTGGAGGATGATCCTCATGCAATGGATCCTCCTCTGAGCTAGTGGACTCTTTTTCTTGTGTCTAAACACCCTATTCCTCCTCATCATTGTTTGTGGAAACCTCAATGTAATGGATTTGTCCCTTTCCCATGCACCTATGGCTGAGAAAGCATGGATCTTTGCAGGTTATGCATAGCTTCCTCCTCATACTATCATGCCTCATAGCATCATCCAAATTCTCCTTACCCTTCCACTCTCTCTGGATTGGTTTCCTATCCTAGTCCTCCTATGGCACAACGAGTTTGAGAAATGTTTTAGTATTCGGTGTTGATTTTTCTAGATCTTGTGTGCATAAGATGGCATCCTGTAAGGTGTGAGTCTTGTATGCCTTCACCCATCCTCTCAAGGGTTATGTGACTTCATCTCTGAAAAACATAATCAACATGGGCTCTGAGATATATGTCACTTGCACTACTACCCATTGAAACTCTATTATGAATGCCTTCGTTGTGCCAATTTGTCTGAATTGGGAAAGGTCCCTGAAATGGATCTCTAGATCCCTCCTGTCAAACCTATCCATGAGTCTCTCTGTGAAATCCCTATAGGAAGTGATGTGACTTTGACCCAACGCCATCGATGCATGATGCCACCACTCATGTGCCTCACCCTCCAAGTGTAGGGTAGCAAAATTGATGGCCTTTGTCTCGGTCATTTAGTTGATCTTGTAGTATGTGTCTATCTTTTGTACCCAATATATAACAATGTATTTGGATGATATGTCCAAAGAATGTATTGTGAGTTTACCAACTTTTTGGATGAAATCCATGTTATGCCCCTGATTTTGATGTTTTCCTCCTCTCTAAGGCTCTCTGGGGCAGTTCCTGAGACTGAGTTCATAGTACTTGACCAGGGTCATTTCCTGATGGAAGTCACGACCCAATGTTGCATACTCCCTCCTATACTTTGCAATGTCCTCTGCTTGAGTGGGTGGAATCTATTCTATCGGTTGTTGTGTTGTTGTCGGGGATGCCCTATGGAAACTATGGAACAATGGCTTGGGAATCTTACTCGAAGAGGTGTATGTGTGAGTAGGTGACTGGGGTCTACTATTTTCCCCTGAGTTCTCCTATGCTACATGTGGGTATTTTATGCTCGAGGTTCCCACTATAGCCAATATATCAACCATCTGCATAAAAGATTGAGTCATGGCATGTTGACTGACTACCATATTGTTGAGTACCTGCATGAGGCTGCCTCTAGTTCCATGGGGGCCTTGTCACTACCCTTTGGTATCTCATATCTGTCTCCCAACATCCTCTCTACCTCACACTTTGTCTCATGTTCTACACTTCTCTCTGCTTCCCTTTGTGCCTCTTCCTCTTCCTATGAACTGAGAGGAAAAGGGGGAAAATATGGTCTAGTTCTCCTCTCCCTACATCTATTCTAAGTGACATACTTGTCACCTATGTGCTCACGACCCTCTGGTTCACCTGCCAAAATCATCGTCTTTAGTCACAGGCTCACAGGACTAAATCTCTTATACCACTGTAATATCTGAGATCCGGTTAATCTAGGAAATGTTTCTAATCTGATATGTCTGATGTTTGACCTGATACACTGGGGGTTTCTAGATGCGTTTAGGCTACATGTTTCTACATGCTTGGTGTTTTTCGCATGTGTGTGTAGATAATTAAGTGTTTACAACATATAAATGAGCATATAGATAGTAAATGAGACAAAAGATTCCAAACCATATATTATGATATTTTTGTGGTTTACAATGTTGTATGCGGATGAATAAAATATATCTCTTGGCTAGATCAGTGACAAAACAGACTTTAGACGGAATACAATAATCAAATTAAAACAATAATACTCGGTAATAAAATAATGTTGTGGGATCAATGGATGAGCTATAATATCTACTACAAGCTACAAAAACTCATACGAAAACTGTTGTAAGTCTGAAAAGTTCGACCTAGTGGCTAAAATCCTAGGATATGCCTGGAAACTATCCCAAATAGTGTGCCCCACTTTCTCACCCAATCTGGTGCATGATGCCACCACTTGTGTGCCTCACCCTCCAAGTGTAGGGTAGAAAAATTGATGGCCTTTGTCTCGGTCATCTGGGTCATCTTGTAGTACGTGTCTATCTTTTGTACCCAGTATATAACAATGTATTTGGACGATACGTCAAAACAAGGTACTATGATTTTACCAACTTTTCGGATGAAATCGATGTTATGCCCCTGCTACTGCTACTGTCCTCCTCTCTAAGGCACTCTGGGGCGGTTCCTGAGTCTGAGTCCACATTACTCGACCAAGGTCATTTACTGATGGAAGTCACAACTCAATCTTGCATACTCCTTCCTATACTCTACATTGTCCTATGCTTGAGTGGGCGGAATCTGTTCTATCAGCTATTGTGTCGCTGCTAGGGATTCCCTATGAAAACAAGGGAACAATGGCCTGGGAATATTACTCGAAGAGGTGTATGAGCGAGTAGGTGAATGGGGTCTATTGTCTGCCCCTGATTTCACCTATGATGCATGTGGGGCTTGTGTGTCTGGGGTGCCCACTATATCCAATCTATCAACCATATCCGCGAAAGACTAAGTCATGGCCTATTGACTGACTACCAGATTGTTGAGTACCTGCATGAGGCTACCTCTAGTTCCATGGGGACCTTGTCACTACCCTTTGTTCTCTCATATCTGTCTCCTAACATCCTCTTTGCCTCACGCTCTACCTCATGCTCTACCCTTCTCTCTGCTTCCCTTTGTGCCTCTTCCTCTTCTTATGAACTGAGAGGAAAAGGGGGAAAATATGGTCTAGGTCTCCTCTCCCTGCATCTATTCTAAGTGACATACTTGTCACTATGTTCTCATGACCATATGGTTCACCTGTTGAACTCATCGTCTTTAGTCACAGGCTGGCAGGACTAAAGCTCTTATACCACTGTAATATCTAAGATCTGACTAATCTAGGAAATGTTTCTAGTCTGATATGTCTAATGTTTGACGTCTGACCTGATACACCGGGGGTTTCTAGATGCGTTTAGGCTACATGTTTCTACACGCTTAGTTCTTTTTCGAATGTATGTGTAGATAATTAAGTGTTTACAACATATAAATGAGCATATAGATAGTAAATGAGACAAAAGATTGCAAACCATATATTATGATATTTCTTTGGTTTACAATGTTGTATGTGGCTGAATAAAATAAATCTATCAGCTAGATCAATGAAAAAAGGGATCTTATCTGGAATATAATAAGCAAACTAAAACAATAATACCCGGTAATAAAATAATGTTGCGAGATCAATGGATGAGTTGTAAGATATACTACAAGCTACGACAACTCATACAACAATTGTTGTAAGACTAGAAAGTTCGACTCGGTGGCTAAAATCCTAGGATCTGTCTGGAAACTATCCCAAACAGTGCACCCTTCTCTCTCACTCAATTTTGGTGACTGACTGACTGACAATTGGCCCTCTACTAATATGTATGGACATCGGATGGATCCCCTTGAGAAAATGTGCCCCCTCTGCTGCTGGAAAATGTGCCCTAGTGATTCCCCTATCGAAATTAGTTGA
>JZKD02S1828150.1:31922-43709 GCA_000966675.3 Picea glauca
GGAGTTTTAAGTTGTGAAATGATATAATTATGGAAATAATCACACCAAATGAAAAAATACAAGAGATTTAACACAATGGAATAGAAACAACTTCATATATGACCTTTATTTAGATAATATGATGATCATGATACCATAGATATGCATATCTGGATAGATACAAGAAGAATAATGAAGCTGGAATGGTTGTTGCTACAACAAGCTCAAATATTGAAGAGAATAGCCTCTAAAGGCACCACAAACTCCTGAAGAAAGGGACAAGATCAATTTCTTCCCCTTTGATTACTAGATCTACTCTCCCTGGATGAGTTTCGCACTTCATGTTGGCTATAGCTCTTCAATATTTCAGATTCCTCCTTTTAGGCCACCAAACCATACCAAAATCACTAGAAAAGTATATCTTGGGAAGAAAAACCCCTTGGTTGAGATTCTTGCTCATTGAAGGTGTTTTGATCCCTCAAATGGATGCATCCTCTTTCTACAGTGCACCCTCCTCCTCTAAAACTAGTGCCAAGCCTCAAATAAAATATATGTCAATGAAACCCCCTCCATAATAGGCTAGTAAAGGCACCCTAGGCCCCACTATCAAATCCCAATAGGTTCTGGGTTCCAAAGCCTCCTCTCTTCAGATCAAATAGAACTTCCTCAACAAGTGTGCCCTCCTACTAGAAAACTCTCATTGGTGTGCATTATCCTTCTCCTTCCCTGTAGAACCAACCTGTAGTTGAATATAATGGTGAGGGAGGGATATTTCACCTCCGTGACCAAGCTTGGACCAGGAAAGGTGGAATCTTTCACCACCGAGATGATCTCTAGGGTTTGTTCTCCCAAAACCCTCAAAACGTCCTTAGTTGAAGAGCTCAAGATGAAAAAGTGAAAATGACATGAATAATGAGTGAGGCTCCCTCCTTTTTCCTTTATACCCTTATTCTAATTCTCAGTTGAGTTAGTTGACCACCCTCTAAGCTTAACTCCTTACTTTTCTCACTAACTTTTTCCCACTAACTTTACCTTTTTCCCCAAAGTCACTTTTAAATTACAACATTGTGCTAAAGTGAATACTTTGGAGTCTTTTAGCCCCCATATCCCATGAGAATATAGTCTAGTGGGGGAAATACATACTACTAAGTCTCTATAATCCTCTCATCAAGAGGTGGGGGAGATTACAGTCTCCCCTACTAGAAATTTCTTGCCCACAAGTAATTATGATCCTGCTTTCTGAAGAACCTGTTCATTCTCCCATCTAGAATCCTCAATAGGAAAATCCTTTCACTTGATTAGGTACTCCTTGATGCTCCTCTTCCTTATCTTTTTCTCCCTCACTTCCAACACTATTTCTAGTATCAATATCAATTGTCCCTCCTCATCCAATGGAGGTAGTTCCTCAATAGGAGTGGTGTGTTGGACTAAGGCTCTTTTCAAGCATGAAACATGAAAAAAATATGTATTTTTCTCTCGGAGGGTAACTCAAGCTCATATGCCACAACCCCTACCTTTATTCTCACCCTGTATGGCCCCAAAAAATGAGGTTTAAGTGTTTCTATTAAACTCCTCTTTATAGAGGTTTTCCTGTATGGTTGGAGTCTTAAGTATACTAGATCACCAACCTCAAAAGTGCACTCCACTCTATGCTTGTCTCCCTGAATATTTTGTTGATTTTATGCCCTGTGCAAATGGTCTTTGAGTTATCTGAGTATATCCTGGCTCTTTTGAATCCAATCATGTACCATAGGTGCTATGTTATCCCCAAATAAAATATCCACAAAGGTGAGAGGATCATAACTGTACAAATCCATGAAAGGATACATACCAATAGACATGTGGTAGGTGGTGTTGTAACAATACTCACCCATATGTAACCACTTAACCCATGCCTTATGTTTCCTAGATACATAAGCCCATAGATATCCTTCTACCCATTTGTTAACTATCTTTGTCTGACCATCCATCTGAGGGTAATAATTGGTGTTGGGAGTCAAGTTCGTACCTTCCAACCTGAATAACTCCAGCCAAAAATTACTTATGAACCTGTTGTCCCTATCACTCACAATGGTTTTTGGCAAACCATGAAGCCTGAATATATCTCTTAAGAATAATTTTGCAACCTATGAAGCACTGTAATATGTGGCAATGGAAAAAAATGAGCATAATTAGTTAACTTGTCTACTACCAAAAAGATGCAATCCTTGCCCTGAACTTTGGGCAACCCTGCGATGAAGTCCATGGAGATACCCTACCATTTGTTCTCTGAAATGGGGAGTGATTGCAATACACCTGCTATATGAGTGTGTTCATCCTTTTTTTCCTCACAAGTGGAACATTCCCTGATATGGCGCATTACATCATCTTTCATACCCCTCCATGTGAATCTCTCCCTGACTTTCATGTATGTCTTGACAAAGCCTTGGTGCCTAGCCAATGTCGAGTCATGGCATGCCTTTAGAACTCTCTCTTTGAATTATGACTCATGAACTAGGAAAATTTGGCCTTTGTAATATATGATGTCATCCATGATCCTAAAGTTCTCATCCTTTATGTGTCCATCCATAAACTCACATGAAAACCTATTTTTCGAATACTCCACCAAGAGGTGCGCCTTCCAATCAAATGAAATATCTGTCATGGCATATATTGAAGGTCTCTTGGATAAATCATCAACCACCACATTGTTTTTTCCTTTGACAAATTCAATGTAAAATTCATAAGCTTGGATTTTTCTAACCCATTTTTGTTGCCTCTCATTGAGGTCCTTTTGATCCAAGAAGTATTTTAGGCTATTATGATCAGTTTTGACAACAAATTTCATCCCAAACAAGTATTGTCTGAATTTGGCCAAGGCATTCATAATGTCCAACATCTTCTTGTCATAGATGGTGTAAGGGACCTTAGGTCCCCTCAATTTTTGTCTTTCATAGGCAATAGGGTGTCTATTTTTCATAAGAATTGCTCCAATTCCCTCACCTGAGGCATCACACTCCAATATGAATGACTGTGAGAAATATGGAAAATAAAGCACCAGGAAAGTACTCATAACCTTCTTCATGTTATCAGATGTTACGTGTGCCACTTGACTCCACCTGAATGTTCCCTTTCTGTTCAAACTTGTCAAGGGTGCGCAAATTTGGGAGAACCCTTTGACAAACCTCCTATAGTAACAATAAATGCCAAGGAATCCCTTCAACTCAATAAGGGTTTTGGGTGTGGGCCAGTCAAGTATAGTTGTATTTTCTCTTGGTGTACCTATACCCATTTTTCTCCAATGATATGTCCCAAGTAAAGGACTGTAGTCATCCAAAATTCACACTTTGACTCCTTAGGGTACAAATATTTCTCCTCCTTAATGCTCAAGATTTGGTCTACATTCTTGAGATGATCCTCCCAAGTCTTTCTATATATCAACAAGTCATAAAAAAACGAAGAGAAACTTCCTCAACTGCTTGTTGAATACATGATTCATGCATGATTGGAAGGTGGTTGGTGCATTAGTTAGCCCAAAGGGACTAACCAAAAATTCATAATGACCATAATGGCATCTAAAAGATGTTTTTTTCATATCTTTCTCCCTCATTTTGATTTGATGATAACCGAAGTGCAAGTCTATTTTGGTAAAGCAGATGGTGCCATGTATCTCATCCAATATCTCATATATTCGAGGGATGGGGTACATGTTCTTAATAGTCTTCTTGTTAGTATCCTCATCCATCCTTCCCTTACCTCTATACATTTTCCTTGGATCCTTTGTCCCTTGGTTTATTGGGGGTCTTGGAGTGAATTTGGCTTTAGCTGTTGACCCCATCAAGTCCCTAGTCCTCCATATGGCATCTTGTAAGTTGTGGGGCTTAAAATCCTTAACCCAACCACGTAAGGGTTCCAACAACCCTTCAGTGAAAATAATCAATAGTCTAGTAGGTGATATGTCTAATACCATCATGACTATCCTCTAGAACTCCTCAATATAACTCTTCGGTGACCCTGTCTGCTTGAGTTGCATGAGCTCCCTGAATTGTATTTTAGGATCTCCCTGATCAAATCTGCCAATGAGCCTTTGGGTGAAATATGGGTATGATGTGATTTGATTGTGTCCCAAGGTGTTCATCCCATGATACCACTAATCATGTTCTTTCCCTTCCAAATATATAGTGGAAAATTTTATAGCATCAAGTTCCCTCATAGGGTTAAGATGCAAATAAGCATCCAATTTCCGCACCCAATGCTACATAGTAAATCTAGTTGTCCCACCAAATGTAAGTATCTCCATATTCCTTTCCTTGCGCTCCAAATCATGACTGCTCCTCTGGTATTTTCTAGGCCTACCCCTGTATTTTATGCCACAATATTGATCCAATGTAACTTGTCTCCCGAAACCTACACTCAAAGTTGCATACTCCCTAGCATACTCCTCAAAGTTGTCCTCTACTTCTAGAGGGAAGTTATTCTGTTGTTGAGCTTCCAAGAAAGAAGGAATGTAATTTCTAGGAGTGGCTCTATTATGTGTTATCCCCATGGAAGGTCCCCCTCCAAAGCTTTGTCCCTTTGTATGGTAGTGAGGATTCTTCTCATGATGATGTCTAGTTCCCCCATGAGAACCACTAGCTTCCTTATTCACATTAATATTCGGGACATCCCCTCCATGGTTCATCTACATAAGGAGAAGCAAACTCTTCTCCTAGATAGCATTCAATCTCTCCAAGGACTCTCTCATCTCATCCTGTCCCCTGTGCATTGTTTCTCGAATCTCTTGTAGACAGTGTTGAAGGGTGAACTGTGTGTTGTCCATGGATATCTTCAACTTCCTTACTATGCCTCCTAAAACTTGTGGCTCACTGTCATCACCTGACCCTTCCATTTCTGCCTCTCGTTCACTTGTCTGTCTTATGCACCTTCTCATACAGATACCACTTAAATTATGCATGTGCTAAACCCCACAATATAAGAAGATTTAATGCTCTAATACCAATGTAATGTTCCCAAGTTGTTCCTTTCTTGAAAACTTAGGTTTTTATTGAGTTTTTTTCTTTTCTTTTCTTTTGTTTGCAGGTCAACCTTCCATATTTGTGCTAGAAGGGTTATGTGGATTTTTGTGTTGTGAAAATGATAGAAGTATGGAAATAATCACACCAAATAACAAGATAGAAGAGATTTAACACAATGGAATAGCAACAACTTCATATCTGACCTTTATTTAGATGATATGATGATCCTGATACAATTGATCTGTAGATCTGGATAGATACAAGAAGAATAATGAAGCAAGAATGATTGATGCTCCAACAATCTCAAAGAGCGAAGAGAATATCCCCCAAAGGCACCACAAACTCTTGAAGAAAGGGACAAGATCAATTTATTTCCTTTTGAGTATTGGATTTAGTCTCCCTAGCTGAGTTGCGCACTTCCTGTTGGTTGTAGCTCTTCAAGATTTTGGCCTCCTCCTTGTAGGCTTCCAAACCATACCAAAATCACTAGAATAGTATATCTTTGGAAGACAAATCCCTTGGTTGAGTTGCTTGTTGATTGAAGGTGTTTTTATCCCTCAAATGGATGCATCCTCTTTCTATAGTGTGCCTTCCTCCTATAAAACTAGTGCCAAGCTCCAAATAAAATATTTATCAATGAAACCCCCTCCACAATAGGATATGAAAGGCACCCTAGGCTCCATAGTCAAATTCCAATAGGTTTTGGGCTCCAAAACCTCCTCCTCTCTTCAGATTGAATATATCTTCCTCAACGAGTGCACCCTCCTACTGAAAAACCCTCACTTGTGTGCATTATCCTTCTCCTTCCTTGTAGAACCAACCTGTAGCTGAATAGAATGGTGGAGGGATATTTCACCTTCATGATCAAGCTTGGACCGGGAAAGGTGGAATATTTTACCACCGAGATGATCTCTAGGGTTTGTTCTCCCAAAACCCTCAAAACGTCCTTAGCTAAAGAGCTCAAGATGAAAAAGTGAAAATGACGTGAATAATGAGTGAGGTGCACTCCTTTTTCATTTATACCCTTGTTATAATTATCAATTGAGTTAGTTGACCACCCTCTAAGGTTAACTCCTTAATTTTATCCATGTGGTATTTTTCCCACTTACTTTAACTTTTTCCCTAGTCGCTTTTAAATTATAGCATTGTGCTAAAGAGAATACTTTGGAGTCTCTTAGCCCCCATATCTGGTGAAACTATAGTCTAGTGGGGGACATCTAGACTACTAAGTCTCTATAATCCTCTCATCAAGAGGTGTGGGATATTAAAATATACAATGGTACACAGTGGTACATAGTGATATACAATGATGATGCAAATATTGCTATTGATAATCCGTATGAGGAGGAGATAGATTTTGGTGAGGACAATATGTTGGGACATAACGTTGTCCCATTATTTTTTCTTGAGGATTGTATGGTGAAGTATTCTCATCAATTTCCTTTCAAATAACATATGCATGAGCAAGGGGTTCGAGAAAATCCTCTAGGGGCATCCCCTGACATGGGATTTGAGTATACCATTGACTTTGGTTTACCTAGGATTGATAAATTGAGGGGTGAGATTCATGGTGCATTATACCTTTCTGAGATTGAATTGCATTCAAGGTACCATTAGATCAGGATGAGAGAGAAGGGTGTGTGGATACATCAAGAGGAGATCCATGCCATATGGGATTGGCTCATGAATATTTCAGCTAATTGGAAGTCCCACCTTCTAGTGGAACATTCCAAAGTTTAGTTTTCTTCCAAGTTGATGGATGCTCACATTCAGGATGACAGGTACATTGTGATGTATGAAATTTTCTACTACAGAGAGAATATACTTAGTCCCTGAGTTCACACTTAGGGAGGAGATCATGAGGGCTATACATGATACACCCTAGGCGGGGCATCCTGGGTACTTCAGGACTTACTGATAGATCAGATAGAGGTTCTCATGGAGATACCTCGAGGACGATGTGTTGAGACATGTGAGTGAGTGCATGAATTTTCAACGAAATAGGTCAGGACATACCCACCCAACAAGACTGTCGCAACCTATACTCATTCCAAAAAAAAAGTGGTAGAGTGTTTCGATAGATTTAATCATAGGTATACTAGAGGTGTATGGCAGGGATTGTATTTATATCATTGATGGTCGATGGACTAAGTTGGCAATTTTTTTCGTGAATCCATCAGAGTATGAGGCACTGCATGTAACAGAGTTGTTTTCCATGGAGGTGTTTAGACTCCATGGGTTGCCTGAGTACATTAACAATGATCATGAAAACACATTTATCAGTACATTTGGGTAGGAGATGGACATATTAGCAGGCACAAAGTTGACTTATAGTACCTTATTTCCACCAAATGGTTGCATACAAAAACAAGAGTAAAAAACTTGGTTTATTTGGATTTCCTTGGTTATTAGTGTGGAACAATAGGAATCAATAGGTATTGGGGATGGTGGAATTCTAAATTGGTTATGGGATTTGGGAATTCATTTGATTTATAGATCGCTTCAAAATTTTATATTGGTTGGCAGAGTTGTGATAGTGATTAGTCTGTTTCATTTTTGGACTATCATGAGAGGAGACAATAGGAATATTCTATAGGGCGAGACATATTTTATTTTCTGATACCCAGGATCGAGTCCGATAGTGTATTTGCAGACTTTGAATTCAAAGAGATGCCTTGGAAAGATATGACTTGTGGTAGTGGGTTTATCCCTTACAGGTATTTCAGCTTGGGGTTCTAGAAGAGGAGAATGCAGTTTGGGCACTGTTTCCACCTTTATACACACATGTGTAACGTGGAGGAAATATTCAATCCACTTGGTGTGTCCTTGGGGGAAAGTTAGAGTTAAGGTGTTGTCACCTAATCCTAAACTCTTCTGTCTAGGCCAACTCCTAACGAAGCCAAAGGGGGTATTCCATAAAGAAAATAATCTAAGGCTCAAAACTAAATCTAAGCAATTAGTGTTCTAGGACTTTATTGCAAAAGACAACATATAAATTAAATCTATTCTAAGAGCATATATCAATCAACCACCACAATATACATAAATAAGTACTTGCATGAAAAGGATACTTAAGATAACAAGATGCAAGTAAATAAAGAAATACTTCAAGATAAAATGTAAATGATTGAGAAGTAAAAGTACTTGAAGAAAATGGATTTGTAAAGTGTGTAATGAGATAAGTTCCTTAAAATTATCGTGGGAAATTGTTGATCACGTGTTTTATTAGATTGTCTTTATTGAAAGTAGGTTAATGAGATAAGTTTTATTTGCAATGAAAATAAATTGTTTGAGAGCTAATCTAGATTTAGCCCTTCAGAGAACATTCCTAGAGTGGAGGTTGAGTGTGATGTCTCGTTCCCAAGAGTAGGCCAGCAGGGAGTGAATTAGAAGTCTATTTGTTCTTGTAGACTATATTCAAGCACACACAGGGAACAATAGGAGAAATAAGGGGTGATTTAGTGGCTAAACGATGAATTAAGCCAAAAAGCATACAAAAAGTCACTTAAGCTAAAGTCAACGGAGAAATAGAATGAAAAGGTGTTGAGGGGTAGAATTAATTAATTAATTAATCAACTTAGGAGGAAAAGAACCTAACTTAATTGATGTCAATGGAGAATTAGATCGGGAAGAGTATAAAGGGAGGAATTCGACCTAATTCCTCATTATGTTATGATTGGATGTTGAGAGAGTTTCCAGAGGAGGAGGGGAATCAACCTTCTATTGTTTTGTGGATTTCTAGAAGAAACCACCACCTTGATTGGTTTTGGTGTTAAGAGAAACACCATAGCCTATCGGAGATACCATCCAGGTATTTCACCGCGTTATTCAGGAGTATCCAATTTGCAGTGTTTGTGCAGCTCAGCTAGTGAGGGTGCAAGGGTTAGAGAGGATTTTTGTGTAGGTGCATGAGACCAGATATTATATTGAAAATTCTTCCTGAACCAATTGAGGAATAGCTAGGGCACATATTTTGAGCCACCAATCATTAGATTCTGACGATGGAATCTCTTAGTGCGCAACAAACAACTAGAAAGTGAGAAACTCTTGAGGAGGGACATTTGGGGTTCCAGAGGGAGTTCTAGATCAGGTCCGAGGAAACCCATCTGACCCAGTACAAAATCGGCCAGAGAACACATTTTGAGATACATAGCATCATATTCCCTCGGTGGAATCACTAGGGCGCACTCATAGAGTCGAGGAGGTGTGCAACCCCTTAGGGGTTGACATCCAGAGCATCTGAGGTCCGATATTAAGTATGTCAGTCATCAGTATCATCCTATAGGCCAGAGCGCTCATTTTGGAACATTTTCCATGTGATTTTGTTGATTATAGCCACCAGGGAAAGTTTTCCAGAGTTGCAGCAGTTGTCGTGAGTTTCTGGAACTCCATATTTTTTCCGATCTATCTGTGCATGCAAATATCCGCCTTCATCTTCTGATCATGGGTATTTTTTATTAGTTGCTTGTATTCCAGTGACGATCCATGAGATTTGGCTGATGATTTCATATACTTTCAACACATTATTGTATTTCCTATTTTTTCCCTCATAATACATATGAATGAGATGGTGTTTGTTCCTTATTCTTTATGCATCATATATTCTACCTAAACATTAATTAAATGAAACACACATGNTGGTTATGGGATTTGGGAAGTCATTTGATTTATAGATCGCTTCAAAATTTTATATTGGTTGGCAGAGTTGTGATAGTGATTAGTCTGTTTCATTTTTGGACTATCATGAGAGGAGACAATAGGAATATTATATAGGGCGAGACATATTTTATTTTCTGATACCCAGGATCGAGTCCAATAGTGTATTTGCATACTTTGAATTCAAAGAGATGTCTTGGAAAGATATGACTTGTGGTAGTGGGTTTATCCCTTACAGGTATTTCAGCTTGGGGTTCTAGAAGAGGAGAATGCAGTTTGGGCACTGTTTCCGCCTTTATACACACATGTGTAACGTGGAGGAAATATTCAATCCACTTGGTGTGTCCTTGGGGGAAATTTAGAGTTAAGGTGTTGTCACCTAATCCTAAACTCTTTTGTCTAGGCCAACTCCTAACGAAGCCAAAGGGGGTATTCCATAAAGAAAATAATCTAAGGCTCAAAACTAAATCTAAGCAATTAGTGTTCTAGGACTTTATTGCAAAAGACAACATATAAATTAAATCTATTCTAAGAGCATATATCAATCAACCACCACAATATACATAAATAAGTACTTGCATGAAAAGGATACTTAAGATAACAAGATGCAAGTAAATAAAGAAATACTTCAAGATAAAATGTAAATGATTGAGAAGTAAAAGTACTTGAAGAAAATGGATTTGTAAAGTGTGTAATGAGATAAGTTCCTTAAAATTATCGTGGGAAATTGTTGATCACGTGTTTTATTAGATTGTCTTTATTGAAAGTAGGTTAATGAGATAAGTTTTATTTGCAATGAAAATAAATTGTTTGAGAGCTAATCTAGATTTAGCCCTTCAGAGAACATTCCTAGAGTGGAGGTTGAGTGTGATGTCTCGTTCCCAAGAGTAGGCCAGCAGGGAGTGAATTAGAAGTCTATTTGTTCTTGTAGACTATATTCAAGCACACACAGGGAACAATAGGAGAAATAAGGGGTGATTTAGTGGCTAAACGATGAATTAAGCCAAAAAGCATACAAAAAGTCACTTAAGCTAAAGTCAACGGAGAAATAGAATGAAAAGGTGTTGAGGGGTAGAATTAATTAATTAATTAATCAACTTAGGAGGAAAAGAACCTAACTTAATTGATGTCAATGGAGAATTAGATCGGGAAGAGTATAAAGGGAGGAATTCGACCTAATTCCTCATTATGTTATGATTGGATGTTGAGAGAGTTTCCAGAGGAGGAGGGGAATCAACCTTCTATTGTTTTGTGGATTTCTAGAAGAAACCACCACCTTGATTGGTTTTGGTGTTAAGAGAAACACCATAGCCTATCGGAGATACCATCCAGGTATTTCACCGCGTTATTCAGGAGTATCCAATTTGCAGTGTTTGTGCAGCTCAGCTAGTGAGGGTGCAAGGGTTAGAGAGGATTTTTGTGTAGGTGCATGAGACCAGATATTATATTGAAAATTCTTCCTGAACCAATTGAGGAATAGCTAGGGCACATATTTTGAGCCACCAATCATTAGATTCTGACGATGGAATCTCTTAGTGCGCAACAAACAACTAGAAAGTGAGAAACTCTTGAGGAGGGACATTTGGGGTTCCAGAGGGAGTTCTAGATCAGGTCCGAGGAAACCCATCTGACCCAGTACAAAATCGGCCAGAGAACACATTTTGAGATACATAGCATCATATTCCCTCGGTGGAATCACTAGGGCGCACTCATAGAGTCGAGGAGGTGTGCAACCCCTTAGGGGTTGACATCCAGAGCATCTGAGGTCCGATATTAAGTATGTCAGTCATCAGTATCATCCTATAGGCCAGAGCGCTCATTTTGGAACATTTTCCATGTGATTTTGTTGATTATAGCCACCAGGGAAAGTTTTCCAGAGTTGCAGCAGTTGTCGTGAGTTTCTGGAACTCCATATTTTTTCCGATCTATCTGTGCATGCAAATATCCGCCTTCATCTTCTGATCATGGGTATTTTTTATTAGTTGCTTGTATTCCAGTGACGATCCATGAGATTTGGCTGATGATTTCATATACTTTCAACACATTATTGTATTTCCTATTTTTTCCCTCATAATACATATGAATGAGATGGTGTTTGTTCCTTATTCTTTATGCATCATATATTCTACCTAAACATTAATTAAATGAAACACACATG
>JZKD02S1828150.1:43719-53994 GCA_000966675.3 Picea glauca
TTACTTGGATTTCAAACTATAAGAGGGATGACATTTGTTAGATAAGGTTCGATAACTTCTCAAAGATCAATTGTACATCAAGGGACACTTGTGCCTAAGATCTAGCTTCAGTTAATCTCCATGCAACGAGTTGGTTGCAGTTGTATTTAATACTTCCAACAACTTCTTGAAATTTAGCAGTTTGTTATATTTTAGTTGTGTTGTCTACTTCCACACCTCTCCTGGGAACATGATCTTATGCTATAGCTAGATGGCAAGTTCAAGAAGGTTTTTTTATGCTTTTTTCTATTTAATGTGTAATGTAACTCCAGAAGAGGGTTCGCATGGTCATAGATTGAGACTCATATATTTACTCTCAACTATAAAAAAATTCCAGACTATATGTACTCAAACTTAAGAATCTTGAATGGTTAATGATCAATTTCTTCTCTTACTACCATATTATGTGTTTCATTCTTGCTTTGATGCTAGCTATTGATGAAGGATTCATCTTAGTACTTGTTCCTGAATGCAGTGAATTATTTACTATTTATTTGTTGGTGCAAGTGTTATCAAAGTACTCTCTTGTTGATTAGGAGGTTCCTACTTGATGAGATTTCTACTGTATGTGTCTCGGAATTACTTGATGTAACATGATGCATGTATTTTACATTTTCTGCTAAGTCTTTCATCTTTCAATTGACATTCTAAATGTTGGTCTGAGACTATTCAAGCCTTGCTTCCTGGTGTATATTTTGTGGAAGTTTTGTGTTGATGTTTTAAACTGATTTTCTCACCCATTCCCTTCACATTGAACTAAACTCTTGTCTATCAAAAACCTACAAGATTTATGATGGGTATTAGGCTCACACCTATAGTAGTCTAGGTGAGACTTCTAGTATTAACACTGTGCAAGATTTTATTTCTTCTTGAGTAATGTTCTATAGTTTTCATAGAGAGATTTTAGAATTTTCAACATTGATTGAGGTAAGATCCATCATAAGGAGGATGAATGCAAAGGAGGTAAGATATTCAATTATGTTTCTTTTCTTTATCAAATCTAGGGTAGATTTCTATTTGTATTAGAAATAAATATCCTGGGGTTTTGTTTCTTTACATTAGCTCTAGTGTAGAATCTTCTTAGTGATACTTAGGTTTACTTCTTAAAGAGTTAACCTCCCTTTAAAGTCTTGCAAGTTTTATTATATAGCTTGATGCTCCTCTAGTAATCTTTAGATGTTGGAGGACTTCAAGAATTTATTTTGAAGAGGACATTGCCAAGGGTTATTAGACCCATAGCCCAATGGTAAGAAGCCTTTGTTATGGAGTTATTAAACACTTGGAGGAGTGGGCCATGTGTTGGTTGGATGCTCTATGAGTGGACCGTGTTGGTTGTAGACTGGGGAAGGTGCCTAAAAACCTTAAATTTTATGTAGATTCAAGGGGAGTTCATCAAGAAGTTGAACGAAAGACCGATGGTTACTGCAGTTGAGTACCCATGTATTCTTCTGGTGGATGGTTGTTGATTTATATGGACTTTGGCAATTTGGTGATGTCTACATGAAAGGTACAATAAGTAAGTCCTATGTTGGACTAGATAGAGACTTTGTTAATAAGGGGTTCTTCAATTCAAGGTGAAGCATTTGTTGCAGATATGTAGAGGATGATGAAAACCTAACCTCACATAGATTAACACAAATAATCATTAAAATGGAGTGTTGGAATTATTAAGTCATGCTTGTCTTATGTATGATCATATTTGTGATTGTTATTAGTAGTAATTGTGAGGTAGAGTTTGTTTCTAAGTAAGGATTATGTTTTCGTATTTTAAGAAGTTGTTAGATATAGTTAGATATGAGAGATTATAGGTGGAAAACATTTCTACTCTCGTTTCTCTACTCTAAAACAATATTTCAGTTGGCTTTGACCTTTCATTTAAAAATAAAGAGAGTATATTATGAATCAGGGCTATACGCTGTTTCATACTGGCCTTTTAATAAATTACATGGAAACATTATTTTCCAACACTCAACAGAAAGGAAAATAACGGCTTTCTCACTCAACATTACAGCAAAATCGTAAAACCACTGTTGAAAACTCTGTGCATGTAGAACCAAACCACCTTCTAAAGGCAATTTACTATGCCAAAGACCAGCGTCATCAACAATATATGAAATAGCCCTTTTCAGGGAATATAGAAACGATTTCAGGAATGTTAACCAGTATAAGGTATTCTTGCCACAGATCTACGGGTGTGATTTGAGTGCGAGTGCAAAAAGAGCTCAAACCTGGCAGAGTTCGGCTCCTTTTTGCTTGGTATCCATAACAAGACTCTCAATGAAATTTGCAGAGGATTCTGTGACAACCGGCATGATCTCACATTTTTCTTCTGGTGGTCCAACAGTTATTCACCTTCTCTACAATAGTATCTGCAATTGATTCCATCACAGGGACTACTTTGACCGCAGTACATCTCTAACATCTGTGAACAACAACCAAGATTTCATGTCATAAACATTGGAAAAAGTGGGATTCCCTGTCACTAAGCAGATGGCTGAACAAGAAAATAGCTGTAAGAAAAGCCTCTGACGACATTGGCTGCTGCTAGATCCAGATCTTCGTTATCAAGTATAGTACAGGCATCTTTCCCACCTAATTTTGTCTGAAGAGGAATCATGTCAGCCTTTTTGGAAATTGCAATACCAGTGTCACCTCTAGTGAAACTGCAAAATGCAGAGAAAATGAAAAACAATAGTCAGATATATGGTGAAATTTTTTTAAGTTTTTTAAATGCACTGATAAACATACAAGTGAGTCGTTATTACCTGATACAGCCTATACAACTGATAAGGTCCTTTCCTGTAACACAACTGATAAGGTCCTTTGGGAATCCAGCCAAATGGAAACAGTGTACCATGTGCAAGGCTGCCACTGCTCCCTGTCAATAAACCATATATTCCATTGTAAATTGACATGTATTTTTTATTATTGTATTTTCATTAATTAATTATATTTATATTTATTATTTATATATTATATTTATATTGATGATTATTTCCTCACATGCACGTCTAATTAATATAGATGTAATGTGAGAGCACCTCAAGTCTATAAACTCCTCATCAGGAGAAAGACTACGCCTGGGCCATTCACCACTAGCAAAGCTCTGTGAGTGAATAAGTCTTTTCCCTTGGTCAAATCAGCGTGACCAATATGGGAGAATGTATCTCTGATGCTACTAACTGGAGAAACATCAACACTCTCTCTCATAGAGGGAGACATTCTGCATCACGTCAAGCTTGTCTCTGAAGTATACAAACTTTGTCTTAGACAGAGGCTTGGTGAGAATGTCTGCAATTTGTTCATCTGTGGATATGTACTGGAGTTTTATTGCCTCCCTTCTGTACCATGTCTCGGATGAAGTGATATTTGATCTCAATGTGCTTCGACTTGTCATGAAATATTGGATTTTCCAAAAGCTTGACAAAGCTTTGATTATCATAGTTTATTAAGGTTGTCTCTAGCTCTTGATCGAATAGTCCCGCAATAAGTTTTTGAAGCCATAATGATGAGCGACTTGCAACACTAGTTATGATATACTCTACTTATGTTGTAATGAGTGCTACAGAAGTCGGATTCCTGCTAAACCAAGATATCATAGCTAATCCTAAGCTGAAGCGGCACTCTGAGGTGCTCTTTATGTCCATTGTACTCCATGCCTAGTCAGAATCAGTATATCCATGCAGCCTCACTTCACCACCTGGGTCATATCTCAGACCATATCCAACTGTACAAGAAGGTACCTCAACGCATGCTTTGTTGCAACCCAATGGAAGTGCCTTGGTTCAACCATGAACTCGCTCAGGGTCTTCACTGCAAAGAAAATATATATCTTGGTGTTAACCAGGTAGATCAAAGATCCAATCAATTGACTGTACATAGTGGGATCCACCAAATCCGAATATGAAGCAGAATCACTCAACTTCTTCAAGTTTGTCATCATAGGTGTTAGCCATGGACTTGCAGTCCTTCATACCGAATCTGCTCAAGATCTCAATTGTGTACTTCCCTTGTCCGAGGAAGATCTCACATAGTTTTTTCCACACTTCCAATCCCAAGAAATAATGCATCAAGCCAAGATCCTTCATCTCAAACTTAGAGGCCAACTCCTTCTTGCATTGATCGACGATTCCACCTGCTCATGTAAGGAACAAGTCATCAACATATAACACCAAGATCAAAGGATCACCATCAACAACCTTGTAGTAAAGGTTGGGATCTACTTCACTCTTGGTGAAGCCCAAGCTCATCAAGTATTCAACAAACGTCCCCTTCTTCCCAAAAGGCTCCAACTTCGTCCTTTTCTCCTTGGGTGTGTGAATGTAGACTGGACAACCAAAGATCCTCAAATGACTAACCTCTGGTTTCACACTTGTGAAAGCCTCCTCAAGAGTCTTGTTCCCCAAGATCTGATGAGGAGTCATGTTTTGGATGTACATTGTTGTACCAGATGCCTCTCCCCATAAGAACATGGGTAAATCATGATCATGAATCATGGCTTTGGAAAACTCTACAATGGACCTATTCTTCCTCTCTACAACCATGTTCTATTGTGGGTTGTAAGGAACAGTCAACTCCCTCTTGATCCCTACCTCCTTGCAAAAATCATTGAATTCCTTAGAAGTGTACCCTCCTCCATTATCTGACCTTGGCACCTTGATCTTCTTCCCTATGAGTTTCTCTACCTGAGCCTTGAACTCCTGGAATCTATTGAAAACCTCATTATTGGTCTTCATGAAGAAGATCCATGTCTTCTAGGAGAAATCATCATTGAATATCACATAGTACAGGAATCCACCAAAAGATGTAACTGTCATAGGTCCACATACATGTAAATGTACTAGATCCAATATCCCCTTGGACATGTTGTCATTGATTGGAAAATATCCCTTGGCATTCTTGTCAAGTGCACATCCTCTGCAAATTCCATCATGCTTTACCTAAAGATTTGGAAGTCTTGTGACCATCCTCTTCAATGATGGTAAAGCCATGTAACGTAAGTGTGAAAATCTCTTATGTCATAGCTCACACAAACTGATGTTGTCATGTACCAATGCTTGAGTGAATCATCCCAACAATTTTTATAGACCTCCCTATCGAACACCAATCACTACTGCGGAGTCTATAACAGCTCTATTAGTTTTCACAGTGCAATCGGGCGTAGCTTGTAGAGAAACAAAGAGTGACCAAAGGAGTTGGTCACACTATGTAGTGCAATCCTTAAGGCAATCATGCTCTATAATTAGGAAAATCGTGACCAAAGGAAATGTGGTGGCTATATGTGCACAGACTACTCATGATCACAACCATACTATTGCAAAAAAAAAAAAAAAAACTGAAGGAGATCTATCAGATCTGGCACTGGAAGCTTTTAACTAGTTTCATAAAAGACTTAGTAGTAGATCAAGAACAAATAATGGGGCTCACAAAAGGAAAGGATGTTGAGAATATGAAATTAAAAAAAATTGAGGAAGAAAGCTAAATGAAAAGTTTTGATACTATGTTGAATTTTTTGATTTTCAGATCTGATAACTATTGTCTTATGATTTAAATGCCCTTATTATCATAGAATAATTACACACTGAAAATCTCAACAAGACTTAGCGAACTTGATGAGAGGTTATTGTAAGTAAATATTGTATATGAGATGATATATTACAATTGAGGGCCCTGACATATATACTTGGGCGGAGTGTCCTTTCATTTAATGGACATGTCTTTTCCATTTTTGTGTTTTCATTAATTAATTATTTATATTTATACATTA
The DNA here is from genome assembly GCA_000966675.3 of Picea glauca. Lineage (NCBI taxonomy): Eukaryota > Viridiplantae > Streptophyta > Pinopsida > Pinales > Pinaceae > Picea > Picea glauca. The sequence continues at coordinate 49,526 of JZKD02S1828150.1, forward strand.
TATTATAAATATATTATTTATATATTATATTTATGTTGATGATTATTTCCTCACATGCATGCCTAATTAATATAGATCACTCCATCCTAGAGCACACAATGTGATAACACCTTGAGTCTATACATTCCTTGTCAAGAGAAAGACTATGCATGGGCCATTCACCACTAGCAAAGCTCCATGAATGAATGAGTCATTTCTCTTGGTCAAATCAACATGACCAATCTTGGAGAATGTTTGCCCGATGCTACTAACTAGAGAAACATCAACAGTATGTACTTTATTTCCACTAATGGCCCATTGGCGATACTAGAGTCTATCTCAACACAACAGTCTGGTCAAGTAAATCCTAGCAAACTAGTCACGTTGAAGGGCTTAGCTAAGCTATTCCAATCATGAAAAAGAGTTCTAAAATTTCAGCTATTGGTGATAAACTATATTAACAGATGCAAAATGTTGACTCCTGATTTTGTATGCAACACACTCTTGACGAGTGATATTTCACGAACAAACAACTTGAAAATATATATATATATATTATTTTTTAGTAGTAGGGTGCTTGAAATTTTTTTTAAAGTTATATATATTATTATAATTTTAATAACAGGGTATGTACAATTCTTTAAGGGTCCCTTGTACCACAAAAAAGGGGTCTCATAAACCAATTTAGTGTCTGATTTGGCTGAGACCTTAAAATCCGATTATTATTATTATTATTATTATTATATGATATAGTTGCACATACATCATGTTAACTAGTATGTCTTATTCAAAATTATCAAACTATTATGATTATCACCATATATTTAAGGTGTTTCTTGAGAGAACCCTTAAAATTAAATTATTATTATTATTATTATTATATACTTGCACAAACATCATGTTAACTAGTATGTCTTATTCAAAATTATCAAACTATTATCTCAATATATTTAGGGTGATTCTTGGGAGAAAAAATATTTCATAACTTCGGGACAAGTTAAAAATAAAACAGAGTTAAAGTATCAACATTACAACTAATCACCTTACCACCTTTAAGGTTATTTAGGAGGATTGCAGAGATAATAATAAAATAAAATAAAATCTTATATGTTGTTTTATTGATTTTTAAAAAGTCTTTGATACTATGCATAAAGTCATGTTATTGAGTTCCATACTATTGTGATTGGTCTCTATAAATAGTTTCTTACTATAATGCAATGTAATAATCAATGGTTTGTCTATATTAATTATAATATTAGTATTGAGAAGTTCTCTATTTCTCTCATCCCTTTTGGTGTTTATAATGATAAAATTGAGCAATTTTTAGAGGATCAAGGATGCATTGGCATTAACATGGGCACATTGTTTGTAGTCCTTATTTTATATGATGATGATATTGTTCTCCTTACAAAAAATATTAAAGATATTCACAAGCAACTGAAATCTCTCCAACAATTTCGTGGACTTATTGTAAATGTGTTGAACTTGCACATAATAGATCTAGCTAGCAAATGACATACACAATTTGCAGAGAAAATATGAGAAAAGAGAAGCAGGAGAGAAATAATGGAAGAATTCTCATTAACCAAATGAATGAATGATAATTTACACATGATATACTATGTATAACTCAACTAATGTGCACTAGAGGAGAAGCCAATGAGCCATAATGGTGGTCTAGAGTGAGTTGGACACACACTAGCAATTATGGGAGTAAACTGCCACCTAGTCTAGTCTCTCAGGAAGTTACGGGAGTGAATTGCCACCTAGTCTGAGTTAACTAGTCTCTCGGTCTTCAGTTGACTGATTGAAACAGAGTGAAGTGAGGAGGAGATCATGCAATCATGAATAATGCGCTAGTATGGTGATGATCCCAAGGAAAATGTGCATTAGTTGGTGATGATCCCAATATTGCATGGTGATAATCCCAATGTGGCATCTAGACTCCACTCAACTGATCAAACTAAATTGTGAATTGAAGAGAATATTATCCTAGAGGAATATTCCTAAACTATAGGAGACTAAATAATGACTAATAAACATAGGGAAAGCCTTAGGAAAAAGAAATCCTAGGTGTGTGTGAAGTATCTCCAACACCCCCCTGAACATCACTATGGTGAAAATAAAGAATGGGTCCCGACAACAAGACCATGTTAGGTACCCTAAATACAGAATATACACTGAAATAAATGAGGAAAGAGGGAAAACCTCATGGGAAACCCCCCCCCGCAAAGTACAATGTATGTAAAAAGAAGAACTAACAATTGTTAGGTAATTGTGTCCTTCACTCCAAGACGATTGCGTAGAGAATAGAAATTTTGCTCAGTGAAGGTCTTGGTGAAGATGTTTGCAGTCTGTTTTGTTGAAGGACATAACTTCAGGTAAATTATCCTCTAGTGTACTAAGTCTCGAATGTAGTGCATGTGGATCTCAATGTGCTTCGTCCGCTACCTCTGAACTGGATCTCTGCAGAACTTCAGAGTGCTCTGGTTATCACACCAGATGACGATCGGTAGATTAAATTGAATGCCCAAATCAGTGAGAAAATGTTGTAGCCACATAGCCTGAATAGTTATGTTAACTACCCCTATGTACTCTACCTCGGTTGAATATAGAGCAATAGTTGTATGCTTCTTGCTTGACCAATAAATGGGCTCATAACCAAGAATGAGTGAGTAACGAGATGTGGACTTACAATCAATGTTATCGCCAACCCAATCAGAATCAGTGAACTCGATGAGGTCCAATGTAAATTTTGTTGCATAGTGAATCCCAAAGGTGATGGTTCCCTGTACATATCGAAGGATACACTTTGCAACCTTCCAATGTAGCTCATGTGGCTCCTGCATGAACCTAGAGACTTCCATAACTACATAAGAGAGGTCTGGTCTGGAGTGTGTGAGATACAACAAGCTCCCACTAGTTGTCTGTACAATGTGTTGTCAACCAATGGAGTGTCCCCACCATCTTCAAGTATTACTTCTTATAGGAAAGGATTTGGGGAAAACTTGCAATCTATCATGTGAAATCTCTCAACAGTTTGATGCTTAATGCATCTTGACTGATCTCGATTCCAAGGAATAAATGTAGCGGACCCTTGTCCACCAACAAGAACTTGTCATGCAAAATTCTCTTGACTGCAACAATCGTTGAAGTCGAGCAACTGGTGATCCTTGAATCATCAACATATAGAACTAGGAGTAGAAGTGAATCAATCGTCAAAATCAGTGAACACGATGAGGTCCAATGTAGAGTATGTTTCATAGTGAATCCCAAAGGTGATGGTGCCCTGTACATATCGAAGGATGTGATTTGCAGCCTTCCAATGTAGCTCATGCAGCTCCTGCATAAACCTAGAGACAACTCCAACTACATAGGAGAGCTTTGGTTTGGAGTGTGTGAGATACAACAAGCTCCCCACTAGTTGTCTGTATAGTGTGTTGTCAACTAGTGGAGAGTCCCCACCATCCTCAAGTCTGACTCCTGATAGGAAAGGAGTCGAGGCAGACTTACAATATGTCATGTGAAATCTCTCAAGGAGATCTCGTGCATACTTGGCCTGAGACGGTTTGATGCCTGATGCATCTTGATTAATCTCGATTCCAAGGGAGAAATGTAGTGGACTCATGTACGTCATTAAGAACCTGTCATGCAAAATTCTCTTGACTATAGCAATCGTTGAAGTCGAGCAACCAGTGATCAATGAATCATCAACATACAGAACTAGGAGTAGAAGTGAATCAGTCGTCTTGAGCATGTAAAAATTCGGGTATGACTTACAATGTACAAAATTTTGTGATAGAAGGTAGGAGTCCATCTTGGCATACCATGCCCTCAAATCCTTTTTGAGGCCATAAAGAGACTTCTTCAGTCGACATACCAAAGATGAATCCTGCATAAATCCCTGGGGCTGCTCCATATAGATATCCTTAGAGTGATCATCGTGAAAAAATGCATTCTTCACATCCATCTGATGGACTTCCCATCCCTTTGTTGCTGCAATAGCAAATTCCAAATGTAAAAAATCCATCTTTGCTACTGTAGAAAAGATCTCATCATAGTCAATGTCATGCACCTACTGAAAGCATTTGAAAACTAGCCTGGCTTTGTATCTGCTAACATGTCTATACGTTGCGCTCTTGGTCATGTAGACCAATCTGCACCTGACAAGTTTCCTTCTTGAGGGAAGGGGAACCAAATCCCCAAGTCTGGTTCTCAAGGAGGGAATTGTACTCCTCCTGCATGGCGGATTCCAAAAATGGATTTCCAACAGCCTCTCCATAAGACTGTGGATCTGAAGACTTAACCAAGAAAATATTTGATCCGGATTATTTTCGGCACGAAATGAGAGCGGAGATATAATAAAGAAATGCATAGAGATATTGCAGATATTCAATAATATAACAGAAATGTCTCAGAGATGCAACCATAAACTCAGATATACAGTAATACACGATTTCTATTAATGAAAGAAATGTACAGAGACTGTA
>JZKD02S1828150.1:55948-69321 GCA_000966675.3 Picea glauca
GTTTGGGTAAGTTGGTGCATCAACTTCCCGGGGTCGTAACTTTTGCATACGATCTCTGTTTTAGGCGTGTGATAGCTCGTTAGAAAGGTATCATCGAGGAGATTCATTTTGGGGCCTCAATAATGCCTTCAAATATCATTGAGAACCTCGATCTCAAAAAAACTTCATTTAGGCCCTCAAAATGGCCCTGGAAGTGAAAACCTGCTAAAAATAGGAAATTGCCAAAATGGCCAGAAAACAGTTTTGAGCCATTTGGAAAAGGTGGGTGGCCCCCGATATCCACCTGGATAAATATTCTCGGGTTTCATTGGTTCATTGGCAGTGAGTGCAAGAGGAGGCTCCTCGAAATCAGATTGAGTCATCCTAGTATCAGCTAGATCCCCAACAATATCTCATGCATCCTGAAGAGTAGTCTTGTCCCACTTGGGCCTCTACTCTAGCTCTGCATATGCATCTTCATGCACTGAATCTACATTTGACTATATTGACTATGTATCGAGATCATCTAAATCCTCTGAATCAGAACTCTCATATGAAGAAGATTTGGCATGTGCATGTTCATCATCTCTAACAGGTGGAAGAACAAAAGTGTCTGCATGGGGATTCATGAATAAGAACACATTCTCGAATATTTTGTTTGTGACTTCAATTATTCCTTTATCGGTGACCTCAACTGGAGAGTTGTCCCCCATCAAAATAGGAATAATTTTGAATGCATCCAATTAAGAATAGACTTCTTTTGTGGCTTCCATGTAGTGTGATACACCTAAATCTATGATCCAAGCATTAGGAGAGGAGTTGATGGAAATCAAAGCATGAATAGAATTGTCTTTCTTGGGATTCTAATCTTCTAGCTTCTTCTTCTTGGCACCGTCGAGGATGCGATCTCCAAGGTTGTTTTGTTGAAGTATTTGGGTCATTTGATCTATCTGTTTCTACATACATGCGGATTCTAGATGGAATCCTTTATGGAAGTAAGTGCATTTCTCCCCTTTTCTTCCTTTTCTACCTTTGGATCCGGAGGCATCGTTGAAGGGTTTTGAATACCCTTCATTTTTTGGATTTGCATGTGTTTTCCTTTTGTCTTTGTCTTTATATTTATGATATTGATGAACGCTACCCTCTTTCACAGTAAGTTCATGCGCCTTTGGGCCTTTGATTTTTCCCATATTGATGAGTTTGTTCTTCTCTCGTGTTAGAGACTCGATAAAGGCCTCAAGAGAGGGCATCGTCCAGATGGATCCAGAGGTGACCCTAACTAAGTGAAATTTGGATACAAACATTGAGTATTATGGACCAAGTTTGGAGAGAATGGTAAGAACCATTTGTTTCTCCTCCTTAAATTTATCAACCCCATAAGCCTTGAGTTGCGACAACAAATCCTTATATTTGGTAAAGAAATATTGGAGTTTGTCGAAGATTTTTGGATCCAAAGTGAGAAATTCCACCTCAAGCATGTGTCCCCTCATCTCATCCTATTTGCCAAAAATCCTTTCCATGGTGGTCCAGGCTTCATTGGGGGTTTTACAGGAGGATATGTGAAAGAGGAGTTCAGGAGAAATGAGAATGCAAATAGTTCCAAACGCTTCATCCATTCAATTTAGATACTTGGATTTTTCTATGGATGATGTGGGTTATGTATCTGTGTTCATGGTTAACTTGTATAATCCTTTTCCTCGAAGATTCATTATCATCTTCCCCTTCCATGCAAACAAATTGTACAGTGTAAGAATGAATTATTTGGGAAATTCCATTTTCCCGTTCTCTTCAATATTCGGTGCCTACAAAAATAATTTGGTGTGTCTTTTCCCTAGCATTTTTTCATCTCTGATACCATGTAAATTCGTTGAACCTACACAAAATAGATCTAGCTAGCAAATGACATACATAATTTGCAGAGAAAATATGATAAAATTGAAGAAGGAGAGAAAGAATGGAAGAATTCTCATTAACCAAATGAATGAATGATAATTTACATGTGATATACTCTGTATAACTCAACTAATGTGCACTAGAGGAGAATCCAATGCACCATAGTGGTGGTATAGAGTGATATGGAACACACTAGCAGTTACAAGAGTAAACTGCCACCTAGTCTAGTCTCTTAGGAAGTTACAGGATTGAACTGCCACATAGTCTGAGTTAACTAGTCTCTCAGTCTTCAGTTAACTTATTGAAACAGAGTGAAGTGAGGAGGAGATCAAGGAATCATGAGTAATGCACTATTTTGGTGATGATCCCAAGGACAATGTGCATTAGTTGGTGATGATCCCAATGATGCATGGTGATAATCCCAATGTGGCATCTAGATTCCACTCAACTGATCAAACTGAAGTGTGAACTGAAGAGAATATTCTCCTAGAGGAATATTCTCCCTAAAATATAAGGGACTGAATAATGACTAATAAACATAGTGAAATCCTTAGGAAAAATAAATCCTAGCTGTGTGTGAAGTATCTCCAACACATATGAGCTTACTATTAATTGATAAAACATAGATTATGATTATTAAACTTAAGAAAATAATTTATCCTTTTATTTTGTATGGTAATAACACCAAGGTTGAAGAGGTGCAATCTCACAAGTACTTAGGTATGGATTTAAATTTCCATGTGAACTAGAATCAAGGTGTCAAGAAAATAAGCATTGGTGGTTGGAAAGCTTGTTACACTCTTGAAAAAAGAATGTAGAAATAATGATCTCTAGGTTTGTTATAAGAAATAAATTTATTTTCAACACTTTAGTTGTCCTCGTTATTGTTTATAGTTGTGAATTTTGGGCTTGCGACATCTCTCATGAGACTTGGAATAAAATTTAGAAAATTGAAAAAGAATTCATAACCTATGACTTTAAAAGTAAATGTAGCACTCCTTATCCCATTCTCATAATTGAAGTTGGATTCACTTTTGTGAAGTCTAAAGTCATGATCATTTAGTACTTTGATTATAAGCACAAATTGATCAAGTTTATAAAATATAGGATCCTTATTATTGTTTCTAGTATGAGCACTAGTCACCATAGGTTTAAAAGTTGTGCTAAAAACTATTGAAACATAAAAGAAGACAATCAAATAGTATCAACAATATTAAATCTTACGTCCCTATGAATTTTAAACATTGGTAATGAAATCATCAATAAGAGGAAATTGAAATACTACAAAGATTTTATAAATCCTAATTTGGTTGATAAAAATTATTTTCCCAACTTTTGAACTTGAAGAAAAAAATGAATATCATCAAAAATAGGACCAATGTTCATGACCTCCAAAATGAAACTAGTCATTGGACCAACCCAAAAACACCTTGGGATGAGTGAATTTGTAAGCTATTTACATAAAGGAGGTTGAAGATAAGCAGTAGTTCCTTGTTAAGTACCAAATACCTGAATACAAAATACCACAATAGTACCAGAGATATCTGAACACAATCACCACACAAGATATATGGAACAATATAGAAAACCACCACTTTATTATATCAAACCCTTAGGGTAGGGAAACACCATACAATGGATCCTATTATGGAAGAGATCCTCTCATTTTCACCTACCTCTTCGAGGGGGCATCCTCATATTGAACTTTCACTCCACATACAATAATTATTCTTCACATCTCATTACGTTGATTAAACCTCTTTATATAGTGCTACCAACCACCTAAGAACATTCTAGAGGATGAATATTCTAGAATAAGAACCTTATAAGAAGTCCTCTTATATTTATTATATCTATACTAAGATATCTAACTACCATAGTGGGCCTTATTTAATAATATAGTGGACCTATTCCACCTTACATTGAATAGCTTCCACTACCTCTCTAGTTACATAACATTCCATCCCCCTTATGAAAGTGTTGTCCTCTTAATATGCCATAACTTAATAATATAAGTCTTCACTTTACCCAATTTCATAAATTAACTACACTTCAAGATATATTTCCTTAAGAAAACCATAATGATCTTAGTAATTCACTTCCACCATGTTCAACCATACAAATGGCATTTTAAAGAATATTTAGAGATGAATCTATGAACTATGTTATGTTTTTTGTCAATTGGAGTGGGAAGGAATTGTCTCACAAACCCTTAGTCGAGGGATAACCTTGACCTGGGTTTTAATCCCTTAGGACCTTGATTAAGGACTTGTGCAAGTTGGAGTGATGAGTGGAATTAAAAACAATAGTCGTGAAGAGTCTTGTAAATAAGAGGTTGTAGAACTAAACCACGAGCAAGACCATAGCCATTTGTGCCTTTGGAAGCTCCATTGATAATAAGGACATTTCATGTTGGAAGGAGAAACATGTCCCCTATGACTCTAGGTACGGGCATATTCTCTGCAACCCAATGTGGATATAAATTGGTGAATCTCCACTGATCACAAGAGTTGGAAGGTAGGAGAAATCTATCGTGGTTGGATTCCTAACAGGAAGGTTCATTCTCTGCCCTACCAGATATTAATACTTGTACTTCTACATCTAAGAACCTTATAGATTCATCCAATGGAAGAAGGATAGAGGATTTAGATTTGGGGAAATTTATGGGGCTTCCTAGCATTACTAAGTATTGCTACAGGGTGTGATTGTTGACATAGTCAAATAGAATCATGTTGGTGTTGGCGAAGATGAACAAGATACCATCTAGTGCCAAGTGAACAAAGGGATAAATATTCCCATCCTTAGTCTCCTTGAAAAACCTCAAATTGTAGTAGGATATTTGGATCTAGATGTCACTAGTCATGGGTAGAAACTTGTAGTTAAAATGTTGCCACCCACCAACAATGATAATCATCATGTTTGATAGAATTTGATGCATAGCATATTGTCTCTTGCCCAAGAATTATGCACTTGTCCACTCCCTCCAATTGCAAGAGTCATCATCACACCGTGGGTTGAATATATTGACATGAGAACTTTCTTCTTCATTTCAAGATATTTTTTAAAATGTTGAGCTCAACATAATGAGCCAAGCATATATAATTAAGGTGTGAAATACATGTGCAAGTGGTGTGACCTATTTACAAATAAAAATTTTGAAATGATATAATGATCCAGATTTTATGAGTAGAACGAAACGAATATAGATTATTATTATGCTTAACACAAAAGCACAAGAACAATAACATAGATACAATAAAATTGACTTCTATTCAATAAGGAAATATGTTGAAACTGTAAAATTCACACTGAAAACAAGCTTGCTAGAATGGTGGTGGCTTACCTCTAAGAAGAGATGTGACGGTTGCACTCATTCGCAAGAAGATGGTTACAATGAGGCTCTCCAAGAATTTTTACAATAAACAGGAATGACAAAACCCTATACATTCAAAAACCTAACCCTAGGAGATGAAGCACCAAAATTCATGTGGGCCCCGTTGGGGTAACTTAGTACATCAACTTCCGGGGGTCATAACTTTTGCATACAATATCCATTTTAGGTGCACGATATCTCGTTGGAAAGGTATATCCGTGGACTACACATGTTGTCTTGAGAATCTATCTTTGTCTCCATTATAACTACTGAAATCCCTAAAAACATTTTTTAGGGCCTCAAAACGACGTTGGAAGTCGGGGACCCGAAAACTAGAAAAAATCTACCAAACTAGAAAACTGCCAAAATGAGCTAGTTGGAATACGTGGGAGGCCACCAACATCCATATGGATCAATCCTCCCCATTTAGGAAGAAATGGTCTCCATTGCGTTGATTTCCCCCATCAAATGAGGAATTTTTTGTTGAATTTGGCCTCGGGTGAACCACTTGCCTTGGTGCAGAAGCTTCCCTACTTTGATAACTAGATAAAGTTGGATCATTTGTTGGCAAGTGCCCTTGACCTGTGTGTCCACAATATGATCATTGGATTCTTGTTGCATGCAGTCGGGGTTTAGATTTGTTGGTGTCAACTATTCTGCTATCTTTGAGGTGTCCAATAATGGTGGGAAATATGGTCGAAGGAGATCCACGTTGAACATTGGGTGTAGGCCAAGGAAAGAGGGAATGTTGAGTTCAAAATCATTATCACCCACAACCTTGGTGATGGTGTAAGGTCCATAATGGAGTGGGTGAAACTTCCGATGGGGCCCTGTAACACGTTATTTTTGCAATTCCAACCAAACTTTGTCTCCCACCTTAAACTTATGTGGCACCCAATTTTGATCATGGCGTTGCTTGTACTTTATATTAGACTTATGTAAAATATCTTGAACCTGTTGGAAGATATGTTGGATCCGCTCAATGAACCAGGTGGCTCTGTCATCTTCAGTTGGAGCAAGTGATGAGTCGGTCGGGGTGGCCATAAGGGGTAGTGCAACATCTATGGGACCCAATGGTTGGAATCCAAACCCCAACTGAAAGGGGTTGTGGCCGGTTGAGCTATGTAGGGATCGGTTGTAGCTATGTTGAACATAGGGAAGACTCTCATCCCATGTGTGGGGTTAATTGGAATTGTACATGTGCAAGATATGCATGATCATTCGATTGATTGAAGGCAGTGGATTTGGTGAGCTTGGTGTCCAATACTAACCAAAATCTCGACCAGAATGTGTTGAGGAACCGACTGTCCTGATATGAGAAAATGGTTTGTGGGATTCCAAAATGTACCTAGACTCATTCAAAGAAGATCTTGGTAGTGGCCTTTGTTGTGATGCTCTTCTTGCAGGAGGCCAGAATCGTCATCTTGGAAAAGCGATCAACAACCACAAAAACACAGTTATTTCCCCTCTTGGTGGATGGAAGGCCCGACATATAGTCCATTGAGATGGATTTCCATCGCCTGTCAGGAGTAGGAAAAGGGTTGTATAATCCATTTTTCTTAGTGGTCAGTTTTTCAATAGCACAGGCAGTGCAAGACCTTATATACTTGTTGACATCCTATCGAAGTTTCGGCCAGTAGAAATGTTTCTACAACATTGTCACTGTCTTTTCGACGTTGAAGTGTCCTGCCACCTGACTGTAGTGGGATTCCCAAATCAGTTTCTCTCACTCGCTTGATGGAATGCAAACATGGCCCAGATGGCACAACAACCCATCCTAAAGATGGGAATTAGTGACAACTGAGTTTGTGCCCAAAATTTGGTAGGTGGTGGAAAATTCAGAGTCTGTCTCATAGAGGTGGGGCCACCCAGAGGTCTTGTGGCCATAAGAGTCTAGCACCGTGGTGAGTGTCACGACTGGAGGTCGGTTGAAGAAATCAACGACTCGATTGGTACTTCATGTTTTATACTTGACGTTGAGGTAGAAATGTTGCAAGTATGTGGACCACTTCTGATGGTGGTCAGTCTACAATTTTTATTGTGTCTACATGAACTGCAGTGGCTTATGATCAGTGTGGATGATTGTATCCTTCCCGAGGATGTAATGTTTCCATTGGTGGTAGGCTTTCACAATAGAGTCTCACTATGATAGGCCATGGGGTGTCCATGTTGAGTGAGAACTACACCCACAACATAGTCTGAATCATATGTCTTGATCTCAAAGGGCTACTGTAGGTATGATAATGAAAGTATTGGGGTTGATCACAAGTGTTGCTTCTGTTGAAATTACTAAGACAACTGAGAGGTGGGGGGGGTGAATCAGTTGTTATTGTGCTTAAAAAATTATAAATCTATTAAACCATTCTTAAATTTTATTCAAGTGACCATCAATATTATACAACATATAGATGATATAAATAATGAGCATCAGTCACACATAATATATACATAGAGACAGTTTTTCATGAGGAAACCCATAAAGGGAGAAAACCTCTTCTTCTTCGAAATGATAGGCAGTCTTTTAAGTTTTGTACATCATCTATAATTGAGCACCAACTCAATGTGAGGCTACTACCTCTGATTTACAAGCTCCAACTTGTTTGAGAGCACCAACTCTCTGGTTTTTCTAGCACCCACTAGAAGGAAGCACCAACTCCCTTAATGTTCCAGCACCAACTAGATGGAAGCACCAACTTCCAGTTACACAGGCTCCAACCTGTATGACAGAGAACACTTGTTCGCCCTTGCACCACCCTGCCACCCTAGTTTCTCTGGCTGCAACCAAATGGAAGATACAACTCCTTCTGTTCAAGCTCCCACTTGAACCTCTGAGGACAACAGTCCTCCCTAGCACCTCCCAACCACCTTGGAATATTAAATGAATAATTAAACAACAAAATACATAGATAAATCGATTCTTACCACTTATTCTCTGTTCTGTAAATCTGGTTTTCTTCTAACTGTTCTGCAATTCTTCTCTTCCTTTATCTGTTCTGCAATTCTGCTCTGCTTCAACTTGTTCTATCATTCTGCTCTGCTTCAGGTCTATTCCTCATCTATTACTCTTCTCTGAGTTTTATCTCACACTGCGCACATTTTCAGTCTCACACTGCACATCCTGTGATTTTCCCTTTCTTACAGTTTAATTCATTTTTCGTCTAGAAAAACCAACCACGCACAGTTTGTATCTATTTTATTTTATGCACCACACCCACAGCCATTACACTTCAAATCTTCTGATCAAAAAGAAAAACCGTCTAAGCAACTGAAATGCCAACCGATCAGGAATCATGAATCAGTTTTGCTAACTGATTCGTAACTGATGAACTAACTGTGAAAGAGAACAATATCCCTCCGATCATATTCAAGTTTATTTGCACCGTTGGATGAACTTTATTAATCTTGCCTTTAAATCGGGTTTCAAAATTTCGGCATTCATGTGGCCAAGTGTCTCGACACTTCATGTCGCGATCTATGAAACTCCGATACAGAACTTTTCTACGCTAGCTCCTTCCTCTATATGACCATGGCCATGACCAAGTGCTTATGCATAAAGTGTTTTTCCCAAATTCACATTTCATGAATCTGGAGGTGAGGCATCTCGACTCTCCAAGTCGTGATCCCTGAAACTCTGAAATGGAGCTTATTTGAGCTGACTCCTTCCCTTCGCGTGACCACCGGCGGTGACCATAGGCTGTGCCAAAAGGTGCTTCATATTTCGCAAGTTTATAAACTTCATCGAGTCTAATAGACAGTTGAAATCTCCATAGATCCGAAAATCCAGATCTTATTGCGATCTCGCATCTTGCGACTTTCCACACCATGCTCCGTTGACTCCAAGTCAGTGAATTGTCCTATGATTCAATGATCCAGATCTGATCTTAATTCAATGGCTCAGATCATATCACGATTTCGCATATCATGATTTCGGCGTTCTTGTGGTTATGTTTCTTGCCTCTCCAAGTCGCGATTTGCAAAACTCTGAAATGCAGTCGGATCAATGGTCCAGATCACACCTTGATCTGACGGCTACGATTAAATCGCGATTTCACATATCGTGATTTCAGCATTCCTGTGGCATTGTTTCTTGCCTCTCCAAGTCGCGATTTGCGAAACTCAGAGATGGAGCTGAGATCAATGGTCCACGATCTCGATGAATCTACAGTCCAGATCTCATCGTGAATTTGCATCTTGTGATTCCTTCGATGGAGGTTCTTATCACTCCAAGTTGCAATAGGCAAAACTCCGAAATGGAGCTTAGATCAACGGTCCACGATCTCGATGAATCTATGGTCCATATCTCATCGTGAATTTGCATCTCGCGATTCCTTCGATGGAGGTTCTTGTCACTCCAAGTCGCAATAGGCGAAACTCCGAAATGGATCTTAGATCAACAGTCCACGTCTTTTGGTGTATTGATGGTCAGGATCTTTTCATGATTTCGCAAGTCTTCATTGTGTCTGCATCGATATTTCGAGATTTCGCGAACTCGCTTCACCGTGCACTTTTAAAGATCATGCAGATTCTCCTAGATCCTACGATGGTCGATCCTCACGCTTGAATCTAATGCTCGAGATCTATCCTCCATATTTGTGCACTCTTCTTGTCTACATTGAGATATGACAGTCATCGGGAATTATGAATTGTTGATCCAACGATCACTGTTGTTGCTCCTCCCCCATTATCACTACGCTACTGATCATGTTGATCTTTGCCATTGCTATTCTTTCCAACAATCCTCTGCACTATCTCTTCTGAGCTTATTTGAATCTTCTCTGCACCGTCTTCTCATAACTCCCATCTATTACATACTTTATGTACTCATGCCATCTTCATTGTTGTACTTGCCATCAATGACAAGCATTCGCTATTTGTTAAATATTTGCCAACATCTTCAAATCATCGAGTGCTTGTTTTGGGGACAAGCCCCACACAACTTTTTCCTTACCACCACCCATGGTTACTTGGCTAAGGGCCCATGTAATATGGGAGAATCCCAACACGAACTTGCAATAGAAATTGGAAAGGCCTAAGAAGATCTGAATCTCAGTGAGTGTGGTTGAGGCTGCCTAATCATAGATGACCTGGATCTTGGCTAGATCCACATGCACACCATGTTGATCAATGATGTAGCCTAGGTACTGGACCTTGTCCATTCTGAAGGAGTATGTTTCCACGTTGGCATATAACTTGTGTTGTTGTAGGGTGTGTAGTACATGTTGAATATGTTGCAAGTGTTCCCCCCAAGTCTTATTGTAGATGAGGATGTCATCCAGATACACCACTAAAAAAGTATTGGTGAAAGGTCACAGGATATCATCCATCATCCTCATGAAAGTTGTTGGATCATTTGTCAAACCAAAGGGAATGACCATCCATTCAAAAATACCTTCTTTTGACTTGAAGGCAGTCTTCCATACATCTGTCTATTCTTTGGTTGTAGCCAGACTTCAACTCAATCTTACTGAAGTATTTTCCCCCCTTGAGCTGATCAAAGAGATCATCAATTCAGGGAATCGGGTGTCGGTTCCTGACTGTGATCTTATTTAGGTCCCTGTAATCAATGCAGAGTCACCGGGTCTCATCTTTCTTCTAAACCAACACGATTGAGCTCCCACAAGTCGATGATATGGGATGGATGTGCCCCTTATGGAGAAGTTCTTGGATCTGTCACTTGATCTCCTCAATCTCTAACAAAGAGTGGCGATAGACTGGCCCATTTGGTAGCAGTGAGTCGGGGGTCATATCGATGGGACGCTTGACCTGACAGTGCAAAGGTACCCTGGTAGGTGATGATAATATATCTATGCACTCTTCCACAAAATTATCCACTTCCTTATGCTATGTGGAGAGGTCGGTCATGAAGGCCCTAAATGTGGCTGCAATCTTTCACTCACTCTAAGAACGAATCACGAAGAAGACAAACTTCTCGGTTTAAGAGATGACCTTCCTACATTACTTGGTGGGATCAAGGAAATAGCACTAGGTGGGACTGCCTCGGGTATCCTGTACAATTTCTTGTCCAAAGTAATAATAACACTACAAGGCCTAGACTCATATACAACAGGATGTTTCCATAAATAAGGTTGGCCCAAAATAACATTACAAATTTCGAGAGGAGCAACATCACACAATACCTCATATTTGAATGGCTTGATGTCGTATGATAGGCGACATTGTTGGCTGATGCAGAGATCGCTTCCTTGGCAGAGCCATCCAATGGTGTAGGGTTGCAATTGTGGAATTTTCAGCATGGCTAGCCTCATGATGACCTTTGTTGAGATGAGATTATTCTAGCTACCACTATCAACGATGAAGTGCAGTGAGGTGTATTTCACCCACATTTGTGAATGAAAGAGGCGCTCACCTTCCTCTAGGTCATCTAGTTCACCAGGTTGGATCTTGGTGGTAGCAATGATGGAACTGGGTTTCGCGTCAATGATCTATCTCCCCCTTTCTAGTTCTGACTCATAGTTGGAACTTGTATCTGATTCAGAGGCTTTCACCTCAGCCACCAGTGACTGCTTTGAGCGGCAACCAATAATATTATGCCAGGGGCTCTTATGGAAGTCCCACCACTTCCAGATATATTTCTTTGTCTTTTCGCTATCCTTATTTGTTTTCGACTTAGAATGGTTGTCCTGAGGCTTTCCATATCTTCTATGTCCATTGTTCTTCAGGTTGGGGATTCCCTTATTTTGTTGTGAGGGGTTCCCAGACCCAAATTGTCACGTCTTTTGTTTAAGATTCTGCTCGATTTTGATGGCATATCGATAGGCCATGCCCAAGGACGAGATGTCCAGAAACTCCATTTTGGCCTAGATGTATCTATGTAGACCGCCGCAATACTTTAGCACCAGATGTCGCTCGGAATATTTGATACCTAGCTTGGTGCACAAGGTATGGAAGATATTTGTGAACTCTGGCACTACTTGGTCTCTTTCCTGCCCCAATGTGGTTTATTTTGTATACAGGTCATCATAACTTCTGAAAGGGTAGTATTGTTCCTTAATAACATCCCTGGAGGACTTTCAGGTGACCACGACTATAAATAAATATGGTTCTTCGGTTTCCTTTTGCTCATAGAAAGTTTCCCACCAATCTTTGACATGCGGAACAACTTTGAGAAGCTCAAAAGTAATCTTTTCTCTATTCGAAAAGCTATGGACGAAAAAATACTCTTCTAGTAGATTCAACCATTTGTCTACAACATTTGCATCTATATAACCTTCAAATATAGGAATATCAAATTTGATTTATACCTTGAAGGGAGCAGCACCTCCGCTCGAGGAAGATGTGTCGTCTATTGATAGTCGTCGAAGGATTTGCACAAAATTATCCATCATCTCGTTACTCTGTTGCATGAGGGATTCCTCAAGCAACATTTTCAAAGGATCTCATGTCTCATTGTCTTTATTTTCTACCACCATGATAGGTCGTTTGGACGTGCGAGAGATTTTTTCCTCAAGAGAAACAAGCTCGAGACTCAATTCTTTGTACCATGACCAGTTCAAGAACATGCACTAAGAATGACAATGAGAAGACCATTCTGATACCACTGATCTGGATTTTATGAGTAGAAAACAAAATGAAAACATATTATTATTATTCTTAACATAGAAGCACAAGGAACAATAACATAGATACAGTAAAACTATATTCTATTCAATAAGGAAATATGTTGAAACTGTAAAATGCAGATTGAAAACAAGCTTGCTAGAATGGTGGCGGCTTATCTCTGAGAAGAGATGTGACGGTTACGCTCATTCACAAGAAGATGGTACAATGAGGCTCTCTAAGCCTTTTTACAATACACAATAATTCCAAAACCATAGACATCCAAAAACCTAACCCTAGGAGATGAAGCGCCAAAAGTCATGTGGGCCCTGTTGGGGTAAGTTAGTACATCAACTTCATGGAGTCATAACTTTTAAATACGATCTTCGTTTTAGGCGCATGATATCCCATTGGAAACTTCTATACGAGGACTACACATGTTGTTATCCGGATTTGACTTCGTCTCTAGTCTAACTATGACGAGCCCTAAAAACGTTGTTTAGGGCCTCAAAATGACCCTGGAAGTCTGGGACCCGAAAACTAGAAAAAAACTTTCAAACTGGAAAATTTC
>JZKD02S1828162.1:2388-18138 GCA_000966675.3 Picea glauca
AAATCTTCTTATCTCTCCTTGTGGCTTCCCTGGCCACTGAAAGTCACTTCTAGCCATCCCATCCTATAGTGTTGCTCCTCCCGATTCCAATGAGCTATTACACTGAGAGGTTCCTGCAAGTAATGTGCCCAAAATGACCTCTTCAGTGGATTCCATTGACTTATAGCTCAAAATAGTCAAAATCATGGAAATCATCGGAATGCAGCGGAACCAAAGCCAACCTGTGCAAAATGGCTCATAATGATGAGATATGATGAGAAATGCCACCTGGACCTCACAATGCCTCTCAATAACCCCTGTACTCGCTACAACACCCATCTGGGTACTCTGGTCATCATAAACCTCTGCACTGTGATGATGTCCCAAAGTGGGGACATTACATCCTTGCCAAGAATAAAGTGTTGGATATTGTGAAAGAAAAGATCGTGGAACCATAGTTTGAAGAAGGAAAAGAGAAGGAACCTCAGAACGTTGTAGTTATGGAGAAGTTCAAGGACAATGACATCAATGCCATGAGTATTATAGTGGACTCTGTAAAAGACCATTTGATACCCTACATCTCTCGTTTTGACGCATCTAAGAAGATGTGCGATGCCCTAACTAACCTCTTCTTAGTCAGAAACATTGGACAAGTAATGAGTCTGAAGAATGAGTTCCATGACATGAAAATGAATGATGATGACAGCATAACATCATACCTTGTGAGAATATCTTAGTTAAGATATCAACTACAATTTATTGAAGAAATCATTCAGAGAAGAAACTGGTAAATATAGTACTCAATGGCCTTCCCAAGACATGGGATGCATTTGCCGCAAGCATGAACACAAGAAAGAAGTATCCCACATTTGAAGAACTTTGGACTTGTTGTGCACAAGAAGAATCAAGGATTAGCACAAAAGAGAAATTCCAAAGGAATGATGATGATCAATCCTACACAACAAAGTTCAAGAAATTCAAGAATAAGAAAAAGTTTGACTCGTGGAAGAAACCAAATGAAGAGAAAGATATGTGAAAAATAAAATGCTTCAACTATCAAAAATATGGTCACTACAAGAGTCATTTTCCTGTGTTGGAGAAAAGGAAGGAAACACACAAAGCATCAGTTGCCGAAGAAAGGGAACCCTTAAAGAAGGCCAAGAAGGATAAAACATACTTCTTCTTCTAAGACAAGGTAACAATATTCTTCATTGTTTTTGTACATACCATGTTTACATAGTTTCTTTACATATCTTGGATATCTATTTCTTAGAAGATAAGATTTTCAAGGGAAACAATACCTATGGAAGAATAACAAGATAAGAATTGTTGTCACGATGACTACAAGGCAAGCAATACACATGAAAAGATGAAGTACATTGACAATCCTTGGTAACAATTCCTGTGGAAGATATTACATAAGTAACAACTGCAAGATAAGTCGAAATCAAAATCAAACTTGAAGAAACCCTAAAGAAGTCAACAATCAAGAGGAAATTAGAAGAAGACTTGTGACACTTTGCAGAAGGCAATAAGGATGCAGACGAAAGCGTGGACTCTCTTAGATGGAGGGAGATGATTATATAATTCCAAAAGAAGAGCATGCATTCATGCATGAAGCAAGGATTAGGAGGGAGATAATCCTAAATGATATGGTCCATTGAGGATTATGAAGTATCTGTCCATGTTCTAATTAAAAGTAGCAGCCATGATAAGTAGCACGTGTTCAGTTTGACTCTAGAAGAAGTCTTCTTCGAAAAGAAGCCTTAAAGTATTCTTGGTTGTCCATCTACATCCATGATCCTATTATGAAAGGAAGAATTTGGAATCTTCAGTGCATATATAAGACTTGATGGACCCAAGAGCTGAAGAGAGACATAATGAAGAACATGAAGATTCCAAGAAAGAAAGAAAAGCAAGAACAACCAACTATTATACCGAGAATCACAAGAATACCAACTTGGTTTGAACCCACTAAGAAACAATCGAGTAGAAGAAATGGAAGTTATGATTAACAACAATGTATATAAAATATGAAAAAAACTTATGAACGAAAGCATTACAAGATTCAGAGGTTCTTCCAGAAGGAGGGAGAAGACTACGACAACAACTTGTTCCAGATATACCTCTTGTAGTATCCATGGATTGGAATTTACATCTAAAAGACAATTCTTCCCAATAAAGCAAGTGAGAAAGAAGCTTATACCAGAAAGAGACCCATGTATGCAGATATAAGAAGACCTTGTATGGATTCAAACAACTTGATGCAGAGTATCTCATATACAGGAGAAGCATGGTGAATTTTTTTTATGACAGAGATAGTATATCAGAATAATTACTCAGAAGTCTGGGATGATGGATTGCTAATCCATGGAAAACTCTCATGATGACAGAAGAAGTGCTACTTGGATATGTTTCAATTTGATCCTTGCCACGATGTCATGAGCTAGCAGGAAACATAAGTGTTGTATTCAACCATGATATATTGTAATGATCAGAGCTATATGAAGCCTTCAGAGAAAACCAGTGTTCCATGATAGATCGATGTACATTGAGATCAAGCATTACATTCTCCGTGATGAAGTCTAGAAAAGAGAAGTGGTTATCCAATATATCTCCACAGATGAGCAGATAGCAGATATTTTGGTAAAGCCTCTGTCCAAGATGAAAAAGTTGCGTACTTAAGAAACAAGTTGGGGCTCGTGGAGATGACTTCCTTATTGAAAAAGTAAGAGATTACTCCCAGGTTCGGAGGGAGCACTGATGTGTTATTGATTTATGGACAACCATTTCTCAGTTCGAAAAATGGTCCAGGATGAGTAGTTCCTTTCCAGTTCGGAAAGTGGTTGGAGATTTCTGAGGGACGAGCA
Organism: Picea glauca; assembly: GCA_000966675.3. Lineage (NCBI taxonomy): Eukaryota > Viridiplantae > Streptophyta > Pinopsida > Pinales > Pinaceae > Picea > Picea glauca. Next base: position 5,238 of record JZKD02S1828162.1, read on the forward strand.
TTTTCCTGTTCGGAAAATGGTCCAGATCAAACAATCATTTTTGTAATGAAAATGGTTCGATAGATTGTTGATGTACCATAGACAACGATTCCCCTTGTGGACAGTGTGGGGGAATGGTCTAGGACAATCATTCTTCTTGGCAGTCACTCTGGGTGGTGGTCAAGTAGAATGGTTCGCCTCGTCGGGCAATCATTCTTTCGAAGTTCACAGTTGTGAGCAGTTTCGAAGAATGGTCCGTTTTGGAGGTTGGTGCAGGACAGTGATTTCCATTAGGAAATGGTCCGAACAGTGATTCCCTAAGGTAGACTCATTCTATCCATGTTGCACTATGATTAGTGCCGGAGGAATGGCCCAGTTAGGTGAATGGACTAGGTTCAACAATCAAGGACATGCATTCCCTAGGGCAAACTCATTCTCTGCAAGTTGCATTATGACTAGTGTCGGAGGAATGGCCCAGTTAGGTGAATGGTACAGGCTCAGAAATCAGGGCGGACTTGTGTAAGTAAGGGCACATAAGAGAAAGTTAGGGTCGCAAAATTTGAGGAAGGTGCACAAGAGGAGTGAGGAGGTGCATTCTTTGTGAGGAGGGGCGCACTAGAGGCATAGTGCGCACTAAGCAAAGAGAGAAGGGTGCATCTATCTCTTGGGTGCAATCTTCAAGTGGGAAAGACAAAACAAAGGCAAAGGCAAAGCAAGTGAAGGGGGCACACCAAGGCAAAGGGCACTTTGTTCAAAAGCTAGCAGGCACAAGTTAGTGGGACTCCATTTCAAGCTTGAGAAGAATATTGGATTGTATTAGGTTCCTTGTGTATTTACTTGTTGTAGCATTTGCTTTCAGATCTCCATAATATATCTATCTCTCTTACTGGTTTTCCCCATGGGGGTTTTTCCAGGGTCATGGTGACCAAAAAAACTTGTGTTTATATGTCATGGTTTGCTTAGTATTTTCAACTCAGTAGTTGTTAAAGATTCTAGAGGAGTATTTTATGTTTTGATGCATGTGAAGAGCTAGTTTGGACAACAAAAATATCCTACATAAACCCTTCACGAAGAGGCACCAAAAGAGCATGCAATCATAAGCTAAAGACAGATTTGGAAGAGGGTAAGTTCAGATTTGTTGGTTGTTTTGGATAGTGTTGACCACCTATTTCAACTAGGGGGTCAACTCCATGTGCCATGAAGCTATGCACCTGATGGTGCAACACAGTTGAAGACTTACTGGTTCTACAAGGCAATTTTGCCCTCACCACTTCCTTTTGTAACTGGAGTTTCCGCTCTCCTACGTGGGATAATTATGTAATGGGTCTGCATGGATCATATTTTAGGTTAGTTGCCTAGGACTTTATCATTAGGGAAGTCCTTTCATCAAGTGTTTTTTTTTCCTTTGGTAATTAATTTGGCCTAACTAGCCACTTTAATTACCCTTGAGTTTTTAACTCCCACAATAATCCTCCGGTGAAAGACGTTCTAATGATCGAGCCCAATGGGTGACTAGGGTCTAGGAATATTGTAAATGACCATGCTAAACATCTCCTAGAGTCTTGCGGAATTCCGTCGAGTCTAAGTAGTTTTTTTCAATTTTTTAAAATTACCCTATTAATGGTAATTTTAATTAATATTGAAGTAAAAATGTAAAAACTAGGTCCTTGGACATTTTGATAGGGGTGTGAGTACACAAAAGAAATGGAATGAGACCCCTAAACCCTTGGACCAAGTTTGAGCTCAATTGGACAAGTTTTGCATTGTCCATGAGGAGTCCAAGTCAGTCTTGAGTCAGCAATTTAATTGCTTAATTTGGCTAAGTCAAAAATGCCAAAAATTGTAATATTAGCAAAAAGGTTAGAGAAAGAGTGGGATACGATGCCTAACCCCTTTCCTAAGTTAGAGAAACACTTTTCTAACTTAAACTCACCCCCCTCACCTAGCCACTACTACAACTTGACATCCCCCCTAGGGAAGTTACGCCCCCCTAGGTGAGGAAAATACCCAAACTCAAAAAATAAAGCAAGGGAACACTAAGCTCCTAAAGTGCACCCCCCTAGTGACTCAACTTAATGTTTGACTTGTTAAAAAGGTGTTCCCCCTCACCCTCACTCATCCCTCACAAACCCTAGATGACTAAAACCCTAAAAGTGTGTCCTCCTTGAGATCATCACTTCATTTGCATGAGTGACACTTGGAGCTCATCTAAGAGGGGTCACTCTTGCCTCCCAGGTATAAAATAATTCCTACCCCTCCCTCATTTCACATCTATTCAAAGTGTAGTGTTACTATGCCCAAATCTCTCCCACTCTTTTCTCTTTCTTCCTCATTTCTTCTTGTAATTTCTTGATGCAAGTATTTGCATGCACATTGTTGAAATAAATAAAAGCTTTGGAGGAAATTTCATGGTGCATTGGGAGTCTTCTTGATGCTCCTTATGGTTTTGGTTTGAGGTGATATTGCTGCCATACTTTTCTTGTGGGTTTTCTTGCTTTGAAATTTAATTTAGGAGATCCCAAGCAAAGTATTTTGCTTGGTTAAGTTTATGGTAGTATTGTTGTAGACTTAGTGAGTTACTTGTACGGTATTGGAAAGTATTTTGCAATTTCCATTTCATGTGCTCACCTCCTTATTGTTTTGTAGTAAGATCTATCTCATTTTCAAGTCACTAAGTGTTTGGGGAGACAATTTTCAGATCTGGGAAGTTGCTTGTTCAACCAAGGGATTCCTCCATTAATTTTTTGTTCTAACTTCTATCATTCTTTGAGGATTTGTGGTTGTTTTTCAGTTATGAAATAGACATAAAATCATATCTTGCATTCAGATTTTTTTAGTAAAAATTTCCGTTTTCATTAACATAAATTTTTTGAGTTGTTTTGTACATTTTAGAGCATTTCCAGCAAGCTTTTGCTTGCTGATTTTTGCAGATTCTCGCCAGGACAAGGGGAGGTGTTGTCCATTTTGGGCCACAAAACACTCAAGAAGAGCCTCCAACTTGGGGTAACAAAACCCCTTACTTCTCTCTTCTATTTCCGTAATTGTAAGCAACCTAAGAAAGTCTCTAGGGCTTGCATTCTTCACTAAGTTTTAATTTTCTGTTTTGTAAAAGTCGTAAAAATTTTGTGCCTACACCTTGCAAAGTGGTTTGGCTTGGTCACCCATGCAATATAGTGGCTAGGTATTTAGTTTTCTTCTTATTGCATCTATATTTTTGTCCCACTTGTCTTTAAGACAAGGTTGTGTGGCTAGTTTTACTTGCTTTCATTTCAAGTTAAGTTATTTTATTTGTTTATTTCACTCACCCACTTGGGCACAAAACCGGTAGGCTTGTCCTCCATCTTGTGCCTTTGTTGAGGTTGCAAGTAGATTAGTTTTTTTTTCAAGTCATTTACTTTCTTTAATTCTTTTGCCTACACCCTGCAAAGAGGATTGGCCTAGCCACCCATGCAGTATCGTAAGGCTTGTTTCATATGCTAAGTTGTTCATAGTTGTTCAAGCTTTTAGTGTTCATGGTTTATATTTCACATAGTTAGAAGCATTTCATTTTTGTTTTAATATCTTGTGTAAGCTCTTGGAAGCATCTTTCCTTTTTGCAATTTGTTTAAGTTGAATCTATAAGCACATTGTCATTTCATTTATTTTTTCAAGCTCTATCTCCTTAAGCACTTTAACACAAGTAATCTTATTTGCTTAATCAATTAACTTGTAGCTTTATGAGGGATCAATTTACTTAGTTTAATTAGAGCACCCTTTACTGATACAACTTTCTCCACCAAAAAGGAAGCTTGTGGAGGCTACTTGGGGTGCTAGGTCAGGGATGATCTCATGGCACTAGGTGTCCCCTTTGTTGAGCGCCCAAGTTTTACGAGTTGACCTGTGGAGCTAGGGTAAGGCCTTGTTTACCTTGCTTATTGAGCACCCAACAATCATTTTGTCCTGTTATCACAGAGTTTGTAGCTAGGTCAATTGGCTAGAAGATAGAGGCCAAACTGGCGTAACAAGAACCTACCCCACCCAATGTCACCACAATGGGGAGGTTCTTTCTATTCAAGGAGGTTAGGCCCAGGGGAGACGTCCTCGGTAACCTGGGGTTTTGAAGAGGCCAAGGTATAAAGGTCAAAGTAAAAGTCCCTCCTCACAGGTTACCACCAAGATCAGATAGTCCGGCTAAACAACCAATAATGAAGTGTAGCCCCAAATGAGAACACCTGCCCGGAACAAAGGAACAGAAAAACAATACATGCAGGCTATGATTCAATGGGTTAGTACTTCATATAACTATCTGATATCAATATATTGGCAATTATACAATAGATATTGATGAGATCAATGTTTATCAATAATAGCAATGGAACAATATCAATTCATCAATAAATATCGAGATGATGTATCAAACAATGTATCCAATCAATCCCTTACTCAATAAATGCTTTAAAACACCATCTAATTGCTTATCAACAGAAAATGCTGCGTCAAGATGGAATAACCAAGGATGATGTCAGCCCTATTAGGGTTAGTAGTTAGTTAGGGTTTCAAATTATAAAGGATTTAAGAGTTGTTTGACCACTATCACTTCAACGTTGGAGACCTGAATCAGTGCCTAAGGGTAAATGGAGTCAATTCAAGAGAGGACGCAAGGTTGAAGGGAAAAGGCTAAGGACTAGAGGGAAGGGTTCTGAAGTGCTACAATGGCAGGGCTCTGGAAGCAAAACCCTAGGAGAAAAAGGCACACTCTGGTGTTGCTTAAGCAAGGCCTCGTGCTCTTTCCTCCTTCCTTAGGTTAAACTTGGCAAAACAGCTAGCATAAAGGATAAATGAAGACACGGGAGTGAGGTGAGGGAAAGTGTTGCAAAGGCAAGGCCCTATCACTAAATCCTAGAAGCAGGACGACCCTAGGTGTAGATAACCTAGGCCTGGGACGTCTCCTCCTTCTTGACTTTTAAAATGCATGGCTAGCACAGGGGAAGAAGTAAAAAGAGTGTAGCAATGGCTAGGCTCTTCCCTCCTTCTTCAATGGCTGAGAATTTCTCTTTTAGGGGACATGAGACAACGACCTACTTGTGTGTTTGTCCCCTAGGGTTTTAAAATCAACAAAATTTATAATAAATGCAAGAATGTAAGACTACAACCATTCAATTAAGAAGTTTTGCAGAAAAAACACTTACATATCATGAAGAAATAACATTGCAAACCCTAGTTGTAAACCTTCCTTCAAGAGAAATGCCAAAAAATGCCAAGAAAAGCCTTCCTTCAACAAGTGCGCCTCACTCAAAAGATGAAATACCCAACAAGGGCGCAAAAATCAAATCTCACTAGGAGAGTGAGTTGTGTGTTATGTCAAAATGAGGATAAAACTCCTCAATATATATTGTATCATGACCTTTAATTAAATTTTAGGTCATAAAAATTAGCCGGAAAGGCTTTAAACTAAAATCATACTGTTTTTACATTAAATGTTCTTTTAAAACCCTAAATGAGCAAAAAGTGAGACGTCAAGCCCTCCTGAGGGAGACGTTAGGCCTTTTTGGGGCCAGTGCAGCATCCAGAAGCCAAACGTTAGCCCTCCTTGGGCTCTTCCAAACTGCCAAACGTGCCAACAACCCTGTCCATCTGCCATATACTCATGATGACGTCACAAGCCTCCTGGTGACATCCTGTGTCATTTGGGGCCAACGTTCCACTGCAAGTGGGTGAATCCCCCTAGGCCTGGCTCAACCAAAGTGCCCCTGATGGAACGCCCTCTTCTTCTTCGGTGCAAAACCTCGGTCAAACACTGTCCTGTCTCTGCCCCTCTGATGGGGTCTCAACAACCATCTGATGGGCTCTTCAGCCCCATGAAGGTCCGAACTAATCATCTCCCCATGTGTACCAGTCCACGTGGTACCTGTCCGTCGGGCATGGTCCTGCACATCAAAAACTATGCCCTCCATGGGCTCATTAGTCACAGGGATCATAGCAATGTCAATCACATTTCATCATCAATTTTATCAAACATATGCATAAAAGCACTGATATATCATTCAATAGCTCAAAGACTCTACAAAAACCTACAGTACAAGGTTGAGAAAAAGGACAAGATACCCTATTGGGCTAGTATCCATAAGGAAAGGGAAGTTTCCAAGGGGTTTCATCCAAGCCATGTAAACGAGGTGAAGTGGTTCAAGGGATGTCTAGACATACGGCTAGAGTGAGAGCCAGGGATGCATGTTATTACCTGTGGGTGCCTTTGTAGAAGGCGAGCTATACCCGTCATGGATGCAAATTTTTTCAAGTCCTTTTTGCCTTTATTTTTTTCTTTATTTGCTTTTTCTTCTTCTTTTTCTTTTTATTCGAGGGCTAACCAGAGGACATTGCCTTGGCGTGGTGACCAGAGCTGACAGTGTTACCCACAAGTACTTTCACAGCGGTGATAAGGCTGGCTCGTGATGAGACCCCCTTTCCCTTCGCAATGCAACCAAAGGTCACTGCCCTGGCGTGGTAACCAGATGGTGGCAATGTCATGCTGTTAGGTACCCATGAACATAATAGGTTGGCTTGTGATGAGACCCTCTATCCTCTTGATTAGGTCTTGTTTGTTATTTTTTCGGGTCCCTCTTGTTTCTTGCTGAGAGGCATTTTATTGCCTCTCTCGGGGATCTCTGGGCGAAGCATCTCGAGGTTTCATTTTTTGGCTTTTATCTTTTACCAGCTGCTTTTACCTTCTGGGCCTTTAGCCCCTTCTTCCCATGAGATAAGGTGCAACCCCACAAACAGATCATCCTAATGCTTGGACAAGGGGAATGGGACAGATGAGTGGGAGACAAGATGGAAAAGTGATGGTATGATGGGAGCGGACGATGGCTCTTTAGAAACCCCGCAGTGGCAAACCAAAACCTATGGGTACAGGCTTGCTAGGGCACCGAGTCAATCTCCCCATTCATGGTCAAGTGGGTCAATGTAAAATCCAAGCAGTCGTCAGAAATAAAAGGAATTAGATGCATACATTTAAAGGTTATAATGATCAAAAGTGACACATACCACGATACCTGGACCAATTACCTCATGGAGCAAGAGCCTTCTCCGATACAAGACCAAGCCGATGGTGAGTGATGTTGCTGCTGCTGACAAGACGAATCTGACGAAAGAAGAAAAGGATGGGCCCTCCAGGGGCATTTTCAGGTCAATCCTGCTCTCGGTACTCCATGTCTAGGACCTGTGAGCCTCGAGACATGATCTCCTAGTTATCCCTAGAAATCGGGGATAACATGGCCAAAGCAGTAGGAGTATAGGGGAAGTCACCTAGTTTAGGCTTGCAGTTTCACCTCACCTATTTCAACCTTAAAATTTACTCACACAATTTGTGCTTCAATTTCATAATCTAATCCAAGTTATGTATGATGTTTACTTTTCTGCAACTTTACTTTCAAGCGTTATCTTTATTTCTATTCAATTGGGTATATTTGTGGTTGAATGGTTCATCTTTGAAGTTGCGCATTAGTCATCTTGGTGGATTTTCTTTCAAGTTTTGGTTCCCTTGAATTTGCGCACTAGTCCTTGAGCAGCCTCACTTGAAGTTGCACATGTTTCCTTTTGGGCATCTGAAGCTTTATTGTGAGTTATCTCTTTGTGGTGAATGTATCTTTGAGCTATCTCTCTTTTACATGCCTGCAAAATCATTCAAGTAGTTAGTTCAATTATTGCTTCATTAGTGTAATAGATCTATCAAGTGCTTCTTTCATTTCATTTGTAAATTGCCAAGTAGTTTTATTTTTGTGCATTGTATAATCATCTAGCTATTCTTTCTTTTTGGTAATTGTTGTAATTGCAACTTATTTGTATTATTTTGTAAAGTTATTCTTTAATTGTACTTAGATCTTTTGTAAACTTGATTGACCGCATTGCCCAACCTTTAGGCACTAGTCTTAGTTTCCCTTAGGGAAAGGGCTTATTTTCATTAAAGGTATGCATTGCATTTACTGCCTCTCATGTAGGCTAGTTCCCCCTTACTTTTAACAAACTAAAATTAACTCCTAGAATTCATCTAATAATTCAATTAGTAACTAGGGTCTATTGTCCTTGGCTTCCCTAGGAGTAAGCCTAGACGAAAGAAGTCCAAATCGAGGTGACAAGTGGGTTTGGACTGAGGCATCGTGCCTTCAAGGACAGACTAACTGGATTGAGACTTTTCCACTTTTGCAGGTGTGTATTAGGATGACAACAAATAGCGAGAAAACAATTTGAATGTACCTTGAACTTGGTTCCCAAAAAGAGGTCACATGAAAGGCCTGTTGGGCAACCATAGAAACCTCAAATTTCTTCAGAACTTACCCTAGTAGACTAACATAGAAATCAGTAGAAAAAAATTGGCCTCCATGGGAGGTTGTTAAAGAGTGCGTCTACCTGTGGTGTGCCCAGGGTCTGGGGAGGGTCAAACCTCAGCATCACTCCAGGGACTAATCCCTTTAGACCTCATTCTCTTTACAACTTTTGGTGATTCTTTAATCAAGTTCAATTGGGCCTTCCATTCCTCTCTTCTTCCCTAATGATTTTATCTTTGTTCCCTAGGGAGGGTTTTGAAGGGCACTCCTGGTTCATATTGTGGTTTTGCCTGGGGTTTCTACCAACAATGATAAAGTATTTAGGTAAGAAACCAAGAGATACAATATCAAAACTCAGACCAAAAAGGCATCCCAACAAAGTTTCCACGGGGAGCTTATTCTGAGAATGCAGGTTAATAAAGGTTGGAAAATTGTAGAAAAATTAACTAACAGGTTGAAAACAAAGGTGAGTCCATCCCCTTGGCTATTGAGAGTGAAAAAAATCCCGCACATAGAGCTAGTGGTCCCACCTGGGTGGAGAAGATGGCAGGTGGGGTGACTTCACCTTAACAAGGCTGAAGTTAAGGATATTAGGTAGGTGATTATGCGTATTGAGGTTGAGCCCCATAGAAAAACCTAGAAACTCAGAACAACTAAAAACAACAATGTCTCTAACTAGACTACAAGGAGTTCAAAGCAAGCCACGACATGCATCATAAGACTAAATCCATACCTTTACCTCTATTCTCAATAGCTTAGCCACTTGCACTCACCATCATTCTTCCATCGTACCACCCTACACAACAATATGACTCCTAGCCATTAATTCTGAGAGGAGGAATGACATGTTTCTGATCTGTATCTCGGGATTGAGATCCATCAATCATGATTCGGGTGGATGGTCCTTCCCATTGCTCGATCATGGTGGTTTGAGGTGGCATTCCCACGTTGATCTTCCCGCCTGTACTCTTGACATCTCTGACAATTTTTGGTGGCCACTTGTGCAAGTCTCTCTTGCTTACAATTCCCTCATTTCCCCTGGCATGGAATTAGCCAGGATATATCAAAGAAATTAGTTATCTAATATTTATGAATCAATCTTAGGAAACTTGTGAAAAGATAGCATGCAAAATGATGCTTTTGGGAGTTCCATATAAAAGATTTTGGTTTCTCTTGTTTATAAAATTTTTTCATTACATTTCTCTCTCTCTATCTCATACAACATGTGATATGTGGGGTTTCTCTCTACATTAGAATTCTCATGAAGAACAAAAACCTTTCTCCAGATCTGAGTGTATCTATTTGACCGAATTTCTCTAGGATTAACACCCGACCTCCTAAAACTCATGCCATTCATGTAGGAAGAATATCATCATGATTGCATCCTGGCAGATGACTTGAATCTCCACTGACTTCACTAGAGAACAAATGTGCCATTGGCTTCCCTTTATATTTTAAAAAACAACAATACATTTTCAAGTTCATATGCACGAATGTGGTGGAAAATCTATTTGTTGCAGAAGTAAAACATTTTAATGGAAAATTACATGTTCATTCTCTAATGAACTATGGGGTTAACTATGCTTCTACATGTTGTCTCTGTGCATGATATATTCTCTGAAAGTATGAAAGTGGAACTATTTTGTTGTGTACATGATAAATTACAATTTTATTATCAAGTTTGACTTTGTTTTATTTCTTCAATAGGTTGCAATTTTGTATCAATCTAAAGGAGCAAGACAACGAGGCCCTTTCTTTTCAACCTATGTTGAGATCTATTCTTGCGAGGATCTACAACATTTCTCAAAACTAAGATGTAAGCACAATTTTGTCTGCACAATATATTACAATTTTGTGTTTCCAAAGGAGCCTAACACTGAAACTATCTATAGTTTAGAAGGTGATGTGTTAGCTAGGAAAGATTTATGTAATGTTACAATGGGTAGTTTTTATTCTTTTTATTCACAAGCATGTGCTCAAAACCCTTCTCAATGGCTCTTAGATTCACAAAGAAACTCCTAGCTATTGGCAGAGCAGGAACAAGAAGATGAACCTATACCCCCTGTTACATCACAATTGTATAGATCAAGTACAATTTAGTTCAACATTATCTCATCTCTTTGTAGCCAATGTGGTTCCCTCTATGCAATATCCATCAATGGCTTAGTGTTGTCATGCATGAGTCCTTACTTCTACCCCTCCAACTGCTCAGTAGACTGAACAACCACCAAATCTACCCCATTGGAGGTGGAGATCATCTTATATACCCATTGTTTCCTCCAGATCTTATACCGGGAATGGTTCAGAAAATGTGAATATAAGTGGGGTGCCTTACTCCCCTTTGAGCCCTTTGGATATTCTATAATGTTCCCAAGTCAAGATGCAAGGAACATCACGGTTTTGGGTGTCTTTTTAAAACTTTTTTTGTTGTGGTACTTTGTCAAACACTTTGCTTATAGTTACGCTTAGGGTTTTACTGATGGTTTATATGTGTGTTTGCAGCAATAAACAAGAAGATACAATCATGGAACATACCTCAACCATATGCAAGATCAACAAGATGATAGACAAGACAAAACACTTCAGATGTCATTTTACTCATAAATAGAAGAACCTGATACAATGAAGATGCCGATATGGAAGCTCAACAGATGGCTCCAATAAGGACAATAGAAGATAGGAGCTGCTACAAAATGCTCCAATAAAAGACTACAAGCCTCCAAAGGCTGAGTACACCATGAAGACCAATGCCAAGGTAGATCTGGGTCGTATGAAGTGCCAAACCCCCAGGCTGGAAGATGCCACGCCCTGCTAGAACCCTCAATAGCCTCAACAATTCGGTCTTGCTGTCAAAGATGTCCAATCACCCAGGTGAATATGCCAAACAATAGATTGGGTGAAGGCAAGAACAACCCAGGTGCTCAAATCTCCAAGATCCCTCTCAAACCTAATGGATCTGACTCTCCTCCAAGAATGGTGTGCCCCCCTAGATGCCTGAAACCGTAGATAATTTGACCTCTCCTACTCCGCCAATCCACTAGAATGATAGATCGGGGAACGACAATGAAAACCCAAGTGCTCAACTAGGAAAAATACTTGCTAGACCCACGGATCTAGCAACCCTGCAAAGTGTGGTGCGCCCTCCTCTTGGAAATCGTCCCACTCTCAATACATATGAATCCACCACCAAAATACCTTCAAAATCCACCAAGAATAATGCTATGATACCTGCAAGGAAAACCCAATACCTAGAATTCCCAAAAGCTCGTCTCCTTAGCTAGAATGAATCCTCCCTCAATGGATGGTGCGCCCCCCTTGGTGGAAATCCACAACTGGTGCGCCCTCTCTCTTCCTGCACCTGTAACTAATGTAGAATCCTCCTGCAACTGAGTAGATCTGGAACTAGAATGGTGTGGGAGAGTATTGCATCTCTGAGACCAAGCTTGGGACAAGTTAGGTGGAATCTTTCACCACCGAATCGTCCTCTAGGATTTGTTAAGTCAAAACCCTCAAAACCCTCAAGAGATGGGCCCTCTAGCTAGAAGCCAGATATCAAAATAATAGACATACATGAATGAATGAATAGAGGCCCTTGCCTTTCCTTTATACTGCTTGCTCACCTTGTCCCTCCAAAGTGACTTTCATTTTATTAATATTTAATTAATTAATTAAATCACTTTAATTAATTAATTAACCTTTTTACCTCTGAAAAGTGCCTTATCTCTCCCTGTGGCTTCCCTGGCCACTGAAATTCACTTCTCACCATCCCATCCTGTAGTGTTGCTCCTCCCGATTCCAATGAGCTATTACACTGAGAGGTTCCTCGAAGTAATGTGCCCAAAATGACCACTTCAGTGAATTTAATTAACTTATAGCTCAAAATAGTCAAAATCATGGAAATCGTCGGAATGCAACGGAACCAAATTGAACCTATGCGGAATGGATCATAATGATGAAATGGGATGAGCGATGCAAGCCGGACCCCAAAATGCCTCTCAATAATCCCTGTACTGGCTATAACATCCATCTGGCTACTTTGGCCATCATAAACCTGTGCAATGTAATGATGTCCCAAAGTGGGGACATTACAGTCCTCCCTGCTAGAAAATTGCTTGTCCTCAAGCAATAACCAAATCTCTCCAAGTATAATACCAGGATCCCATGTCCACCTGTAGGACACACCGTAGAACCCCTCCAATGATGAACAATCATACACTCCACCCCCTGGATCCCATATCAGGAAGTGAATTGCAATATCCTGAAATATATCGACCCTGTGAATCTCCTGCATATGATGCATGGCCTCATCTTGGAATAAGTCCATCCTCCAAGACCCTACCATGATCAACACGACCTCCATCAATTTCTCATGTTGATGCCAGAGTGAGGTACTTCAAGACCTCCGTGGGACACCCTCAAGTGATGTGCTCCCCTCAACACTGAAGCTCAATGGAAAGTCAAAACAACTTTCCCCTGCAAAGGTCCACTCGCCCCTGCCAGTCAAAGAAATGCTCAAACCTGCAATCCCTGGATCCCATGCTAGCCTCTGTCGAAGATCACCATACTAGCCCTGCACTACTATGACCATGCCTGACTGCTCCATATCTATATACTGGATCCTC
>JZKD02S1828162.1:30789-40887 GCA_000966675.3 Picea glauca
AACTTATAAATGAAGTTACTTAGAGCATAAGGCAAATGGCATTAAAGAGATCTATGCAATAAAGAAGAACACCATCCACTTATTTAAGCAACTTTAACATTAAAGATTATAGATCCAAGCATGTAAAAGAAAAGATTTAACTTTGAAGTAAACTAAGCATGCATGAGATCTAGTTAAGTTGATTATGAGGCCCAATAGGCTTAAGCTAGATAATTATTAAGTGTTAGATCTAGATCTAGAATATTCTTAGAGCATTGACCAATTGGATCTTTAACCACAAATTAAAACCCTAACCTCACCTTTTGGGGTATTCCTCTCCCAAATAGATAGACAATTAATTAACTTGCTTAACTTAGAAAAGATTTAGAGAAGAGAGAAAAGTCAAGCAAACAAGAAAATGAAGCAAGAGAGAGGGGAAGCAAACCAAGAAGCAAACAATCAAACCCTACCCCACATCCTAGGGTTTGAGAAATACCCTTTATCTCACAAACCCTCACGTCCTAGCTCAAAAAGGGCAAAAAAATTAAGTAAAGGAAGATCTAGGCTAGATCTAAACTACCCAAGAGCTCACACGTGGGAGGAGGCTGTGCCACTCCTCCCACAACTATGAGCTACTACAAGCAAGAAAAAGGGAGAAAAAATGACAAAAATACTTAGAAATTGAAGAAGGAAGGTTGAGAAATAGCTACCACTCCCTTTGGGGGTCTTTGAGTGTTGTGTGGATGCCTTTGGGTAGCCAAAACCCCTCTCAACCAGATCTAAACCTGCAAAAACCAACAAGCTATGCTTGCTGAAAATGTTACACACAACAATACCAATGAAGAAAAACTTTTGCTTTTTTAGGGCAAAATTTTTTCTTGAAATTTTTTATGAAAAAATTATATTATGATGACCATAAGACTATATTATGCTAGCTGAAATATGGATTGCAACATAAATATAAAGAGAAAGAGCAATAGAAGAAGATTGCTTGGAGTGTATGAAAATCTTAAAGGGAGACTCTTCCAAGAGGCAGCCTAATGAAACCCTTGAAGTTCAACCTACCAAACTCAACACAATAGCATGCAAACAATGGATAATATGGAGGGTCAAACTAATAAAGTGAAATACTTGCACCCTATCTAGCTAACCACGTATATAGATTTACAAAACTACTCTTTGCAAGATCTATTCAAATAAAATACTTTACCTAAGATCCATTCATGCAACCATCATATCAAATTGAAACAACTTTACCTCATGTGTTTGTACGAACCAAAATACTTATAGCTCTTCCCAAAAATCCTCCAAAGCTTCTTTTATTATTGCATCAAGAAATGGGATCTTGGAGAAATACTTGCTCCAAAACCCTAAGAGAAGAAAGATGAAAATGGATGGATTAGAGAGAGAGAGAGAGTGAAAAATCAAGTAGCATAACACTAGCTCAAGATATGGTGAGTGAAAGAGTGAGGGGAGGGTTCCTTTTATACTTGGAGAGGCAAACTCACCCCTCTTGGATCTATGCCAAGTGTCCAACACCAAGCAAAAGAGGAAATCCCTAGGCTAGGGCTCACCATCTAGGGTTTGAATGATAGATCAAGGGTGTAGATGGTGTGGGAAGTATTGGGATCACACAAAAGTCAAGTGGGAAGGCTATGGGATTCGTGCCAAGGGAGAGGAAGAGGCCCCAAATAATTAAAAATCGATTTTTCCTTTGAAATCCACAAAGGGGGGCATAACTTTCCTTGGAGGGTGCAAATTTTGGGATGAGGGAAGGATTGGAGGGTGAGATGTGAGGGAGAGTGTGTGGATCCACTCTAGTAGGTGATGTGGATGCTAAAGGGAATGAAAGCACATGAGAGGGGGCCTCACTCAAGTCACAAAATCAATTTATTAAGGAAAATGTCAATCTCCCTAGGGGGGCGTAACTTTTGAGTGTGGTGTGGGGGTAAGGGTGTTTAAAGGGTTGAAACAAGGTTGGGTGGTTAGGTTATGCTTAGGGAGTCTCTCTCTAACCTTATTTCATCATTTTACATCCTTCTAACTCATTATTACAATTNACTCAAATAAAATACTTTACCTAAGATCCATTCATGCAACCATCATATCAAATTGAAACAACTTTACCTCATGTGTTTGTAAGAACCAAAATATTTATAGCTCTTCCCAAAATCCTCCAAAGCTTCTTTTATTATTGCATCAAGAAATGGGATCTTGGAGAAATACTTGCTCCAAAACCCTAAGAGAGGAAGAATGAAAATGGATGGAATAGAGAGAGAGAGAGTGGAAAATCAAGTAGCATAACACTAGCTCAAGATATGGTAAGTGAAAGAGTGAGGGGAGGGTTCCTTTTATACTTGGATAGGAAAACTCACCCCTCTTGGATCTATGCCAAGTGTCCAACACCAAGCAAAAGAGGAAATCCCTAGGCAAGGATGCACCATCTAGGGTTTGAATGATAGATCAAGGGTGTAGATGGTGTGGGAAGTGTTGGGATCACACAAAAGTCAAGTGGGAAGGCTATGGGATTCGTGCCAAGGGAGAGGAAGAGGCCCCAAATAATTAAAAATCGATTTACAAAGTGGGGCATAACTCTCCTTGGAGGACGCAAATTTTGGGATGAGGGAAGGATTGGAGGGTGAGATGTGAGGGAGAGTGTGTGGATCCACTCTAGTAGGTGACGTGGAGGCTAAAGGGAATGAAAGAACATGAGAGGGGGCCTTACTCAAGTCACAAAATTAATTGATTAAGGAAAAACGTCAATCCCCCTAGGGGGGCGTAACTTTTGAGTGTGGTGAGGGGGGTAAGGGTGTTTAAAGGGTTGAAACAAGGTTGGGTGGTTAGGTTATGCTTAGGGAGTATCTATCTAACCTTATTTCATCATTTTACATCCTTCTAACTCATTATTACAATTTTGCCATGTTTGGACTCTAGCAATTAAAATTGTTGTTTTAGACTGACAGACACTCCGAGTGGACAAACCCATGGCTAAAGTTGTCTGACTGAGCTGAAACGTGGTCCATGGATGTGGGGGGTGCTAATCCATTTCTTTTTAGCACAAATACCCCTATCAAAAGTCCAAGGACCTAGTTTTTACAATTATTGCTCAAAAACAATTAATTAATTAAATAATTAAACCTCCAAACTTAGGGAAATTTAATTAAAAATCAATTAATTAAAAAAAACTATACTAGACTCGACGGAATTCCGCGAAACTTTATAAAATGTCTTGCATGGTCATTTACAATGATTCCCTATAATAGTTACCAAAAGATAAACCCACTAGAACGTCGTTCACCACTTTGGAGGAATTATTGCAAGTGTGAGGGAAAAACTCAAGGGAAATCAATAAGGCTGAAAAGCCCAATTGATAACTTGAGGATAAAAAACCTTCGGTGAAAGGAACTCTCCCAGTGAACCGATCCCAAGGTAACTGACCTAAACATGACTCATGTATACCTATTACATTATTAACCCACGCAGGGGTGCGGAAATTCCAATTACAAAAAGAAATGTTGGGGCCAAACATGCTCTGTAGAACCAAAGTCTTCGACAAATTTGCATCTGATGATGCATCTCTTCATGGCACATGGAGTTGACCACCTATGTTGGAGAGGCGGTCAACAAGACCATTGGGTTTCGGTAAACTCTCTGCAAGTTTCCAAACAAAGAGCTAACCTCCAAGGAGGCCCAAACCATTTCATTAACTCAACATCAATTTATCTTAATAAAACACACGAACTACATTGCCCACGATTCACTTTAAAGCACTGGTCTCATTTTACACTCAGAAAAGCCACAGGCTTCACTTTACATTATTTGATATCTATTTGAAGCAACTTTAATATTACTTGCATCTAACAAACGTACCTGAGTATCCTTTTATGCAAGTATATGCTTGATGTTATATTGTGGATGAATAATTGGTTTATGTGTATTTCAATTTATGGTTGATTGTTGAATGAATAATAAACTCCTAGATTTAATTTCTTGTACTTAGCTTAGTTCAAGCCATAGTATTTTTGTTAGGGACTACCCCCCTTGGCTTCGCTAGGAGTTGGCCTAGACGGAGGAGTTGAGGATTAGGTGACAGCACCTTAACTCTCACTTGCACCCAAGGACACACCAAGTGGATTGAATATTTCTTCCACGTCTCCCAGGTGTGTATAAGGCGGCAACAGTTCCCAAGCCAATATGCCAGGAACATTGCGTTTTTCCTTGATTTTTAATTGTTTTCTGGTTGTGGCATTTCGTCAAACACTTTGCAGACTTAAGTCTCAAGAGTTGCGCTAGGGTTTATACTGATGGGTTTTATGTGTGTTTGCAGCCAATAATCAAAGAGATATAGCTATGGAATGTAATCAACAAGATGCAAGATCAGCAATACAAGGAATAACCAAAAATACCTCAGATCTGATTTTATTCATAACAATGGTTGTCCTCATACAAAATGGGACAGATCTGGAATACATATAAGATAGTAGAGTGTCTGGCCTCCAAAATACAAGATAGAAGAAGATCCAGGCTTCCAAAATCCTCTGTAGCTATAGACCAAAAAACCCAGATGAACCAACTCATAACCCAACTGAAATATGAAGATCTTCCTAGCACAATGCGCCCCTCACTGGCTGAAGCAAACCAAGAATTCGGCTTCCAAGAAAAAAGATACCAAATCCCCTGAGAAAGGTGCCAAACTGTAGATCGGGCCAAGGGGAACCCCCTGGCAAAGTCTCGGGATGAACAATGAAGAACTGACCCCCCAAAAGACTAAATCCTCAATCTATGGTGCACCCTCCTTCTTCCCAACTCGTACCAAGATCCAACAAATAATCTGACAGAGAAACCTCCCCTGGAAAAGGCTAGAAAAGGCTCCCTAGGCCTCACCAGAAATACCCATAAGTTCGTTTCCTCAGAATCCCTCTCCTCTGTCTAGATCGAACCACTCTCCTCAAGATGGTGTGCCCTCCTGCTGGAAACCCCATTTAGTTGTGCACTGTCTCTCTCTGAACCTGTGGCTGCTGTAGAATCCACCTCTGATTAAGTAGATATGATGTAGAATGGTGAGGGAGGAATCTTTCACCTCCGTGACCAAGCTTGGACCAAGTTGGGTGGGATCTTTCACCACCGAGCTAATCTCTAGGGTTGTTAAGTCAAAACCCTCAAACCCCCCAAGTGCATGGGCTCACTAGCAAGAAGTCAAATATCAAAATGATAAACAACATAATGAGAGAATAGAGGCCCCTATCTCTCTTTTATCCTCCCTGCTCACCTTGTCTCTCCAAGTGACTTTTACTTTATTTAATTATTAATTAATTAATTAAATCACTTTAATTAATTAATTAACCATTTTACCTCTAAAAAGTAGTTTATCCCTCCTTGTGGCTTCCCTAGCCACTGAAAGTCACTCCTCACCATCCTATCCCGTAGTGTTATTCCTCCCGATTCCAATGAGCTATTACACTAAGAGGTTCCTCCAAGTATCATGCCCAATATGACCTCCTTAGTGAATTTAATTAACATATAGCCCAAAATAACTCAAAATCACAGAAAT
The DNA here is from genome assembly GCA_000966675.3 of Picea glauca. Classification (NCBI taxonomy): domain Eukaryota; kingdom Viridiplantae; phylum Streptophyta; class Pinopsida; order Pinales; family Pinaceae; genus Picea; species Picea glauca. Next base: position 36,320 of record JZKD02S1828162.1, read on the forward strand.
CGTCGAAATGCAACGGAACCAAAGCCAAGTCGTGCGGAATGGATCATAATGATAAAATAAGATGAGCGATGCAAGCCGAACCCCAAAATACCCCTCAATAGCCCCTATACTCGCTATAATCTCCATCTGGCTACTCTGGTCATCATAACACTCTGTAATATAATGATGTCCCAAAGTGGGGACATTACAAATTGCCATGTAAAGAGTCGAGTTGTAAAATTCAAAGTTGCGTGTCTAATTCAAAGTCAAAGTTGTCAAGTTTGTCGCATGTCACATGTTCCAGGTTGCATGTTGCATGCATGACATGTGCATGCTAACTTAGTACGCATGCATGCCAAGTCAAGGGTGAGTTGTAAATGAAGTCTCAAGTCTAGTTCTATTTTCGAACTAAAGTGTGAAGTTGAGTTATGTCAAGTATGCTTTCATCTCCTTCTCCTCTTCACTCCTTTATAAGCAAAGGTTGACCACTCTCTTTTGCACAATTGTTATGCAGCACAAGAGTGAATGAAGAGAGTATGGCTGCAGGTGATTGAGAGTGGGCAGCAAGCATACGAGTCTGTTGTATACACAGTGAGGAAGGACAACGATTAAGTATTGTTTATATCAGCAGCAAGGACAGCAAATAGGTGTTGTTCATATCAGCAGCAAGGACAACGAATAAGTGTTGTTTACATCAGTGGCAAGGACAGAGAATAAGTATTGTTTTATATCAGCAACAAAGACAGTGAATTGTGTTGTTCATAACAACAGTAAAAGACAGCAGGTATTTTGTTGTTTGTTGGTCATACAGTGAGGTTTTTTTTCATGGTGGATTATTGTACTTTATCTTACATCTTATTAATGCAATAAAGGAATATCGTTTTCTGGGGGTTTTCTCCATGTACAGGGTTTCCCCGGGGTATATGTGTTGTTGATGTACATGCTTACGTATCTACATGATTATTGCTATTCAGTTATGATTCTATATTGTTGAAATGTATTAAGCTGGAATCAAAGTGTTGAAGAAAATAAAGAAATAATCCACATAAGAAATCAAACTCATAATTTAACATGGTAACATAGTTTAAGGTGTGATAAGCTTGTTGAAGTGTAGCAGCAAGTACACACAGATCCAAGCAAGCTTGATTAAATTTCCAGTGTGAGGTCTATGGCATCCTCCATTTCAGTCAGGGCCAAGGATAGGCTCAAAGGAGTTGCCAACTTCAATGTGTGGAAGATCCGAATAACAAATATTTTGCAACAACATGATCTTGAGCAGTATGTGACTACAGTGGTGGAGGAACCCGAACCCACCACTAATGCAGGAAGAGAAGCCTTCAAGAAGAGTCAATCAAAGGCCAAGCGAATCATCTTTGACTCAATCAAAGACAGTATAATGCCAGCGATGACTTCGTTAATGACTGCCAAGGATTGTATGGATACCTTGGTGTATCTGTATGAGAAACAGGCTCCAGCTTAAGTATTTGAAAATGGAGAAAGGTGAATCAGTAGCATCTTTTTGTTCCAGAATAGCCCAGATCAGAGATCAGCTTCTGGTCACAGGTGTCACAGTAGACGATGATGACTTAGTGCAGGCCATATTTGATGGTCTTCCTCCTTCATGGGAGACCTTCTTATCCAGTGTGAGTGGAAGAGAGATTCAGCCCACGTTTGAGAGGTTATGGCATGATTGCCTCCAAGAGGAGAGTCGCACTGCTACCAGGAGCAAGCCAACCAAAGAAGAGCATTCAGCTTTAGCATCAAGATTCAAGGGAAAGAAGAATGTCACTTTCCAGAAAGGCTCTCAGAGGAAGTCATTCACCAAAGGTATGTTCAAAGGCAAGAGTATTGATACATCTAAGATTAAATGCTTTAGTTGTAATAAGTTGGGTCATTTTGATAAAAACTGCTGGTATAGGAAGAAAAATCCAAGGAAACGGAAACATCATGCCTCAACTGCTGAGAATAATGAATCCAAAAGAAAACAGAAAAGTCCTCCTAATGAGAGAGAAAATAGAAAAGAATATTACCTTGTTTCTACCTTATCCAGTTCAGTTTTCACCGGGCCGAAAACTTGGTTAGTAAACAGTGGTGCACCAAAGCACATGACAAGGTACAAGAAGATCCTCTCAGATTTCAAGACAAAATCTTTTGCAGAGCAGGTGGAGCTTGGGGATGACAAATGTTACAAGATAAAGGGAGTAGGCTCTATCTCCTTCAGATTGGAATATGGGGCTAGACTTCATGTTGATGAAGTATTATATGTTCCAGGGCTCAAGAAAAATCTTCTATCAATTGCAACCCTTGAGGACAAGGGATATTGGGTGATCTTCAAGGACACAAAGGCACTATTGTGGGCTAAAGGTAGCCACTTGAGTACAGCAGAACCCATTGGGACTTGCAGAGAAGGATTGTACGGCGTGACAGTACAGTCAGTTCAGGCATTAGCTCATGATGCGACTAGTTCAAGCGAATTGTGGCACAAAAGACTTTGACATCTTCATTACAAAGCACTTCCAGATCTGCAGAACATTATATGTGGCATGCCCTCTATTTCTCTTAGTAAAAATAAAATTTGTAAATGATGCATGTTAGGTAAAAATATAAAGAAAGCATTTCTTAGTAGTGACAGCTGAGCTTAGGGCATCTTAGATCTGGTTGATTCTGATGTATGTCGTCCCATGTCATCTCCCTCACTCAGTGGTTGTTTGTATTATGTCATTGTTATTGATGATTACTCAAGAAAATGTTGTATATATTTCCTTAAAGCTAAAAGTGACACATTTGATAAAATCAAAAAGTATAAAGCCTTTATTGAAAAGCAAACAGGTTAACACATCAGAACCCTTAGAAAAAACAATGGAGGAGAGTTTGAATCTCTCCAGTTTGATGATTTCTGCAAGTTAGCAAGAATCAAGAGACAGTTGATTGTGCCTTATAACCCTTAGCAAAATGGAGTTGCTGAGAGGAAAAACAAGACAATTTGTGAGGTAGCGAAAGCCATGATGTTTGACCAAGATCTGCCAAATTCTTTATGGGCAAAAGCTAACTCCACTGCTGTGTATATTCAGAACAGGTGTCCACATGCTATCTCGAAGGACAAGACTCCTAAAGAGGTCTTCTCAGGGATCAAACCTGAAGTAGGATATCTAAAGATATTTGGGTGTCTAGTGTATATTCATGTCCCTAAGGAAAAGAGGACAAAGATGGAACCCTCAGGTAAGAAAGGGGTTTGTGTGGGGTACAGTGAGAACTCCAAGGCTTACAGGATATATGTACCAATTCAGGGACATATAGAGGTAAGAAGAGATGTGACTTTCCATCAGGAAGTCGCATTCAAGAAATCCAGAGAGCTTCTGCAGGAATCAAAAGCAATTCAACCAACTTCACCCTCTTCTGAAAATGAAGAGTCAGATGTTCAAAGGGAGGAACCTCATGAAGGGCCAAGTGATGAGCCCCTAAAACCTACTGAAGAGTTAAAAAGAACTTTTGAAGAACCTCTAGCCAAAAGGAAGCCAGGGTGGTTTAAAGAAACAATGAAGGAAGCAGAAAAGATAGTTGCTCCCAAAGGAACTTTCAGGGAAGGTAAGAGGCCTCACAGGTTTGGAGGCTATGTTGCACTGATGAGCAACACCAGTGATGTCGAACCTTCTTCATTTGAAGAAGTGGATAAATTAAAAGTATGGAAAGATGCCATGCTTGAGGAATAAAGGTCAATTCTAAAGAACAATGCCTGGGACATTGTGTCGAGGCCAAAGGACAAATCAGTGGTCTCTTCCAAATGGATCTATAAGATCAAACATGTAGTTGATGGGAGTGTGGAAAAGTTCAAAGCAAGATTTGTAGCCATAGGTTTCATTCAGAAAGAAGGAATTGACTACGAGGAGACTCTTTCCCTGGTAGCTAGGTATACCTCCATTCGAGCTATTATTGCATTAGCTTCAGTTCTTGGTTGGAAGCTACATCAGATGGATGTAAAAACATCATTCTTAAATAGAAAGATTGAACAGGAGGTCTTTGTGGAACAACCAGATGGTTTTGTACTACATAACAAAGGCACTCATGTATGCGAGCTAAGGAAGGCCTTATATGGTCTTAAGTAGGCTCCCAGAGATTGGTATGACAGGATTGATGGCTTTCTTAAAATCTTGGGCTTTCAGAAAAGTGATGCTAATGCAAATCTGTAATTCAAGGTAAGAGGGAACCAACCTGTTATACTAATCTCGTATGTTGATGATATCTTTCTAACAGGAGATGAAGGGCTAATAGCTTTGTGTAAGAGGGAGCTAATCTTAGAATTCGAGATGAAAGACTTAGGCTTGATTCATTACTTCCTAGGATTGGAAGTGCGGAAAAGACAAGGCGAGATATTTCTGGCACAAGGAAACTACACAGTGGATGTATTAAAGAGGTTTGGTATGATGGATTGCAAATCCATGTCTACTTCGATGGTTACCAACCTGACAAGCTGCACGATTCTGATACAGGTTCAGATTTGGTGGATCCCACCATGTATAGGCAGTTGATTGGATCATTGATGTACATGATCCACACCAGGCCAGATATATGCTATGCAGTGATTGCAATGA
>JZKD02S1828162.1:56323-66624 GCA_000966675.3 Picea glauca
AGGGGTGCGGAGATCCCGTTTATACAAAAATAAGTGCTGGTGTTCAAAAAACACCCAGTAGAACCATGCTGTCTTCGACATAGATAATCTTCATTATATATGAGTTGACCTCCGTACTAAACGAGCGGTCAACACTCCCAAAGTTCAATGGTAATCCATTTTCGGTCGTAGCACACGTTGTTGAGTTTACTAGATCCATCTACTATGCGAATGTACTATGTGAGGATGTATTCCTACAATTGTTCTTGCTATCCTTGGGAAATGAACAAAGGGATTGGATCAAGCATTCTTGCAAGCCAAGAAATATATCTTCTTTAACGATCCTCATCAAAGAGTTCCTTAAACGTTGGGGACTAGAAGCTCAAAGTCTTGAAACTACTTTTTCGAGGATGCTTTTTTGAGAGAAGGTTTTGAGCTTGATCCTATTGAAGGTTTGAGAGAAACGCTTCTTCCAGATTTTGTTCAAGCAACAATTGAAAGACAAGAAGTTGACAATAGCAATGAGGAAAGTTTTGAGTGTCTCAAGGAGAGCACAGAAGAAGATGACGAATTTTGTGAACAACTGATGGAACTTTGTCCTGACAAAAACTTTCTAGTTAAGTTCTGTCAACAGAGAGAAGAAGAGTATTACGCCATCCTCAAAAATTATGAGGAAAGGCCTACCCTAAAATCGCCTGGGAAGTGGCCATTGCATATTTTGGAACAAGATCATTATACGACGATGTGACCGAGAAGTATGGGTACCAGGAAAACTTCCCGAGTGACGATGAACCTCTCTCCATGACCGAGGAAGTCTACAAAATCATTACAGATCAAGATCGAGATGGTGAATTATCTGATCATATTAAAGATTACGAAGATTCGATTAAAGAACAAATCCATGGAGAAAGTTGCCAAGAAGAAGAAAACCTTGATAAAGTACAACATCCAAATAAGCAGAAGGAGACATTGATATATGTGTTATCGCCTGAAGAAGATGATGTTTTTCTACGTTATTCCCCTCCTGCACGTGAGTTTGAAGAAGCAATCTACCTCAGTGATGAAGAATTTGAAGATCCAAATGAATCTGCCCTAGCCTTTGTTCTTCCTACACGTGAAGACAAAGAGATGATCATTTTCAGTCATGTTGATGGTCTTATGAAAGAACCTTTAGATATGGTTGATGAGCATATAGACACTTTCATACAGACTAGCAAACGCAGGTGGGATTTTGGTTGTCTCATTTTTTAGAGAGACCCTAGTTACGACATTGAGGGTAGCCCTCAAGAAAAGGGGTTTGAGTTGTCATTTTCATAGGACTACTTTTCATGCGTATATGATTCATATGTTTGGCAGCCTGATGATGACATGTTTACAGATTTATTCGAGGATGATCGGTCGTAGCATTTTCATGATTATTCTCGGTCATCCCTTGGGACTTGTGATACATATCTTTTTGGGGATGCAGACTTGTTGTATGAAGACTCTCAGCCACCTCCATCCTCAATTTTGTAAGAATACCAGGACATGGCCATCTCAGAGCGATCAGAGGTTCACACTACCAAACATAAGTACTTTCATATTAAGACTATTTTAGAGTATTTGCAGATAAAGAAGCGACATTGCCTAGATCCGAGGAAGGATCTTTCTCTGGACATGAGGCTATGTCTTACCCCATTTCCCATTGTTTGGGAAATCAACAGGTTTTCTTGGGATCTCTTATCCTTTCTCAACCTTCAGGGAGCAGTGATTTTCTGGGTGAAGATGAAGATGAGCCGTCGTCTACATATGGTAACCCTCTTCAAATAGGATTGATCAGGATTGTGGCTACACTTTCAGGAAGGATGATCAGGCTAATGGTTTCTCCTTCCAGCAGGACTTCCTCCGTCCCACCCATCTCTCTTCATTTCATTTCACGATTGATTGTATATCTATTTATGCTCATGATCATTACGTGCTTGACTTATCTTTGTTGTTTTAGATAATTAAGCACAGGGGGAGATACTTTAACAAGATGATCAATTGGTTGCACTGGTTGTATGACTTCACCCGATATCACGATCGCTTGACTTTCAGGGTCGCAAGGCCCCAGGTAAGTAGGTAGGTCATCTTGCTTTCCTTGCATTTGCATATTGATTACTCATATTAATTTAGATGCATTTCATATTTCATTTTGCTCTACTTCCATATTGATTTCATGCTTAGTTTAGAAATTTTTGAAAAAATGCTAAATTTTTATTTTCTAGATTAGTTTTATTTTTTGGATTTTGTTGTATATGGACGAAGGGTGATAGAACCACCCTAGATTTTATGGTTTCTTGTGTTAAAATATTGTGTAACTACAAAGAATATTCTTATCCCCTTTTGTGGATAAAGATAAAATATATTTATTATTGATTAGATCAATCCCCTTTTGTGGATTGATCATGTCAGGCATTGTAATTGACCAAATCCCCTTTTGTGGATTGGTCAAACCCTAATTGTAACAGGCTAAATAAGAATTCGGCCCCAGCATATATTAAAGAGGCCCCAGAATATATTAAAGGTGGTTATAACCACCCAGAAGAAGAAGTCGGCCCTGCTAGTGCAAAAACACTTCCACACGTGCCAGAATTGTATAAATAAGAGAGGCCATCGCCTCATTTAGACACACACTCAACTCACTTATCTAGTGCGCAAATTTTGAAGGAAGCTGCAGTTGTCGGTTGCCGGAAGAAGGAAGAGAGAGAGGTGTGTTGCTCAGTGTTGGATATCCTCTGTTGTTTGGTTCATTATCTTGGCATTGTATTGGCTATCTATATTAAGGAAGTTTTGCTCGGTTTTCTTCCCCTTGAGGGTTTCCCAGGATAAATGCTTGTGTACTCTTGTGATTGTGTTTCTCTCAGTGATCCTGTCTATGCTATTGTTATCTAGTAAATTGAAAGTAACCTAATAATAGCAGAAACTTTAACATCTTGTTTCAGTGTAGGCATAGGTCTACTAGGAGACGTTGCGGTTCTCATGAAGTCTACGAGGAGCACATGTACCTAAGTAGGAGCCAAATGTTATCCCAATTTTGTGGGGATAACTAAGGAGATGACATCTCGAGGCCCTCAGGTTGCAAATATGGAGTGTCGAGAGACCACATGACTAGAAGTGTCCACTTGCACATATGGAAGCCCACTCTATCACCACACTCTGATCTATTTTCAGCGCATCCACCACACCAGTTAGCTTCTGGAAGACAGATGGGTCTTTATCCATGTGGTACAAGTGAGGTATTGTGGCAGGTAATCACCCTAATATTTAAGGCATTTAAACATGTTGTATTTGAGTTGCTTTTGATTATAAAACGCCTACTTGGACATTATGCTCTTGACCTTGTTTCACCTTGGTGAGTGTCATATATTTCCTAGTAAGTAGTCAACCTTTGGGGAAGGTTTGTGATTAGGGGTCCCTTGAAGGGTTATCGTACCATTCCCAACCATACTTACCACCTTTCGCTCATTACTCTCCCATCATATTTCCCTCTTCTAGGCCCTTTGACTTTAGTGACCCAAGAAGGGCATGTACCTCATTTCATGGGAAGAACGGGTTGAAGGCCCAGAGGGATTGCTATTGGCTAAAACGATAAAAGCCTAGATATAGACCTTCCAGATGCTTCACCCAGGGATCCCCAAAAAAGCAATGAAACGCTTCTCTATAAGAAAAGAGGGACCTACAAAAATAAATGGTAGTGAACGCTTAAGGGGTTAGTTGGAGGATGGGAGGTCTTATCACGATCCGGCCTATCATGATCGTAGGTATTTAGCGGTATGACAATACCATCATCTGGTCACCAAGCCAGGGTAATGGCTCTCAGTTACACAACTGAGAGAAAGGGGGTCTCATCACGAGCCAACCTTCTCATTTCCATGAGGTATTTGTGAGTGACAATGTCATTATCTAGACACCAAGCCAGGACAATGGCCTTCAAACTTATTCCTTAAAACATGAAATAAATAAAGAATGGGAAGAAGTTGGGCTTGGAAAAAGTTCATGCCAGACCCTCTACAAAGGCACCCATAAATGAGATAATATGAGCCCTTATATGTCAAGAAACTCATCGACCTATGAAGTCTAAATCCCTTTCCACCTCATCATCCATTACATAACCTTGAAAGGCCATCGTTGAAAGAATCCCCTACTTGAGGGTTTTGGTCTACCCAATAGAACTTTTATGACACCCCTCCCATACTTAAACTTGGTCAATTGTATAGAGTTTTTGAGCATTTGTTTAATTTGATAAGGTAGTTTTGATGCACATGTTTAGGTGCCTTGCTTATTAGATGTGGTTTACATTTGTCATGATATCTTTGACTTGAGATCTCTGGAGGGCGCACCATTTTGTTTTGCAGGACCTTGCTTGGTGGCCAGTTTTGGGAGAACAAGCCTAGCTCGGGCTTCCATGGAGGAAAGAGCCCACAGGTTGGATGCTATAGGCCCGCACACCGGATCACAGAGACATGCCTTTTGGAGGATTACATGGCATCATGATGGATCTTATCCAGCCCCTATTTCCCAAACGACTTGCCTAAGAGAGGTAAAACGTCATCTTTTGAGGTTTGACGTCATGCTCGAGGGGGTTTGATGGTGATGGAGTTCTTGAAACTTGGCATATTTTGACCGGAGGAGACATGGATTGACCCTAGCACATGATGAGGAGGCTCAAGGAGCCCCAACGACCTCCATCCTCTTCTCCAACGACTTACTCAAGTGGCCAAAATGTCCCCTAAAGGGTTGACGTCATCTTATTTTTAGGGTTTCTATTGTGTTAAAGTGAAAATTAAATATTATTATTTGATGCAAGGGGTAAGATAAAGGTTGTTGACCCCTTATCTTATGTTTTACCCTTGCTAAGTGGACAAACTATGTTTTGAGACTTTTGTATAATTAGAGATCATGTGAATCTCTTTTCATAACATAATTCTCCCAATGTGAGAAGTACTTGGCTGAAATTGTCGCTATTCTTGGGAAATATGGTGTTTCTCTCTTGTGAAAATGTCTTTTGGAGATATCACTTGATGAATGGATGGAGCTAAGTAAGGTGCACCTCTTGGAAGCTTGTTGTCTTGATCTTGAATGGTGATTTGTTTGGTGAAACTAGGGTTTTGATCTCTCTCTCTCTTTCTTGGAATTGGTAAGGAAAAATATGCATTGCTAATTGTTTCTTACTCTTTCTCAGTTATGGTTGTTGGAAACCCTAGGAGGACTATGTTGGATACACCCTCCATTAAGCTTCATCTAAATTGCTAAAGTTAACAAGTTATTTTGCAAGGGTTGCTAGGAGGAATACGAGTTTGTATACCCTCTTAGATTTACCCTAAGTTTGATTAGCATACCCTAGGGAGTAAAAGGGCTTACACTCCTAGGGTCTTTGTTGATCTAACTCTTTAATCCAAGACCCCATTCACCCAATTTGAAAGGCACTAAGCTGAATATATTTGCATTGGAGAAATAAAATAGTGCATCGGAAAACGTGAATTTTTTCCATATTAACTTTTTGCAATCTGGGTTTTGTTTCTTGTGCCTAGCGCAACTCTAAGCCACTAGGGCATCCCCTCTAAAGGGGTATTGCTTGCTGCTGTAATAAACTTTCATCTTCGACCATTACGGCTGCAGAAACCCTAATTAAACTTTATTAAATAACTCTTAACTCAACCACTGAAAATTGCTAAGATTTTGCCCATATAACCTAGTAGTCATGGCGCATACTTTGGTGGATTTTTGGTCTAATAACTTGTTTGTTACAGCCATAAGGATGATTTATATTGCTGCAGAAAGTGTTTACAACAGCCTTACCTTGTATGCGAGTGTCTTGGTCCTTGAATTTTAAGATTCACTAGTGTTTAGCTAGTTAATCTCTTGCATCTTTTACTTGATTTCTAGCACTTGTTTAGAAGCTTATTGTGCCATTTCGTTACTGATATATATTGTTACTAACTACTGCTATTAGGGAAAGCAAGCTTAACTTGATTTTCCAACTGATATATTGCATGGTATACTTGGCTTTCCTTGTGTCTCAGGCAGGGACTATCTCTTTGCAGGTCACTCAAGGCTTTAGTAACCTCAAACAAACCTCAAGACTCATTACCAAGCTCCCTTTTCCATATAGCAACTTGACCTATATGGGCATTCAATCTTACATCACATTTTCCATCTCATTCCCCCCTAGGGTCACCGAGATTTCCCCCTTGAGGTGACCACCTCACCTCTAAAGTGACGTGAACACCTGCCTAAGGTGATAGTGGGTAGGTGCTCTCATAGTTGTCACCATTTGGTGGTTGGGTTGGGATTTTCCCAACCTACAACTTGTGGGCTAACAGACTGTACATTGTTTTCCTTGATGCAAGATCCCAAAGCTTATATACTTTCATTCTTTCTTTTGTATCCACTGAAAATACATTTGACTGCCTTCTTGTCTAGCGTGCTCCTCTTTTCCTTAGGAACATGCACAAATGCATCACAGCCAAATACTTTGAGATGTGAAACCGAAGGCTTCTTACCCGACCATACCTCATTTGGAGTCGTGTCAACTAGCACCGACGAAGGAGACATATTCAATAAATATTTTGCAGTGTCGACTGCCTCCACCCAGAATTCTTGTGCGAACCACCATCACTGAGCATGCTCCTTGCCTTTTCCATCAACGTTCTTTTCATTCTCTCGGCAACTCCGTTTTGTTGTGGGATATATGGTGTCGTATTTTGGCATATTATGCCACACTGCTTGCAGAACTGATCAAATTATTTTTCACAGAATTCACCACCGTTGTCAATTCTGAGAACCTTAATATTCTTATCTATCTGGTTTTCTACAAGAGATTTAAACTCTTTGAATTTCTCGAATACCTTTAATTTATTCCTCGTGAAATATATCCATGTCTTCCTGGAAAAATCATCTATCAAGGAGAGATAATACAGAGATTCACCTAGTGAGGCACTGTAACAAGGCCAAACACATCACTATGAACATATTAACCACCAGTTTGCACAAGCTGGATTTCCTGAAGAGCTGCCAAAGAATGAGAAATCAATGCTCATATATGCAGAGTTCAGAGTTCAATCGGTCTTGCAAAAGGCCCATTTTTCCCGCATTTCCACCATTGTAATAAATGTCCTAAGTATGAGATATTGTAAAAGGCTATTGGCCACCCAAGACCAGGAGTGAGCACATACTTTGGAGTGTTTTTTTCTACTTGCCTTAGTGAGCGATTAAATAATTTCTAAGTTTTTTCACTCAGAAGACTAGCTCCAGAGCCGAAGTATGTGCTGGCGAGCAGGTCTTGGCATGGAAAATCCAATGTCTAGTGTCTAAATGTATATGAGCTCATACTATGACATATTGATTGAGTCATTTGGAAATTGTGGCTAGGTTTGATAGGTTTTTTTAAGTTTCCAGTGAATTAATTAAATTCCCGCAAAAATAGAATTTATTAATTCTGAATCAATAAATGTAAAAAATATGGCATCAAACATTGCCACATGCCATATTTACAGCCGTTTTCCAGTCTAGAGTATCATGTAAACCCCTAATTTTCATCTTTCAAGGCAAAAAAATGATTATTATCATTAAAAAATCAAAATTACTCTAAAAATACGGAAAAGGGGTAATTAAATTAATCTCCTAAATTTTAGGAGAACAAGGGAACATGATTGAAACATGTTTTTTCATGTCCTCAGTTGACTGGAGGCCTTGGGCGAGTTTAACTAAGGTAGGGTCGACTTGATTGAGGTGACATGGAGTTAAGGGGAGATCCCAATGTGGGAACTCGACCCCATTTCCTAGGTGGCACATTCCTAGAGCATGGCGCATCTCCCAATGGCCCACGCCTTCCCTAACTGCCCCATCACTCACCCCTCACTCCCACTCTCACCTCCCATCACTCGCCTTCACTCCACATCACCCTCCATCACTCCACATCCACTAGACTCATCTCCTATTCACTCCCACGTATCTCTCCCTTCACTAGTGTGCCACTCCCTCATCACCCACGCATTCCTACACCCTAACCCTAGAGCACCTCCTTTAGAAGTATCACCCCAAAAGCTATTTAAGCAGGGTCGACCCCCCTCATTGAGTGAGTTCAGTCTTGGACAAGCACTTGTAATATTGTTGTAATCATTATGGAATAATAAAGACTTTGGAGCTATTTTGGTGTGGACTCAAATGTGTGGATGCTTTGATCTAAATGCAATTTTCTTCATGAGGTAATATGTATCTTACATTTCAATTTTGTGATTAATTGGTAAAGCCTTGAATGTATGCTAGCATATAGTAGGGTAAGATTAATCTAGCTTGATTTATCTTATTGCTTCTTTATTTCATAGACTTTTACACTGCATGCTTTATTTTCGGTTAAATTAACATGCGTATGTGAGCTCTGTTGTGTAGGGAAGACCTTTAACAATTTTGTAGCAGGATTGAAGTGTATAGTTGCAATTTACTCAAGTTTGGAGGATCGACAGGTGGTTGTTTCAACCATCATCGTCCAAGAAATTCGAAGATCACGCTCCCTCTTCTTCACATCAAGAGAACCCCATAGCCCAAAAGTTCAAGGCTTAGGCGGAAACTCCAGAAAAATCGATAAACTTCCTTTCCCCATCTTTTTCTTTAATTCCATGTTGCTTGGAATAACTCTAAATTTCAATTTTAAACATCTAAAGTCTGCATGCATTGTTTTCTAGATCTAAGCTATAATTTATCAATTTCAAAGGATAGATCTAGGCAAGTTTTAAGCAAATTGTTTGGTCTTTTCACCTAGAACTTAGATCAAAGTTTTTGCTTGGTTTTAAACTTTTTATCAAGCTAATTGGTTGCCTTATGTTTGTTGTTTTCATAGGTACAGATGGCATCTGACGGGGTCAATACAGAGTGCGCTTGGCTTCCAAAATCTTAGGTATAGACAGAGAGTTAAGTCTCAGTCACACGTCTACGCAGATTAGTTTCAGAAACACTTCAGCAAACTCTGCTCATGCAGCTGGTTATCTCCAGTGGTCTCCAACAGCTCGCAGACATGCCGTCGTTTAACACAGAGCTCTGTTATGTCACTCCGAGGCCTATTTTCAGCTACTCAGTTCCTCCAGCACATGCATCAGTTCTGTCGCAGAGACAATAGTAGTTTTATTTGATTAAGTCCATCATTTTCCTAGATTAGATGCAAGAGCGGTCTTCTATGTGTGATAAGAACCACGCTTGTTGATTAAGTCCAGTGTCTTAGTAAAGTTAATTATTTGATTTACGAACAGTTCCCTAAATTTAGGACTCGATCCCCTAAGGATGAGAGCCTCTGCAACTCTTTTAAATAGTTAGTTTTTGGATATTGTAATGGTCGGATTTTTTTAGGAAAGAATAGCAATACAACAGATTGGTTGGACCCGTTTTATGCATGGATTAAAGCTCTCTACCTAGTGAACATACTCTTGATGACAGTGTTTCGTTCAACTCTTCGTGTGTTTTCATTCTTATCTTGAATACAGTTTTTGATTTGTGCAACGTACATTTCATTTCCTTCCAGCTATTGTACGACTTATTTTTACCGATATGCAACCTGTCAAACAACTAATGCTTCGGTGAAGATTTGTTTTCTGCAGCCTATGGGAGTTATCGTGTTTTGATACATGTTTGATGTCTTGAAATGATATTTTAAGTATTGAACTTCTTGCAGCAAATTATTCATTGAGTGGTTTGTTGTTCCCTCTGTTTTATACTATTTCACTGGTCTGTCATTAGTGTGCCATCAGCCAAGGAGGGTCCTCATCCATATCGTTCTGCCAACCCAACCTTGCCTTTGTCTTGATAGAATAACCCTCTGACCAACCAACAAAAGAGTTAAAAGAAGCAATCATTCTAAACTGATAGGTGGCCTAGCTTTTCCCTTTAGCAGTCAGGTGCAGACCTTAGGACCAACATCTTCTGGCTTCGTTGTCGAGGAACGGAGTAACGAAATATCTTTCCTTGGGAGAACGACAATTGATCAGCTCTGACCTTTGATGGTGAACAAAGATCAGACACCAACAGATTGCCATCTTTCACCTAGCGACTTCACTGAGTAAAATCTAAAGAAAAAATACTGGCGCCCAGAAAGGGATTCAACAGATCCAAATCTGAAAATAGCAAAGCCAAGAAGGTTGAATCTAACCCTGAGAATAACACAGTAGGCTCTGAACTAGAAAGGCGACTAAGGAAATGTAATGTCCCCACTTTGGGACATCATCACAGGGCAGAGATTTATGATGACCAGAGTAGCCAGATGGATGCTATAGCGAGTACAAGGGTATTTGAGAGGCATTGTGGGGTCCAGC
>JZKD02S1828173.1:36133-75062 GCA_000966675.3 Picea glauca
ATTCCACCATAGAATCCAAAATAGAAGCCTGAAATAGGACATGGAATGCCATCTTGAATCATTTGTGAGCCATCTCTTAGCCAAAATGAATGTTCCTAGAATCCTTCCCTCCTCTAACCAACCTTTGCACCCCGAAGGTGATACTTCCTCCACTTCCTAGAATTTTTAGTCCAATCATTTTCAGCGTGAACTATGCCTTCCTAGAGTTGATATGAAAAAATGTTATGGCTTATACCCCATAGGCTAGGTCAGTCAAATGGAACACTACTTCTCTTTGCACATAATTACCAATGAGTTGGGAAAACTCTGTTATGGTGTTCTCCATGTGGATCCTAAACGTTGGAAATGGTGGAAATGGTGTAAAATGAAACAACCAAGGTATGTGGCTTGGACACAGTTTTTTGCATAGATTTATGATTGCTTTGACACCGATTCCCATCATTTAGGTTGTTTGACCAACTTGAAACAAACTGGCCTAGTGGAAGAGTGTATAGTTTCCTTTGAGCAACTGGCTTTCAGAACGAAGGGCATGATAAATGATTTTTCCAAGGAATTCTTTATTAGTGGACTTGAGAATGAAATGTGTGCCCATGTCCTCATGTATCACCCCCATACTTGGTTAGAAGCTACAAAAAGGGCCAAGAAATCACAATAAGTAGTCTCAACCCAAAATATAAAAATTCCCTTTTTTCCTCTCCCTAAACCCACCCTTCCCGCCCCTCCTGCCACTCCCCTCAAGATCTAAAAGTTGAGATGATCTGAAATGGATGAACGCCAACTTAAGGGTCTTTGTTATAATTGTGATGAAAATTATTTTATGGGACACAAGTGTAAGGAATAAAATCTTTTTATGGATATGACTGAGGATGTTTCTGAAGAAAAGGGAGCACATGTGCAATGTGTGAATCAGTATATAGAGAGATCATGTAGTCATTATTTAGAGAGGATGTGATTTTGATGTATGAATGTATTGGGGTGTTTGGAGGAAGTTATATTATTCTTTGAGTTAGTTCATTTCTCTTGTTTCTTATCTATATTGGATTTTTTCTCCATTAGCCCATGTCTCTACATTTTAATATAAATTTCCATCCTTTAAAGCATCCCTGTTGATTTTTCTCTTAGTACTAGGTTTCCTCTCTTATACTATGTCTTGGGAATACTTTCAAATTCTCGTACTTAGTCTCATTCTTGGACTTAGTCCCATTCTCAATATCACACCTATTCTCAAAGTCCCATTTTTAATCTCACACTTAATCTCATTCTCTAAATCCCATTATTAATCCTTCATTTAGTCCATTTTCCTAAGTGTTAACTCCTCTTTTATTCTTCCCCGCGGGACTGCAAGCCCCTTTTTCTCATTTCCCCATTCCCCTCTCACTCCCAATCCCCTCTAAATACCAATGGTCTACGCTCATGATCCCCCCTCAATCCCAATGGTCCACACTCTCAATCCCCCCCTCACTCTCTATCCCCTCAAACCCGCCATACTCTCATTCCTCCCATACTCTCCAAACTTAACTTGTTTCCAAAAGTTTTATTTAAGATTCAACCTATTATATCAAGACATGTGGAGGAAATGTGGCAACCAATCATATCAATACACAATAAATATTTTCATGTTTCTATACATGGAATATTAGGAAACCAATTGCACTGAGATACTTGGCGCTGGCTTGGTGAGTGACTAGGTGTTGATTGGGAAATGAATGGGTAATCAAGATTTTAATCAAGTCGTCAATTTTCATAAGGCACAACCTCCATAAGATCTTATGTTTCACACGATTAATATGGGAACATTTACAATATAAACACTACATGTTTCACCTCCTAGAATGCATGTGGGACTAAAAGTGGGTGAATTTTAAACAATGGATAAGTTCAATCCATAAATAAGATGGACGGTTTTTAAGCAACAATCTTCTGGACCTCATAACTCAAGATCCAGAGGTTTGTTTTGGGAAAACCATAACTCATTGGAAAGGTAAATCGATGAGGAAGACAATGGGAAAAGTTTTAAGGGCTGAATTTAGCCATAATTCTTCTAGAAATTAAAAGAACAATCAACTTTGTTTTCATGACTTGCTAGTAAATTTGTTTGGAACCTCAACTTTCCAAGGCTATAACTTTAGATCCGGACTTCCAAAATTTTCTTAAGAGGACGTTTTGGAAATATGGAATGATGAATATTTCTCGTAGAATGGTTTCCATGGCTAAGAAGTCACTTATCATGCTCATAAAATTAAAAAAACAATCCACTTTTTAAAAGGAAGTCAACCTGAAAATTTGGAAATAATAGCTTATCAAACAATTTTTATTAAAGATGAAACGAGTCCCACTTGGAGGCATGAATATTAGACATAATTCACTAATGACAATTAAATAAAGAATTAATTAACTTTATTTACTCCAAAAAGGAAGCATGTAGAAACTTCTAGAAGGACAAAACACTAAATATTTCAAGAAGACATCATCAAGGGGTTGGCAGTCAGAAGTTTCTGCATCGGTGAAGAGTCTGCAAGAAGCAAAGTTATATATTTCCAAGATTCTATGAATTGGCATGCTTAAAATTTTATCTCTACATTTTCTTCCTTTCTATTTCTTTCCATCAAATCTTCTATGTATATATGGAAAATAGGAAAATTTGGAGCTGAGTAGTTCTTTCACTAGAAATATTCAATCATCTTGTAACATTTCAAGTCCAAAGGAGAGAAACCCTTACTTGTATAAAGTAGATTTGTTTTGTTTCAGTTCATGTAATTGTCATTGAGATCTTAAGAAATGTTGTTTCAACTTTATTGTATAGACATTATTAAACTTTTCATATTGGGATATTGTTATAAATTTCTCCTTCAAAGAACTATTTTGAGTCATTACATTAGATATTTCTCAGAATTTGAGTTGAAAGCATGTGATTTCAAATGTATTTTCTATCAAAATGTTTTTTAATTTCCAAAATAAATACTCATTTAAAGTTCTTTGAAGACCTATCCATTTTTACTTCATCTTAAAAAAATCATAGCAGATTCTAGGTTCATTTTATTTTACAAGAAAGGAAGAATGTTTGTTGAAAGGAAACTCCAAAACCTTGTAGACACAAATATTTGTTGACACACTTTATCATTTCTTTCCTTAAATGATATGATGTATATTTGCATATTTGTATAATTGTATACAAGGGCCATATATTTGCATATACAATATTTCTTTGAAGATCTTGTAGGGTTTTCCCATTAACATTCACCCTTTGCATTCATTGTAGAACCATACAAAGAATATTTCAACATACCAGAGAGGAGTATCACCTCTAATAAAACACATGGGGATTTTATCTTGGTGAGGTTGTTGTTTTGATCTTGACCAATCTAAACATCAAAAATAGTTTCACTATAATGTTTCTCTAGGAAGTTTTAGACACTGAAATATTTGGAAGCTTGAGATGACATTACAAAGTACCTATGGTAAGAAAAATTATTTTGGCTCACTATACTTTTCAAGTTAGATTCTATGGAATTTAGGAATTTGTATTATTCCTAAAACTAGTCTCAGACATGTGTTCTGGTTAAAAAAAATCATATTTGATTCTATAAAGATTCAAATTGAGTGCCATTAATTTTATTGGAAATAGGACAGAGCATCATTTTTTAGGTCCAAATTTCAGAATTATATCAAAAAACTTGGACACGTGGCATGTTGTATAAGTTTTCTCTCTATAAAGAGCCAAACATTAGTAGGTTTTTGGAAAGTTACCATAACATTCACTTGGCACATAGAAATTTGGTCGATTATATGGCATTGTAGAGAAGACATATTATGATACTACAAGCCAATATTTTGGACTCAAAAGTGTTAATATTTCATAGATACATTAGGATAAATGTCAACCAACATGACAATCTCCAGATTAGGGTTTTAAAGGGTATGCTAACTTAAAATTATCATAACTTTTGATTTGGATGTTTGATTGAGGTGATTGAAAATCCATTGGAAAGAGTAAAGATAGGAGAATATGTTAGGGACCTAATCTCCCTAACCCCTCATGTAGGTAGAATAATATATTTTCCATGTAATAAAGGACGATATTCACAAATAAGGCCTAGGAATAAGGAGAATAAGTCAAATGTAAGAAGACGTAATAGAAGCTTTCTCTTCTAGAAAAAACTTCCTCTAGATTGTTCTTTTGGGTAGATATATTTAGTATACATATGAGTCGATGGCATGATAAATCTTTTTCTTGAGAGTTATTGTAATAGAGAACTGCTTTGTTGTAGGTTTCCCCCTCGAAGAGGAAAGTGAACGTTTCTCTCGTTTCAATAAAGGTGTCATTTGGGTGTGCTATTTTCTATATTAATTTGTTATGTTGGTAATTTATGTGATATTCTTGTTTTTGTTCATTATAGCAAAACCAAGTGCATAACAAGTAGTATCAAATCACTTTCATTTGCAAGAATTGTGGGTAATTTTTTTTTTCAAGATAGAGACGTGTTCTGATGTATTTAAAGTATAGTGATATGCCATTCAAAGAATAAATTGTAGGGGAAATCATACATGCAGGAAATACAAGAGGTTTTTAAGCTCACATTGTTGGACACCCTTGTAATTCATGTTGGTACCCCTTCAAGTGGTAGCACATCAGACAGACCTTGTATACAGGCTTTCCTAGGCATCTTGAACCCTGCTATATATCAATTGGTTGGTCACTTGGTTGATATACTGCCACTGAGAACAACACTCGGGAAGATACTCTCTAGTACCTGGGTAATCATGTAGTATGACTAAGGGTACATTCTAGCCTCCTTAGTTGGTGCCTTGATATATTGAGTTGAGTACTATTATTCAACCCCACACATACATTAGACAACTATAGCACAAGGAAAAACCTTGTCTGTAGGAAACTTGAACACCCAAAGCCTTGGGACAAAAAAAAAATAGAAAAGGAACATATAATATCTATTGTCGTACAACCTTGCCTCTTGCATTCTGGTTGTGAAATTACTACACATTTCTTCCTGTTAAGAATTTGGGCATTTTTCTACTACAATATTATTTAGTTTAGAGTATAACTATATAGGAGTTTTAAAAAAAAGTATGTGAATTTCTCGCATGTTTATTTGAGACTTATGCCAGTGGATTCCTCTTTTTGTCTTGATCGCAATGGTACCTAGCATTTTTCAATTTTTTTTTTCCTATGGTTCTGACCCCCTCCCGACCCCCTTATTTGGGACATATTCCATTGGGTTCCCCTTTTCTCCCTGATCATCTTGATACCCTTCTCTTGTAACCCATTTTATGTATGGAACCACTTGCAGCATGCCACAATACCTTGTCATCTAATCTCTCCATGGCCTAGAAGGAATTGTGGTAAATCAATGCCAATATTTCCACCATCAATTCCTCCATGAATTCCAGCATAGAATCCAAAATGGAATCCCTGAAACATGACATGGAATTCCAACTTGAATCATTTGTGACCCATCTCTTAGTCGAATTGAATGTTCGTAGAATCCTTCCCTCCTCTGACCAACCTTTGCACCTTGAAGGTGATACTTCCTCCACTTCCCGAAATTTTTAGTTCAATCATTTTCAGCATGACCTATGCCTTCCTAGAGTTGATATGAACAAATTTTATGGCTTATACCCCATAGGCTAGGTCACCCAAATGGAACACTACTTCTCTTTGCACATAATTACCAATGAGTTGGCCAAACTCTATTATGGTGTTCTCCATTTAGATTCTAAACATTGGAAATGGTGTAAAAAAGAATTCCCAAGGTATGTGGCTTGGACATAGGCTTTTGTAGAGATTTATGAACTATTTGACACTGACGCCCATCATTTAGGTCGTTTGACCATTTTGAAACAAACCAGCCTAGTGGAAGAGTGTATAGTTGCCTTTGAGCAATTGGCTTTCAAAATGAATTGCATGATAAATTATTTTTCCAAGGAATTATTTATTAGTGGCCTCAAGGATTAAATGTGTGCCCATGTCCTCGTGGCTCGTCCCCATACTTGGTTAGAAGCTACAAAAAGGGCCAAGAAAGCACAATAAGTAGTCTCATCCCAAAATAGAAAAACTCCCTTTTTTCCTCTCCCTAAACCCACCCTTCCCGCCCCTCCTGCCACTCCCCTCAAGATATAAAAGTTGACTTGAGCCGAAATGGATGAACACCAACTTAAGGGTCTTTTTTATAATTGTGATGATAAGTATTTTCCAGGGCACAAGTGTAAGGAAAAAAATCTTTTTATGGCTATGACTGAGGATGTTTCTGAAGAAGAGGCCAATGTTTCTCATGTACTCGAACTACCCCCACCAACTAATATTAATCCATCCTCTGATACATCATAAGTTGAACCACTGATTTTACATGAATGCACACACTAGTTTCTCTACTGCCCAAACCCTCAAGTTAATTGGCTTCATTAAGAACTAAAAATTCATCATTCTCGTTGATAGTGGCAATACCCATACTTTTATTCATCACCACATTTACCAAGAATTCAATTGCTATATTCGTCCAGTTAATAATTTCCAAATCATGATTGCCAATGGGGGTTCCATGAAATGTGGATGATGTTGTGAAGATGTGCACCTACAAATTGGTCATTGCCACTTGAAACCTCATATGTTTGCTATTGACATGGGAGGTTGTGACATTATACTTGGTGTTGAATGGTTACACACTCTTGGCCCTATCACCATGGATTTCCTAAAATTAACCATGCAATTCTAGCAGGAGGGCCAACAACACCAATTCCAAGGCATCATTGTTATTGGATAAATCAGTGAATGCAGACATAAACTAATCTCCCTAGATCCACCTGGATATAGAACAAAACAGGACAGGACATGATGCTTTCCCTAAGTTACAATCATTGAATTTACTACCAAAGAAGGAATGGATGACATACCTTTAAATATCTCTTCCTTATATCGTTGTTGTCCATGCTTCACTCTGTTGCTCTTGTGAGATCAGATCTGTAATAACACAAACCAACCAAAGTGAAAGAAACAATAATAGATTCAATGAAAACTTAAACATGTGATCAAGGAGTCATGTAATAAAATTCTAATGATTTTATGGGAAAGAAACATGTCACCGTATTATATTAAGTAAAAGTGGAAGATACAACCAAATTTCCTTGATGTCACAAGTTCCCTTTTAGTGGTCCTTTATTCCAACACACACATACACTTGCTCCGAATTTATATGAATATGGTCCAAAAATGCTTGATGGACAAATGGAGACCTCAAGCATCAGTTGCAACAGGATCCTTCACATAGTCTTCGGCCTATTCTTTCAACAATTCTTTGCTCAATCTTGCTTAACCTTTTCCATGAAAAACCTATCATTATATAGGAGAAGGTGAAGTGGTTAAAAGGATGAGGATGATCCAACCAAATTAGAGAATCCAGTAGGATCACAACCATATGGACGCCACCTCACATTCTAGAAGATTCCCCTTCTAGAAACTTCATGAACTTCTTTCTTATTTTAGCTTTCAAACATCGTTGCACCCTGCCTACATAGCAGCCTACAGAAATCAAGGATTTCCACACTGTGTACTACTGTCAGCCTGCAACGTCATTCTAAAAACATGCCTTGTAGAGGAAGAAATCAGTCATTTTCCTCATGTAAAAGATCCTTTTGAGAGCCTGAACTCATACTTGTAGAATAATCATCAGGGTGACCAAAATAATGTGTAACAGAATGCCCCCCAAAGTATGAGGCTGGAACTCGTGACAACCGAAACACTTTATAAAATGTGTGTGTGTGTTGGGAAAAAAGAGCACACTAATCAGGAACCTACAAACAATCAAGCATCTGGAAAATATTATACCATTTCTGAGGTAGGCATTCCCATGCTCAGACTTCAAGTGATCTAAGTCATAAATGTAAGTCATGGCCACCAATCATACACTGTGGATATATGTGTTAACAAAATTGAAATCCAGACATAGCCACGAGACATACAAAATGGATATATGTGTGAATACAAATCATAAATACTCTGTCACAACCTGGACCAAAATGATGAGACCCAAGGTAGAAACCACTTGATTACCGGTCATTGATGAAAACCATTAACAAGTGCGAGGGAAATCACCATTGATGTCAATGACTCCCAAGGTGCCTTAGTAAAATCCAACAAATTTGAATAAATGAGCTGAATTCGAGCACTCGATGGAATCTCTCAATCAGAGACCAATGATGTGAATCCATTGTCGAAATAGAAGAAACCTACCATTGAGGCATGCAGGCTCTAAGGTACTAAACTATTTCTAAGTCTTGTTCCCAGATGATGAGTTGAAGTCGACAGGAAAAGACTCATCACAAGAGGGCCTTAATGCATCCCCCATCAATGACACGAAATAAGTAAAAAATTTAGGGTAGATCAAAGTATGAAAATGATTTGAAACTGACATGGGGAAGGTTGACATGGTAGGAATTGACAATTGCAGATGGCTGACTCAAAAGAGGGCTTATTTGGACTTCTCTTGAACATATGAACAACACAACAATGGTCTTGGCAGCATTGAATCAATGACGACCCAAGATATGAACTTGCAGAAGGTCAGATGAGAGACAAATGGATTTCCCAACCCGGATTCAAATGATAAAGGGGGGTGTCATGTTCAAGAGCGACTATTACTGCCACTTACACAAATACAGAGACACATTTCTTTCCCAAATTTCCCCCCACCATTTTTTGCGAGTACCTCTTTATTTTTACGGAAGCTTGAGGAGGATAACATATGCTTGTTGATATAAGCTCATCCTTCAGACGACTCCCTCATATTATTTTTAACGAACCCTAAGAAGGATTAGTTTTGTCCCATATGGGTCTTTTGATGTTTGTTTAACGAGTCCAAAGATAGAAAACTTGAGTGTTTTTCATGTTTTTAGAGTCTGAAAAACACTTAAAGAGAACTCTCCCTGTTCCTTTTTCGTAAAGTATTTCGATGGGACCGAAAAAGTGATAAAATATCACCCATCAAATGTTTTCTTCAAATACTTTTACAAGCGTGAAAAGAACAAGGTCCCTCGGCAATCTTTTCATTTTTAAGGAGCATGAAAAGAGCTTAAAGGATACTCCATGGGATTCGCTCTTCGTTTTACCATGACGAGTACGAAAACATGAAAAAAGTATACTTAGTTGTGTTCTCATTGATTTTCGAGCATGAGAATGAAGAAAGACTGAGCTAGCGGTTTTTCTGAAAACCTTAAAAAGTACTTGTACATGTGAAGAATATAAAAACAAATCATGAAAAATATCCATATTTCATTGTTCAGGATCCTAGTTCCTCCATCTACGAAAAAAAAAAATACTCACAAGACCATTAGACCTTTATGTTTTGGATAAAATACATTTAAATAATAGAAAATATTAATATAAAAAGTAAAAAGTGAAATAAATAGGAAGAAAAACTCTTTTTACTATTTCATTTGCATTTTGCCCAAAACTTGCCTAGAAACCCTATTTTTACCTCAGACTTCAATTGTCGATTGCGGGAGGCACGGGTGACCATTCAGCGAACGTCTTCCGTCAAAATAGTAATTTCTTCGTCCTCTTTCTTTTCATCGGATTAAATCTCATTTTTATCGGTTTAAAATGGTTTTTTTATTTGAATTTTTGGTTGGTAAGCGCGCACTGGGGCCATCGCAGGTGACCGGTATCGAGACCTACAGAAATCAATGATTTCCACAGGCACCCTATGGATCACCTATGGAAACCCCACACTGTGTTAAATCTCTACCTACAACGGCCGAAAACCAAAAAATATTTACATGCATTTAGCCAATATAAATTTTCCAAAGTAGCAAATGAGGATGCTAACTCCCTTTTAATGTCCCAATGCAGGTATTTGATCATCAAAATGATGGAGTGGAGGGAGAGGGAGCACGAAGATGATGACCATGATGCGTTGAATAAACCAGGCAGTGTAAATTCTCTCTGGCAATGTGGGCTACAAAAATTCTTTAAAATCCAGGGCATGAGGGCCCAACTGAGGCTACTGGAGTATCTAGTCCACATGTGGGATGTGGACCAGCAGGTGTTTCATGTGGGTGCCCACGTACTATCTTTAGATATCGAAGATATCTATTTCTTTATGAGGTTATCTCGTCATGGGTCTCATGTGACTTGGACAGGAGGAAGAGGTGGTGGTCTACCAATGAGCAAGTATCTCCGTTGATACTGTGATCCCGGGGCAGCGAGATGCAAGGGCAAAGTTTCCATCAGGGATTTCTGGGATTTACCCCTCCAAACTATTCTTTTTACCATTGCACTTATGTAAGGGAGTGCATATCCTCACATGGCCCTCCAAATCCATTTTCAATATGCAGTGGAGTTTATGGAACCTAAGGTGTTCAACGGGAATGACGGAGTCCTTCGCAGCATGAAGACACAACTAACAAAATGCAAGAAGGGGGAACTGAATAAATTAGGGTATGGATCTATTTTGGTGTCTTTATTTTTAGAGAGGGTCCTCCATTTACATTTACAGGTAGAGTGGGGCATACCGGCCCCACGAGACCCAAGGATGAAGAGGTGGTGCAACCTCATGGCTCGACATGTAGAGGGCCCCATCATCAAATACAACAATGAATTCTTTGCCTGTTTGAGGCCTCAGATCCTGATGGTGGACAATTATGCACATGTCAGGTTGGATTTCAGAGGCAATCCCGACTTGGTTCTACCTGAGGGATTTCAGTGGGGAGACGCAGGTAAGAAAAACGTTTTGTTTTTATGATGTTTTTGTAAATTTTAAAATATAAGATGTTTTTTATGCTTTCAATCTGATGACTAATCAAAATATTTTGACAATGCATATGTAGGGCCACACTGGCATCTGGGTACATCCCCTATTCAAAGACGAGGGGAAGCAGCTATGGTAGTAGGATGGGATGTTGAATACTATGAGGTAGTCGAGAAGAACCTAGAGGGATTGAACGCAGATATCCAGACATCTCCATCAATGATATTTTGAGACGTTATCAGCGCCATAATGTGGGTGTTTCTGGTTCACTTAGTCAACTACTTCGTAGGGTAGAACAGGCAGTAGTGTGCTACTGTGAGAATCATCCTTGATGCCATTTTGTATAATCCATGGGCTTCATATTAATGATATTTTTGTCTTTGGACAAAAAACACTCTTTTTATAAAACACTTTTATTTATATATATATATATACACGAGGCTTCTACCGGCTTACTTGATTTAATGTGAATTGTGGTTGGATTTACATGTGTCTCAAATGTCTGTCTAACACATAATTAGCTAATGCATTTTTTAATGTATTTAGACGTCTTCGAATATGTTGATATTCAATGTAATCGAAATAACGTTCCAAGAGGCGAATTCGTAGATATACCCGTAACAAAGTAGGACTTCAGATAGCATTGACATTACTTAGTTGTAGTACCACTAACTGCGAATCAAGTCATACAACCATGTGACAGATTCCAAGTGAAATAGCGTCGGTCAACAATTCAATGAATGCACTATATTCCGCGATATTTTTAGTTGCACGACCGAGGCAAACACCGTGTAGACTAATTAGCTCGTTCGTAGGTGCATAGAACGCCCAAGCAGCAGATGATAAGTTATGAGTACTACGAATAGCACCATCAGCGAAGCCAACGTGAGGTAGTGAAGACATGAACATCTAGAAACAAAGAACAACACAAGGTAAGCAGTTGGGGGTCAAAACCAAATAACGAAAAAGCACACACGAGTAGCACACTAAAGTATGATACAATAAAAATACAACCACTCATGAAAAGATAACATAAGCATAGTACTTCTTCAAGTAAATACCATTTATGGGTTCACTCAAAGGAATGCTATCATAATCTACTAACTCATAGGCTCCCTTCTCCAACACTCATTTGATGATATAAGGGTTGCGCCACATAGCCTCGAATTTTCTGGCCCCTAGTAAATCATGATATTGTTCATAGAGGAGAACTATATCACCTTCGGAGAAAACACACGATTTGACATGTTTGTCATATTGGGATTTTACATGTTTTTTCTGGGTTTCAATAACTAGGGTGGCGTCACGACGGGTTTCATCTAATTGCATCAGATACAATAGACATTCTTCTTCAGCAGAAGTGTTTGGGAGAATTTAAATGACTAGCTTCAAAGATCACATCTCACATTCAATCGGAAAAATAGGTTCAATACCATACACCATATGAAAAGGTGTAAATCCCGTGGAAGACTTCACGGATGTCTGATAGGCCCATAATGCTAAAAAAAAATTGTGTGCCAAATTGTCTTGTGAATTCCTATTATCCGATGAAGCATGGTGATAAGAACTTTATTTATCACTTCAAGTTGTCCATTGGCCTGTGGATAGTATGGGGTTGAGTTTTCATGCCAAAAACCCAAATTTTCGGTAAGCTCGAGCATCATGAAATTTCGAAAATGACTACCATGATCAGTGATGATAGCTTGTGGGATTCCAAATCGCGTGATGATATCATTGAATATGAATAGGGATGTAGTTTTTCTAGTATTATAGAATGTAGGCATCACCTCGACCCATTTCGTGAAATAATCCATGGCTACGATGATGTATCCATGTCCCCCAATCGAGTGAGGGTTACAGGTCATAAAATCAATGCCCCATTTTGCGAAAGGTCCAATGGAAACTAAAGGGTGTAAAGGAGCAGGATGAAATCTTATCTTGTTATTGTACGTTTGACAAGCATGACACTTATGGATGACAATGATACAATCTTTAAACAAGGAAGGCCAGAAGTACCTTGCTCGTAAGATATTTTGGTCAGTGTCATACATAGACATATGACCACCACATGCTCTAGAGTGGCAGTCATTCAAAGATTTCTCAGCCTCATCAAAGGTGAGACAATGTCGAAAAATAGAGTCAACACCACGATGATAGAGAGGGTCACCAAGAATTATGTATTAACCGGCTTGATACCGTATGCAATGACAGTCTATACTAGAGAGGGTGGGACGAAAAGTTTGAGTCTGGAGATAAATGATAATATCTCCATACCAAGCATCATCAGAACTGATCAAAAAGAGGGATTCATCAGGTAAGGAATCCTCTGCCACATTTTCTATCTCAGTGGAGGGAAGGTCACATATCAATTCGGAAAATACCAAAGATTTCTTAAACTTAGCGTGTTCAAACTCTAAGTTGAACTCCTGGAGAATCACTATCCATTTGGAGTATTTGCCCCCTAGCAATTGGCGTGTAAGGATATGCTGCATAAGGTTGCAATCAAAAATGAAAGTGGTCTTGTGTAATAGGATATAGTGACGAAAACGTTGGACAGCTTGAACAGCTGCCAAGGCCAGTTTTTCCACATATAGGTATTTGGCCTCGGTAGTCGTGAGACTCCAAATCAAATAATAAATTACATGTTCGTCGTGCAAATGATCTTCTTGGACTAAAACAATGGAAATGGTAGAGCCTGAAGTGACAAGGTAGAGGAAATAGTCTCGACTATAATCTAGTGGGAAAAGCAGTGGTGTTCGTGTTAGGGAAAGTTTCAAAGCTTCGAAGGCTTTGTTGGCACTCTCGTCCCATATGAATTCATAACCCTTCTTCAACAGTTGAGTAAATCTAAGTGTTAAATCGACGTAGTTTGGAATGAATCGACACAAAATGTTTTCCTTCCCTTGCAAACTTTGGAGCTGGCGTAAAGTACAAGGAGGAGGTAGATTAAGGATGGTCTCAACATTCAAAGGATCCACCCTAATTCCATGAAATGACTCAATAAAACCCAGAAGACGGTCGGAATCCACACAAAAAACACATTTGTGTGGGTTTGAACGTATACGATAATAAAGACAGCAAAGGAAAATGGCTCGAAGATGGGTCGGGTGAGCTTGGTGGCACATGGAATGGGTTGGTAGATCATTGAGATATGGTTGTAAAATGTGCTTGATATCGTGAAAAGCATAAGACATGGCACATTGAAAAGTCGCACCAGCGTTCTTCAAACCGAAAGGTAGTTTCTGGTAGGCGAAGGTACCCCAAGAACAAATGAAAGTAGTTTTGTGTTGATCCACAGGTAAAATTTTAATCTGATTATAGCCAGAGAAATCATCCATTAATGAGAATATTTCACTCCTGGCGCAATCGTCGATAATCTGGTCAACGAAGGGGGTTGGAAATTTGTCCTTGGGACAAGATTTATTAATATCCCTATAATCGACGGATACCCAGATTGTACCTTGTTTTTTATTGACCAGAACGAGATTGGATACCCAATCGGTTAAAGCCAAAAGATAGATAAAGATAGCCTTGAGAATTTTTTCAACTTCGAGTTTGATAGCGGCAACTTTGAGGGGGTGGACTGGGTGAAGTCTCTACCGAATGGGTTTAGCGTTCGGATAAGTATTAATTTCATATAAAATGATATCGGGGTCAATAACCAACATCTCTTCGTAGCTCTAAGCGAAAACGTCACAGAACTCTTTAAAAATAGCTTTATAAGTGATGACTTCATCATGGGAACAAGCGGCTCTAATGTGAACATTTTCGACAACTCCAGGTTTAATAGATATGTCAAGAGAAACAATGGGTGAAATATTACTCAAGTTCCCTTCGTAAAGGACATCGTTTGTTGACTCGGGAATAGAGTAAATGACAACAACGATCAACGGAGTCGAAATATGTTGGTAACTCTCTAAAGTGTGTTGTTCCAGGAAGTGAATGGAATGATGATGTCCATCATCCCAGGAGGTGTCTTCCATAGACATAACAAACATAATCAGCTCGTCGGTAGGAAAAATGACGTGAAACAGATCGGGAGATGAATCACTAAGAGAGGGGGTAGAGGGGGTTGTCAATTGAATGGCTTGATAAGCCGACTCAACCGGACATAAAGGAATTTGCTCACCATAGAAAAGATAATCACCGAGGTCAGGTAATATCCACGGGTCATGAGACACGGAGGGTTTCATGAACAGAGGTGGAAATCATGTTGATCGAGGCGACAAAAGGAGGTGGAATATCGGGTGGTGGGATTGGGAAAGTACCCATCAAATTTCAATCTTTTAGTAGACCCACACCGACATTCTCATACCTAGGAGGTATCCTCGAAATCAAATGTACATTACTAGTACAAGAATCAGCATTGAAAAAGGCCAGTTGGTCTATAATAATGACTTTACCTTGGTGTGGAAAACATACTACATGGAAAAGGGTAGACACAACTGCGCGGATAGAATCAATCCAGCTACGACCAAGTAAGAGGTTATAATCAAGAGGTGCATCAAAGACCTCAACTTCGACATTGACCCATTTTCCTTCCAATGTAATAGTCAACGAGGAAAGCACACCATAGGGTTTAAAGCCAGATCCACTAAAGGCCGTAAGTGTGTTGTGTGATTCAATTAGGGGAGGAGAGCCAATGGATTTCCAACAGGAACCAGACATTACACACGTTGAGGCACCCTCGTCAATAACGATTCTACAAATGTTCTTGTTCTCAACAACAACTTGTATCTAAAACGCTAGCTGAGGGGGTAGCCTTGGAATGTGATATTCCAGGTAAAAAATTATCAAATTCATATCCATAGGATTAATTCCACCAATAGCCTTTAACAGTTCCTTCCGTTGAGTGGGACAACTTTGAAGGACTTCGAGAGATGACATCGCGGAGGGTTCTTGCGCAAGATCTTCTACAATACTATAGTTATGAGCAGCACGTGCATGATGATTAAAGACAAACTTTTGAACAAAGCCCTTTGGAGGAGGGTAGAGAAGTGTATCGAGACCCGATCGTTTGAGATGAAGAGGACCATTGGGAGGTGAAGTCGAGGGAGGCAGTTGAACCAACTAAGGTGGTATATCGTCAAATTTCTCCTTTGAGGAAGAGTAATCTTTGGCCTGAGTAGTAAGTGTAACGTCATTCTTTTTTGAATCACTAATACACATAAGGACATAGGAAGTGGTGGAAGGAGAGGGTTGGTCGTGAATGACCAATTGGGCTTGTTTTTTAGAAGGGAAAGGTTGGGACAAAATGGCAGGTGTGGGAGGCTTCGCAGTCCCTTGAAGGAACTTAGTGACCTCAGCACGTCTTGGAAAATCTTTCGTGTAGTGATCATCACCACAGATAAGGAAAGGGTATCGGGGTTTGTGCTTATCCTTATCATCAGCAGGTTGCATTTTGGATTTCTCAGATTGTGGATTATTTTTATCCTCCTTATTCTCACCCTTTCCTTTTTTAGATTTATTTTTACCGGTAGGGGTAGATTGAACAGAGTTAACCTCAGAATTTTTGCCGATGGAAGGAGTAGGAGTCGGATCATTTTGAACATTAGAAGCGGTAGATTTGGGATTGGTGGGAGAGTCTTGCATAGATTGAGGTTGAGCATGGAAGGTTACAATCACACCATCAGCCTCATGATAAGCAGCAGGGGTAGTTGAGTTAGCAGTGGTAGAAGGATGAGGAGCATCAGGGAGCAAGTCATAAAGAGTTTCCATTTGCAAATAAACGAGATCTAGGTATTGAGCGTGATTGATCGCCTTCTCTTCAGTAAAAACTCCACCCATGAAAATGTCACGAGAGATTTTATTCATGAATGATTTCATGAACCATTCTGCCAATAACTAATCGGGAAGGTTGAGTTTGATGAAACGTCATCTTCTTCTCCACTCATGGATGTGATCGAAAATATGAGTGGCTGAATTTTGCTTGAAGGAACTCAAAATCTCGGTTCTTGTTTCATAGCGGATTGGCAGCTGGTAATGTGTGAGGAAAGCCATGGATATGGTATTAAAGTCTGTGAAGAAGCCTCGTGGTAATTCTATATACCACTTTGCAGCCAAACCCGTAAGAGTTCATTGGAAGAGTCGTAATTGAATGGAGTCATCCATCAAATATTTGGATGAACACCAAAGGTGAAAAGTCATGACATGGTTGTTTGGATCTTCTCCCGATTTACCATCAAATATTGTAATTTTGGACGGTACCTTGGCCGGTATAACGAGCCAGTGGGGAGAATGGAATATAGGGTCATTCAAGATTCTAGACAAGCCAGGTAGATCCAAAGTGGCTAAAAAGGGTCACTGTCTATTCACGTGAGGGTACTGGTGACTTTGGGGAGGGAGTCTCGTTGGTATACCAGTAGGACCGTAAGCAATCTGCATGTGAGGTGAAGTTCCTAGCAGATTCAGACGTGAGTGTGGAGTCATGTATCCCATAGGGTTGTATTGATTAGGGATGTTCCCTTGGAAAGGGACACTAGAATGAACGTTCGAACCCCAAATGGAATTGGAAGAACCAAGATATGACTGGCCCGAACTAGGGGGTATGAAAGAGCTAACTTGAGGTTGTTTCCCCCTAGATGATTGTGGATTTCCCTGGATGAGAAGGTTCCAATACTGGGCTAGTGAACTTGGAATGTTCTATCCATAGGGTGGGTTATAACCTCCAAGCGAGAGTTGTCCTCCAAGTGAGGATTATGTCCCAATTTGAGTTTGGCCCCCAAAATGAGTTTTCCCCCCAAGGTTATATTTCCCTCCAATAGGAATATGATAACCAGAAGTGAATGATGAAGTAGAGCCTCCAATTAGATTGGAGCCACTTGGGCCAAATCCTCCCATAAAAGGAGGATAAGAACCTCCAGAGGGGACCTAGGAAGGTATCAGAATGAAACTGGAAGAAACATTATACCCAGGAGGAGTAAAAACTCCAAAAGCTCCGGATGGAACCTGGGTAGGAATAGGGATAGAATTATTCAAATCATTATACCCAAAAGGGAGCGACGAGATGGGTCTAGACGAAAGTGGTGTGCAAATGGGAGCTTGGCTAGCCACCGTATTCCCAGTGGGAATAGTCGTAGCGTGTGGGACCATTGTGGAATGGGCCATCTGAAGAGGAATGGTCGAGCTAGGACCAACTAACTGTGTGTCTGAACAAACGAAGAGATATCAAGTTTTACTAGAAAAGTGATTTAGAGGTATCGTGTAGGTAGCATATGTTTCGGGCAGTTCAGAAACGACAGGTATATCAACATCTGCCCCTGAGCCATAAAGGTCTCGCACAATGTGAGGTGGGATTTGAAATATGTTAGTGGTAAAAAAAGGATCCTCGTTTTTAGGCCTAGTAAGATGTCTGGTTGGTATTCCAGAAGTGTCAACAACAAGTTCTCTGGATGAATTCAGTCGGAGAATACGTCTCTCATATCCAGGAGGTATTCAGAAAGCATCTAGAGAATTGGAAACAATTCGGAAATTGTCTAAAGATTCAGTTCTTTCCATTTGTGAAGGTATGTTGTCCTGGACCTCACTTTGTTGAGGATATCCCTCCAGTGGATTAGTAGGAAAGCGTTGAGATACTTCTGGATATTCTAGGGGTAGTCCTTGCATCCTACGTGAACGGCGTGGAGGGTCAATGTTGGTTGAACCAAATATTTTACAAAAAAAATATATGGCCAAGTATAGAAACAAACAACACTTGCTAATAAAATATAGGAATCAAACCAAGCAAACAAAACCTTCTTATTTCAAAGTCACTAGTTGTTGATGAAATCCAACGTCATGAAGTCAAGTAAAAAGGGGCTAGGATAGAGCGGGTGGAAAAGCTATGTTGACGACCTGCTTAACGGACTTACACCCTGGTGCAAGCTCCCACACATAATCGTGGGTATACCCTCCAAGGAGCCCAAGTGATTTTGGCCAACGTCAATTCCAGGTATCGTGAAGACTTGCCCCTCCACAGTCACCTCGTGTAAGACCCTGAGAAGATAAGAAACTAAGGCTACCAAGAACAACAATGATGCCTGGGGAAACAATCGACAGTTTGATCCACACGCAAAGGCAGGGTATCTAGCCCGAAATCAACTTGAGAGGCTTCCACTCATCATTGTGGGTATACCATTC
Organism: Picea glauca; assembly: GCA_000966675.3. Taxonomy (NCBI): domain Eukaryota; kingdom Viridiplantae; phylum Streptophyta; class Pinopsida; order Pinales; family Pinaceae; genus Picea; species Picea glauca. The sequence continues at coordinate 55,009 of JZKD02S1828173.1, forward strand.
AAGCGACCCCCATAATACGCACAATCTCTACACCAAAACCAACAAAGCAGGGTGAGTAACTCTACCAGTCTCAATGCGACCTTAGGTTTGACCCTTGTGTGAGAAGGGCTTTCCAGGACAAAATGTTTCAAATGGATTTGAACACTCCCTATCACAAGATGCTATTGTTTGTTTTGTGCTTTGGAGAGTGTGTCTCACAGCCTATTCCAAAGCTCTAGCCTAGCTAATGTTGGTGTAAAATATCCCTAGAAAATAAAAGTTACTAATTGAGTTTTAGATTTCACAATGTTTTTAGAGGTTGTTGTTTACACAAGAGGGAGACGGAAATGAAACCAATGTTGTATAAGACCTGACCCAATAATATGAAAACAGAATAGAATGATGCAATATTTCGTTCAATAAACTCTATCTACAGCAGGGAGAAGGTATTTTTCCGGAATGATGTAAGCTATGAAATGGACTTTCTTTTTCTTGAATGAACACAATTGCAAACAACCATAAACAATGATATTTTCAATGTTCTCTTCTTAACAAAAAATATTTGAATGCAAAAAACTTTCTTATGTATGATTACCTTAAAAGAAAAAGTGGCATTAAGTCTTCCTTTCCAAAACCAAAACAGGGATATAATGAAGAAAGGACAAGTAATCAAAGAAAATTGATACACTCAACAAGCACCCAAATCAAACTTTCAATGAAGATAAAAGTAAAAATGACAAGAAAGTGTTTCACCAAATGCAAATGAAAAATGACTTTCCAGTCAACAAGAAATCCAGAAAATACAATCAATCCAAAACTTTAAATCCAATCAAAAGACTTTTAATCAATCAAACACTCAGATGTGAAATTGGAGATTATATCCTTGTTGATAAAAATCAAAAGGTAAAAATGGAAAAAAATTATTAAGAAAGGTGTTCGATCTCCAAAAACGAATCGACAACAAGTTTCAAACTTAGAAATCACTCAAATGTTGGCATTAAAAGTTCCTCCCAGCTGGCTAAAGTAAAATTGGGCATCAAAATATGACACGACTCAAACCAAAAATTTTACAGACACCGCCGCAACCTAGCAGTAGATTACAGTGCTTAAATCAAAGGTTTATGCGGGCTAGATGTGGGTAGGTTGCGGAAAGTACGCACTAGAACAAATAGTTAGGGTGTGCAAATCAAAGGTTTCTGCAGGCTATGTATAGGTACAATGCGGAACTGTCTATAAAAAAAAGAAATTTGGAAAGAGGAAAAAGGGCCTAAGTGAACTTTCAAATCCATAGGGTCTGGATGGATGCCCCACAGACTCAGACACTGAAATAAAGTGAATAAAGGTAGGCTAAAATCAAATGGCCAACAAAAAACCACAAACAAGTCATATCCGCAGTGGAGATGCCAATTTTGTTATTGGATAAATCAGTGAATGTGGACATAAACTAATCTCCCTAGATCCACTTGGATCTAGAACAAAACAAGACAGGACATGATGCTTTCCCTAAGTTACAATCATTGAATTTACTACCAAAGAAGGAATGGATGACATACCTTTAGATATCATTTCCTTATATCTTTGTTGTCCCCGCTTTGCTCGGGTTCTCTTGTGAGATCAGATCTGTAATGACACAAACCAATCAAAGTGAAATCAACAATAATATATTCAATGAAAACTTAAACATGTGATCAAGGCGTCATGTAATAAAATTCTAATGATTTTATGGGAAACAAACATGTCACCGTATTATATTAAGTAAAAGTGTAAGATACAACCAAATTGCCTTGATGTCGCAAGTTCCCTTTTAGTGGTCCTTTGTTCCAACACACACATACACTTGCTCTGAATTTGTATGAAGATGGTCCACAAAATCTTGGTGGACAAGTGGGGACCTCAAGCATCAGTTGCCACGGGATCCTTCACACAGTCTTCAGCCTATTCTTTCAGCAATTCTTTGCTCAATCTTGCTTAACCTTTTCCATGAGAAACCTATCATTATATAGGAGAAGGTGAAGTGGTTAAAAGGATGAGGATGATCCCACCAAATCAGAGAAACCAGTAGGATCAAAACCATATGGACGCCACCTCACATTCTAGAATATTCCCCTTCTAGAAACTTCGTGAACTTATTTCTTCTTTTATCTTTCAAACGTCGTCGCACCCTGCGGAAACCCTACAATCCAGGTATAGAGAATTCTGTGGAAATCAAGGATTTCCGCACTATGTACTACTGTCATCTTGCGACGTCATTCTAAAAACATGCCTTGTAGAGGAAGAAATCAATCATTTTCCTCATGTAAAATATCCTTTTGAGAGCCTAAACACATACTTGCAGAATCATCATCAGGGTGACCAAAATAATGTGTAACAATCATAGTAGGGTCACCATAGATCATAAGTTCCCACCGAATGGAAACACTCCTCAGAAAAGGTCACTCCAGCATTGTTCCTCAACTTCATTCCATTTAGGTAGTTGAAACACCCTATGTCGATCCCGACCTCCAATCCATCCTCTCCAAACACCAAGTTGTGTTTCAAACCCCCTAGGGAGTTCCACCTTCTCAAGGTTTCCATGATCATTCCCTTGCTCTCATTACAAGCAGTCTTCCTCCAAATGTTCTCCCTTATCATCATCCCTTCACCCAGAAGAATGAATTGAGAAGATTGTTCAAGAATTGCTAGAAATCATTGTCATTCATCCCAGTACCAGCCCATGTTCTTCTCCAGTAATCATGGTACTCAATAAACAAGGTACTTGACATATGTGTCCTAGTTTTCACACCCTCAACAAACTCAGCATCGAAGAAAAATTTCACATTCTTGTCATTGATGACATTTTGTATGAATTAAGTGGTGCTCAGTGTTTTACCAAACTTGATCTTCACTCTGGATACCACCATATTTGTATGAACGAAGAAGAAATTCCCAAGACTACATTTTGAACTCATGAGGGTCACTATGAGTTCTTGGTTATGCCATTCGGCCTCTGTAATGCTCCCTCCAAGTTTCAAATCTCATGAATCATGTATTTTGTACTTTCGTATGTCATTTTGTCTTGGTTTTATTTGATTATATCCTCATCTGTAGAAAAACCTGGCAAGCCCATCTTTCCCATGTAGATCAAGTTCTATAGCTACTGTCTCAGTACAAAAGTTTTCTTGAGTATTCTAAATGTGCTTTTTGAGCCTTTGAAGTTGAGTACCTAGGGTATATTGTTGGTAAGGAAGGTGTCAGGGTGGATCCAACGAGAATTGAAGCTATACAGGATTGGCCGCACCTGAAAAATCTTAAAATTCTGCTTGGCTTCCTGGGTTTGACAAGCTATTATTGTAAGTTTTTTCAGAATTATAGAAAAATTGCAGCTCCCCTCATAGCGCTCCTTAAAAATAATGCTTTCAATTGGAATCCAACAACATACTATTCCTTCCAATCCTTGAAAGCAACTATGTGCACTACTCATGTTCTGGCTCTCCTTGACTTCAACAAGACCTTTTTACTAAAGTGTGATGCCTCAAGGAAAGGCACTGGGGATTTCCTCATGCAATATGGTATACCTTTGGCTTTCACCAACAAAAAATTGCTCGAGCGTCATTTAGGCCAATCCACCTATGAAAAGGAAATGTTGTCTATTATGCATGTTGTGGATCTTTGGCATCCTTATTTCTTGGGGCAACACTTCCAAATTAAAATTGATGATCAAAGCCTCAAGTATTTTCTGAAACAAGGAATTTCTTCCCCAGAGAAACAAAAATGGGTAACCAAGTTGTTTGGATATGATTATGGGATCATCTACAAAAAAGGAAAAGAAAATGTGGTGGTTGATCCCCTTTCCAGGAAATATGAAGAATATGGGTTCCTTTTTCCCCTATCCTTCATTATCGTAGATTGGCTTCAGGAGGTTCACATAACTAGACGCATAACAAAATATACTAGAAAAATGATCATAATTATTTGAGATATTATTTTTAATGTATAATTTGAGGTTTTGGGTTAGACCTAAATTAAGAATCGATGAAAATACATATATCTAGAGGAGATGAAGATGAATATGAAATTTATCCTATGGAATTGTTTCGTATTGCAGAGGAAAAATACTTAAGTACTTTGTCTATAAAAAGATGTTTTGAAGGAAAAAATAGAGATTAGCGGTATAGCATAGATAATGACACTAGAGGCTCTAAGTGGAAAGTGTTTGAAATTTGTTTCACTAGTAGATGGATAAATGATACAAAAATGAAGGAGATGCATAAAATTCGAGTTGAATTAAATGAATAAAAAAAATCAAATTCATGAAGGATAATGAAGACATAAAATAAGATATTATAAAGAAAGGTGTTGATTTCACTGAAATGCAATCCATTAATTAAGAATTTATGAAGGAGGTTCATAAATTAAAAAAAAAAATTAAGAAAAGGAAAGTTGGTAAAAGATGAGTCAAGGGAAGAATTGAAAAAAAATAAAAAGGTTATGTAACCATAATGAATATCTTTTGAATGATGTTAAGAATGTGAAAATGTATTTACAAGTTTTTGAATCAAAGAATAGGGATGAATATATTATGATAAGAATTGAAGAGGATACTATCAAAAGCCTTGAAGAGGATGTTTTTAAGAATCTCGAGGAAGCCCTAAATACTACTGAGGTAAAATAAAAATAAAAATATGACCTAGAATTGAAGAAGGATGTAAGAATCTAATTGATGGGGTGACATTGTAGCTTCAAAACACCTTCAAAAGGAGAAAGAATATAAGACTTGAGAATGTTACGAGAAGATACTTGAAGAAGTTGAGATACATCTAGAGGATGTACATGTCAAATATGATGTTATTATATCAAAGTATAGAGTAATCAAAGACTAAGCACAAATGATAGAAGATGCCATTATCTTTGAAAATAATATGGATGACATGGGTATACAAAGTGAAGGAAAATCATCCAAGGTGAAACCATATTGACACCCTTGTTACCAAGAAATTTCTTTCACTTCTTGATTATTATCCCATAGAACATGAAAGAGGTATGCTTTATAAAAGTTATTTAGGAGGAGAATGGATCTTGGGAGGATACAAAATATGGATGGAATGGATATGACATCGAGTATTTTCAAATAATCTATGATTAGTAGTGAGTCTCCGATAATTGAAATCTTTAATTGAGTGATTGATATGTTTTCAATGTTTCAAATTCCTTATTTGTAGTTACTCCAATCCCATGTAAAGCAGGTTATCTATTGTCCCTCCCCCTAGACCAACTGCCCCACATATTTTTTATTTTTGTTTTAAATAAATCGTCAAAATTATATGAAACAGTGCCCATTTAAGTTAGACACTAAGTATTAACCTAACATAACGTTTATAAATGATTTTTTTATTTTGTTTTAAATAAATAGTCAAAATTATATGAAACAATGCCAATTTAAGTTAGACACTAAGTATTAACCTAACATAACATTTGTAAATGATTTTTTTATTATGTTTAAAATATTTAATATTAAAAACGATGTATATTAGTTTGTAGGTTTTAATCATTTTTTTAATGTTATGGTAATCAATAAGGGTTGACTCTTTATTTAGATTTTTTTTGACTTTTCAACATGTTTTTATATTTAATTTTTTTTGAAATTATACATCAAATATTAATTTTTTTATTTTATTTCATTAATATTACATTAACAAAAATTTGAAATTTATTTCACTCACTTTTTTTTATGTTATGGTAATCAATAAGAGTTGACTCTTTATTTAGATTTTTTTGGACTTTTCAACATGTTTTTATATTTAATTTTTTTTGAAATTATACATCAAATATTAATTTTTTTATTTTATTTCATTAATATTACATTAACAAAAAATTGAAATTTATTTTACTCACTTTTTTTTTAACCATAAATGAGAGATTTTATATTAGTAAAAACTGTAGTCAATTTCATAATGAAGTTACATCAAAAATTTGTTTCGGAGCATTTAAGTAAAACTCAAAAAAAATACTCGACTTTTAGTATACAACTATATTTATCTATATCTTTACACAATACATCATATTATTTGTTAGTGGTATAGATTCTACAAAATAATCCTAATACCCCAACAATTTTTTAATACATTAAACTTAACAAAAGCAATGACCACTAGTTGCTTATTCCATTGCTACATTCACTGGATCCAAGTCTTGAGAATTTCCATAACATCTACTAGCTGGTGTGTTGTTTCCTATTCCTTCAATTCCTCACAATTGGAATTGGTTGACCACACTTTATTGGAACTTCAAAAGTGCTCTCCCTTCCTTGTATTGATGACCATATTCCTAAGTATATTGCATTTTTCCTCTAGAGAAAGAATTATATGCTTCTGTTGGACCAAACTTCCCATAACTATTGCAATTTGGGTGGTGACCCGATGATCGATTTCATGCATTTTTGTTGTGGCAATGAAGATCGACATTATGTTTCCTTGAATGGAATCCTTGTGATTCCTTAATACTCTCCCTATATTCTACAACTCTCAGTGATCCATCATAAATTTAAAACAATCCAAGATCCTATTCACTTTTAGAGTTTCAAAGTTTCCTTCAAACTAATTCATGTGCTTCACCTTCAATCCCCTTAAGGACTAGAAAGGAGTTTGTCTATCCTCTATGTTGTCCAAGCATTCACTAACTAGGTTAAGTCTATTCAAAATGGAAGAAAGTTTCAATAGAGGATATGGAGGGACAAGTACTAGACTCCCTAAGCCCAAGGACAAATAAGTGCAAATGAGCACCAACGTCCCGAAGCTTGAGGACAAATAAGTGCAAATGGGAGCCAACCTCCCTGAGATAGGAAGAAACAAAGTCTCCTTCCAGCCATAAATGACCAAAAAACTTATCCAACAAATATTGAAATTGAGTGAGATGGCGACGAATAGAAAGGGCTCTTTTGATGGTGGGAAATATGTTGACAAAGAAAGTGAAACCCCCCAAGGAGAATAAATATAAACACACACAAAATTCCCTGAAGAAATATTTGAAACAATCCTGACCACCACTTTCCTTTCATAATAGGAATGAAGCCACAAAGGATGCTCACTTGATTTCCAAATGAAAATATAAAAAACATGTCATCCAAAACAATAGAACATTACTCACCCTTTTGTTGCATGGTCCTATAAACCCACCATATCAACTAGTAAATTTCCAACCGCAGTGCCATAATCCCACCAGGATGGGGGAAATTTCCATCCATTGGTTCAAAAACATTTGAAGCTAAGTGATAAGGCATGCAAGAGGATTCCTTAAGTTTGTTCTCATTACTCACTTTTCTATACAACGAGGCTTCCTTACAATGCATCGTCTAACTCCTTAAATGCTTGAAATATGTCTTGATATCCATCAAAATTATCATGGAATGGGTTGATTATAAGCCATTCCATTGATAACAATATTCCCCACTTTTTAAATCGTGGTTTGGTTGGAAAAACCATTTATGATGTGATTATTCTCCCTCAACACATGATAAAACTTGACACTAGAGAGTTTGAGTGCTTCCTATTTTTCTCGAGCTATCGTTGATGAGATAATATGTTTTCATCAAGGGAATAATCCTTTACCATGTGGCTTATGATGACCTTTGAGTCGCCCACCACAATTAATGTATGAATGCAAAAATTGAAAGTGATCTTTAAGCCTTGCAATAAAGCATAGGTTTTTGCTTGATTGTTAGTTGAAATGCCAAAAACCTCAAATTAAGAATGATTCAATTTTTCCTATGAAGCTCGTGATGATCCCTTCCACAGTTACCACCCCATCACTCACTCTTTTACATATTGCTATAAATATAATATTACTTTTATAATAAATTTTTACTTGAATAATCTTTTCAAATTCTTTATTTCTTAAAATAATTAAAATAATATACTTGTGTTTTATTTATTTGTTGATTTTTGGTATTCTTTAATTAAAAAAAAAAAAAAAAAACCTCTCTTTCACTCCCTTGTGTGCGTGTCACTCAAAAATAATATGTAAATGTAATATTTTTTTGGTAAATCTAGAGTTTGTATTTACATATGTCCAATATGTAAATGTAATATTATTCATTAAATATTTTTTAATTTGAACAAAATTTTATATTCATTATTTATTAATTTATTAAAATAATTATAGTAATATCACGTCTTATACATTGCTCTCCTATCAACTTTATTTTATGCTTTTATTGAATGTTTAGCAACTTTGTTTTATCTATTGAAAATATAATCATAAAGCATCAACTTTAATGTATGTTTTTACTCGAATGCTTATAAACTTTATTTTATTTCATAAAAATATAATAAAAAACATTAATTATGAATTCCAAATATGTTGTGAAGAGTAGAGTATTTATTAATAAAGCATCAACTTTAATGTATGTTTTTACTCGAATGCTTATAAACTTTATTTTATTTCATAAAAATATAATAAAAAACATTAATTATGAATTCCAAATATGTTGTGAAGAGTAGAGTATTTATTAATAAAGCATCAACTTTAATGTATGTTTTTACTCGAATGCTTATAAACTTTATTTTATTTCATAAAAATATAATAAAAAACATTAATTATGAATTCCAAATATGTTGTGAAGAGTAGAGTATTTATTAATAAATAATATAGATTGAATTGCATGATACAATAAAAATAAATAATTGCAATGTTTATGTTTTTTTTAAACTAGTTTACTTTTATATTGATATTATACAAAAAGTGCTACATTTTTGGCTATTGGAGGTCTCCCAAAATGGAAACCAGACTTTTGATAATATTCATATGGCAAAAATATAATGTTTGATAATATTTGACTATGTATCTGTTATAATATAGGGTCATATATAAGGCCCCACAATGTTAAAAAAAATAGAGATACAAACAAGTAAAACCTGAGATAACACTAAAGGATAGCATAGATAATTATGAGGTGGCTTGGTTGGGCTCGATTCATTGAGGATTTTTTGTTCCTTGTACTTTTCCTTTACTTCATCTCCTAGCTATTCCTCAATGTTACTTGGGTTCGAAATGGTTCCTAGGGAGCCTAAAGTGCCCATCACATCCATTGTTTCCTCTTCCTTGGATGAATCCCATTATGTCACCATGAAGCTAATCCCAAAATCCATCCAACGTAGGATAGTGGAAGTTTCTTCCATTCACATGATTCTATCAAAAGATTCAATCTTATTGTCCTCCTTTTCCTCCATAGATAAGGCAACAACAACCTTGGTTAGGTAGTAAAACTCCATTGCCCTAATTTCTTTGGTATCCTTAGATCTTGAGAAACCATATTCTTTTATCCATTCCTAAAATTCTTTCTTGATTTGGTGCTTCATAATCTGCACCCTTTTCTTCCTATCCCTATTCCCTAACTCCTTCATTTTTTGTTTTTTTTTAGAATGGATTCCCTAGTTATAAATATGCATGTCTTTCTCTGCAACTTTCTCTGCCCCTATTCCTTGAGACTTGAGCATATCCCTTCTCTCCGATGAAGGCTTGTTTGTGCCTCTCCTCCTAGCTCCACGGTTACTATATTCTTTAAAGTATTTTTCCTTGTTGTCTTCCATAGTAATCTCAATGAAACTAAGGCATGGGAGTTATACACCTTTAGTGAGAAAGTATTTGTTTCCCCTATGCTTCTGACCACTAGAAAATACCCACAATTGTAGTTGTTCCACCTCAAGGTAAAGAAACTTGAAAATAGAGTCAATACTTCGGAGGTAATAAACCAGAGGTGTGCTCAACAGAGCCAAGATCACTCCAAAAACAGGTATCCCACTACAAGGTCTAAAAAACAATCCCCAGTTGGACAACAACTCAGATATAGGGAAAGAAAAAAAAACAAAAGTCCCAAGATCCCTAAGCTCCACCCAAATTCCACACCTATAGGAAAAATATCCAAGAGAAGACCCATGAAGGTAAACACCTAGAGGAAAATGCAAAGGATCACCTTGATCAAAGGACTGAACTAGACCAATGTGGGTCGTAATTCAACACCCTTAAGAGAATCATTTTTTTTTATCATTTCTTCACTACTTATAAGCACCTTATCCACCAAGAGTCATGATATTCCACTCACCCATCCTATCAAAAAATTTATAGTTTAACTAGAGCCCATAAGTTGCAACCATCATTTGAAATATAGCTCCTAAGATGAGAATATGACATGTGCCAGTACTAGACTTTCTCTCATACACCTTCTCTACTATCATATATGAAATATTCATTTAGTTCATAGGAGAAGGGGAGGTAGTATTCCTCCCTCCCTCTTGATTTATCATACCTGTGAACCTTATGGAGCTACACCTATCCCACGATTGTCATTAATTTGTGGAGTGGTGGACTGAATCATCGCATGTGTGGCCCAAGCCCCACTCGTTACCACCGATATAGGGGTTGATCACCGATCTAGTTCAATATCTAATGGTCCTCTATAAGTTGTTGAGGGATGCTCTCATTCCAGTGCCAAAAATTGAGGAGTTAATTTGAGTTACCCCTTCATTATCCAAGTGATATGCAAATGCATTATCATTTCTCCTCACCTAGGGTGGTATTGTCACTGGTATTTGAGTGATAATCTCTTCAATTTGACCAAGATATGCAGATAGACACCAATTAGAAGACAACGTATATGGATGGGTTCCATTTATTATCCTTCCTAGATATGTTATAAGGGTCTATGTGTCCCCTTCAACAATAATGTTTTTATATCCTATCTCTTGTTCCAGTTGCATGCCTTTCATCATGCCAATTATCTCTACCCCATTGTTTGAGTTTATTCCCAACCTAATAGAGAACATCCTTCTTATGTTTTCTTCATGGTCCTTTATCACTCCTCTCGATCATGAGGGACCAATATTTCCTTTGGAAAACCCATTGAAATTCAATTTGAGGTGATGCATCAAGTGGTTGTTCCCATTTCTCTCGAAGAGTTGGTTTTGGATTTTTTTTTCACTAGGCAGGAAATTGATCCCAATGATCTATTTGCCAATTAATAAAGATAGTTAAATCAACAATAGAGTGATTATAGCCTTCCTCTAACCATGGTACTGCCCTAATCAATTCCCTAACTTCGATATGGATCATTTTCCAAATCATCCCTTTTATTTTCTTTTGATGTTTAAAGATCCTTCTATTTCATTATTTTCAAGTGTTCCATAACAGAAATCCCAGAAAGGAATTCTAGGATCTATTGAGGAGAGGGTTTTTAAAGGGTTTTGATTTCTACTTATAATGGTTTTGTTTATATCCCCTCTAATTCTATCAGCTTGTATAAATAGGGTAACACCTTTATCCCAACAAATTAACACCTCCATGCATTCATTAAATAAGTGCTTAATGCATTCTCCCTCTGATATACACATCAAACACATCAATGGTCCTACATATCCTTTTTGAATAAGTTGATCCTATTTTAATGTTTTCCTACTCTCCAAAATTCATAGGAAGGATGATACTTTTGGAAAAAGTTTGGGGTTCCATACATTTCACCATATTTCCAATTTGTCACTAGGCATCAGTTTAGTAGGTAGTTGGTAAGATTTCCTGACTTGAAAGTTTTCATCACCTTTATGGCTCCATCATAATATGTCTTGTCCTTCTCTACACTTTAATTATCTATACTACAGATGGGCCTCCATTTCCTGTATGATTTCATCTTCCCACTCTATTGGCCAATATTCTAGTTGTTTTCATTGTCTTTATGTGAATGGTTGGCGATCTAGTTGATCCTCCCAATAATGAGAGATATGTTGGAGTTACTTCACACACACCTAGGATGTATTTTTCCTAAGGTTTTTCCTATTTTTATTAGTCTTTATCCAGTCTCCTAAAGTTTAGGGAGAATATTCTCTTTGATTTTCACTTCAGTTTGACTAGTTGATTGGAGTTTAGATGATGCATTGGTTTTGTCACCATGAAACATTGGGATCATCACCAGATAATGCACATTGTCCTTGGGATCATAACTAGACAATAACATTACCCATGATTCCCTGATCTTGTCCTCACTTCACTTTGTTTCAATTAGTTAACTGAAGACTGGTAGACTAGTTAACTCAGCTAGGTGGCAGTTCACTCTCGTAATTGCCTGATAGACTAGACTAGGTGGAAGTTCACTCCCATAACTATTGGTGTGTGTCTATATCACTCTATACCACCACTATGGTGCATTGGCTTCACCTCCATTGCGCATTGGTTGAGTTATATAGAGTATATCATGTGTAAATTATTCATTATTCATCACGGTTAATGAGAATTCTTCCATTCTTTCTCTCTTGGTTCTTCTTTCTCAATTTCTCTCTGAAAATGTGTGTGGTATTTTCTAGATAGATATATTCTATGTAGGTTCAACACATTTACATGGTATCATAGCCGATGGAATGCTAAGAAAATCTATACCAAATTATTTTTTGTAGGTACCAAGGATTGAAGACAGTGGAAAAATGGAATTCCCAAAAGAATTCATTGTTACACCTTACAACTTCTTTGCATGGAAGAAGAATATGGTAATGCATCTTCGAAGTGGAAGATTGTATAGGTTAACCATGAATACAGAGAAAAAACCGAAATCATCCATAGAGAAATCCAAGTATCTAAATCGAATGGATGAAGCATTCGAAACAATTTGCAGTCTCATTTCTCCCGATCTCCTTTTTCACATATCTTCCTATAAAACCTCCAATGAAGCCTGGACCACCATGGAAGGGCTCTTTAGAAAATAGGATGATATGAGGGGACACATGCTCGAGGTGGAATTTCTCACATTGGGTCCAAAAATCTTTGACAATCTCCAAGATTTATTTACAAAATACAAGGATTTACTGTTGCAACTCAAAGCTTGGTTGATAAATCTAAGGAGGAGAAACAAATGGTTCTCACCATTCTCTCCAAACTTGGTCTTGAATTCTCCATGTTTTTATCCACATTCCATTCTGTCAGATTTTCCTTTGGAGCCACCTGGAAGATGCCTTCTCTTGAGGAATTTATCGAATCCCTGACACAAGAGCAAACCAAGCTCATCAAAATGGGAAAAATCAAAGGCCCAAAGGCGCATGCACTTACTATGAAATATGGCAGCCATCAATATAAGAAATATAAATATAAACACAAAAGGAAGGCTCATGCAAATCCGAAGAAGGAAGGGTACTCAAAACCCTTCACTAATGCCTCTGGATCCAAAGGTGGAAAGGGAATCAAAGGGGAGAAATGCACATACTTCCATAAAGGATTCCATCCAGAATCCACATGCATGCATAAAAATAAGATCTAATGACTCAAATACTTCAGAAAAACAACCTTGGAGATCGCATCCCTAAGGGTTCCATGAAGAAGAAGCCAGAAGATCAGAATCCCAAGAAAGGCAATTCTAGCCATGCCTTGATTGCCATCAACTCCTCTCCTGATTCTTGGATCGTAGATTTAGGAGAATCACATCACATGGATGTCATAAAAGAATTATATTCTTCATTGGATGCATGCAAAGGTCCTCCTATTCTGATGGGGGACAACTCTCCAGTCGAGGTCACTAACAAAGGAAGGAGTGAACTCACCAACGAAAGCTTCGAGAATGTGTTGCACGTTCCCAAACGTTCTGTCAATCTTCTCTCCATGTATCAGATGACGAATTCTGATACCAAAAATAAATTCATAATCACACCTAATGCATTGGACATATATGACATGCAAACCAATTCCAGGGTTTCTACCGGTGAGGTAAAACATCACTCTAGATTGTATACATTTTCTGAATTTATTGAACCAGATTCTACTTTACTGCTTACCCATGCTGATGAAAGCAATAGGATATGGAACGAAAGGTTCAGGCGTTTGAATTTCAAATATATGCAACAACTTATCAAGCAAATATTGGTTGATGGTCTACTAGAAATCCATTTCTCCAAAGGAATCTGTGAGGGATGTGTTCTTGGAAAACACCCTCAAGAGAAATTCTACAAAGGAAAGACTCAAAGAGATTTCTCTCCTTTAGATATGATCCATAGTTACCTCATGGACCCTTTTCCACATCCATCAATCAACAAAGTGAGGTATATTCTAATTTTTGTTGATGATTTCTCACGTTTCACATGGATTTACTTTCTCAAGAAAAAATCAGAGGTCTTTCAACACCTCAAAGATTTCAAAGCCCTGGTTGAGACAGAGTCAGGAAATAAAATCAAAGTCTTCCTAACTGATAACGAGGGAGAGTATATCAATCATGAGATTCATAATATTTGTCATGAGGCAGGGATTCATTTGTAGCACACAGTTCCTTATACTCCACATCAAAAAGGACTCGTTGAGTAGAAAAACAGATCTCTAAAAGAGATGGCATCTTGCATGCTACATGAAAAGTCACTTCCACAAAGATTATGGGCCGAAGCACTTAATTGTGTAACCTACATCCAAAACAGATCTCCCCATATATTTTTCAAGGATAATACCCCCTATGAGGCTTAGATCGTCCTCAAACTGGAAGTGACCCACTTTCGTATTTTCGGTTCATGTGCATGTGCCTGGATTCCCTCTCAAAAGAGGAAGGCACTTGATCCATAGAGCACAGAGTGTATCTCTATTGGATACCCCAACAGTGTGACGGGATACATACTTATTGATCTTTCCTAGGACCATCTCATCATTGAGCGAAGTTTCTAATTCAATGAAAGTGGCTCACATGTACCTCAGCAGCCACATGCAGACACCTTCATTCTTCCACCTGTCCGAGATGATGAGCATGCACATGCCGACTCTTCTTCATATGAGAGTTATGATTCATATGATTCATATGATCTAGATACATATTTAGTATAGTTAGATGAATATTCATTGCATCCATATGCAGATGCAGAGCCAAAGTAGAGGCCCAAGTGGTCCCAGACCACTCTTCAGGATACAGGATATCTTGTTGGTGATCCTGCCAATACTAGAAGGAATCGATCTGATTTTGAGGATACTCCTATTACACTCACTGCCACTGAAGCATTTCCCTCCAGCTATATTTTCTTGGTTTATTCTTCATATCCACAGTCTTATGAAGAGGCTGCTGGAAATCCCCTTTAGGAATCCTCCATGCAGGACAAGTACAACTCCCTCCTCAAGAATCCAACTTGGGATATGGTTCCCCTTCCTTCTGGAAGGAAATTTTTCAAGTGCAGATGGGTCTACAAGACCAAGAGCACAATAGATGGACAGATTAGCAGATACAAGTCCATGCTTGTTGCCAAAAGATTTCAATAGGTGCATGGAATTGACTATGATGAGACCTTCGCTCCAGTAGCGATGATGGATTCCATACATTTGGCACTTGCCATTGTGGTGACCAAGGGATGATAATTCCATCATATGGACGTGAATAATGCATTTCTTCATAGTGATCACTCTAAGGAGATCTATATGGAGCATCCCCATGGATTTATGCAGGATTCCTCTTTAGTCTGTCAACTGAAGAAATCTATTTATGGAATTAATCAGGATCTGAGGGCATGATATGCCAAGATTGACTCCTACCTACTATCAGATAACTTTGTACGTTGTAAATAAGACCTGAATCTCTACATGATCAGGACGATTTTTCACTTCTACCCTTAGTTTTGTATGTTCATTATTTGTTGATCATCGATTACTCGACATCAGTGATTGTTCCAGTCAAGAGGATTCTACATGACAGGTTCTTGATGATGGACATGGGTTTGCTACACTTCTTCTGTGGACTCGAGATCAATCAATATGCATCAGGCATCAAATTTTCTCAAGCCAAGTATGCTTGAGATCTCCTTGAGATATTTCACATGACAGAATGCAAGTCTGCTCCGACTCCTTTCCTATCAAGAGTCAAACTTGAGGATGGCAGGGACACTCCACCGGTTGACAACACACTATACATACAGCTAGTGGTGATCTTTTTTTTATCTCACACACTCTAGACCAGAACTCTCCTATGCAGTTGGTGTAGTTGTGAGGTTCATGCAGGAGCTGCATGAGCTACATTAGAAGGTTGCAAAGTGTATCCTTCGATACATATAGGGCACCATCACCTTTTGGATTCATTATGAAGAAGACTATACATTATATCTCATTGGGTTCACTGATTATGACTGGGATAGCGATAACATTGATCACAAGTCCACATATGGTTACTCACTTAGTCTTGGTTCTAAGCCTATCTATTGGTCGAGCAAGAAGTAGGTTTCTATTGCTCTTTCTTCAGCCAAGGTAGGGTGCAGAGAGGTAGTTAACATAACCATTTAGGCTATCTGGCTACAACATTTTCTCATTGAGTTGGGAATTCAGTTTCATCAGTCGATCATCATCTGGTGTGACAACTAGAGCACTCTGAAGTTCTGTAGAGATCCATTTCAGAGGAAGAAGATGAATCACATTGAGATCCACATGCACTACATTCGGTACTTAGTACACGAGGGGATCATCGACCTACAATTTTGTCCTTCAGCGGAACAGACGATAGACATCTTCACCAATACCTTCACTGAGGAGAATTTCCATTCTCTGGGAAGTCGTCTTGGAGTTTAGGACACAGTTTCCTAGCAACTGTTAGTTACCTTGAGGGGGGGGGTTTCCCATGAGTTTTTCCCTCTTTCCTCACTTTATTTCAATGTATCTTTTGTATTTGGGTACCTAACATGGCCTCATTGTCGAGACCCATTCTTTATTTTCACCATAGTGATGTTCAGGGGGGGTGTTGGAGTTACTTCACACACACCTAGGATTTATTTTTCCTAAGGTTTTTCCTATGTTTATTAGTCTTTATCCATTCTCCTAAAGTTTAGGGAAAATATTCCTCTAGGATAATATTCTCTTTAGTTTTCACTTTAGTTTGACTAGTTGAGTGGAGTCTAGATGCTGCATTGGTTTTGCCACCATGCAACATTGGGATCATCACCAGGTAATACGCATTATCCTTGGGATCATCACCAGACTAGAGAATTACCCGTGATTCCCTAATCTCCTCTTCACTTCACTATGTTTCAGTCAGTTAATTGAAGACTGGTAGACTAGTTAACTCAATTAGGTGGCAGTTCACTCTCGTAATGGCCCGAGAGACTAGAATAGGTGGTAATTCACTCTCGTAACTACTAGTGTGTGTCCATATCACTATATACCACCACTATGGTGCATTGGATTCACCTCCAGTGTGCATTGGTTGAGTTATACAAAGTATATCATGTGTAAATTATTCATTATTCATCACGGTTAATGAGAACTCTTCCATTCTTTCTCTCTTGCTTCTTCTTTCTCAATTTATCTCTACAAATGTGTGTGGTATTTTCTAGCTAGATCTATTCTATGCAAGTTCAACACATTTACAAGATTGTGGTCCATCCTTTTCTCTACCAAGGAGCCTTTAATTAGTTTTAGGAGATCATGATTACCTAGGATCAGTTCATGTTTCCATGCATCTTCCTAGAAAAGGGTTGAGTGACTATTTCAGACCACCCATAAATAGTTCTTATTGTTGAGCGCACACTTATACTGAGAGGGGAGTGAATAGTATAAGATTGTTTTTTACTTCTTCAAATATTCATTAACCATAAGAAAACAATCTCATTGCAGAACATGGAACACAAGATTTACGTGGAAACCCTTTTGAGAGAAAACCAAAAACAATCTCTTTATAATTCTCTGTAGGGACCAACCTAATGTTACAAATATATGTAGGAACCAACATACTAGAGACACCAATCCCCATTGGTAAAAATCTTGATAGGAACCAACCTAATCTTACAGATATTCACAGACACCATTCTAATGGAGGCTCCAATCCCCACCACTAAGCACCAACTTAGAAAGAGACACGAATATCTTATAGATATTCGTAGACACCAATATTCTGGAGAAAAAAATCCCCACCACTAAGCACTAAATTATCAAGAGACACCAATATCTTATATATATTCATATACGCCAATCTACTGGAGACACCAATCCCCACCTCTAAGAACCAACTTAGAAAGAGACACCAATCTCTTTGCATGAGTTGCACCAACCTTCACCAAGTTTGCTTGCTACTTTTTCCTTTAATAGGTCTGCTTGCTACTTTTGACTTCACTAGGTCTACTCATTGCTTCTTCATTCACCAGGTCTACTCACTTCACTTGGAGTTATGAGGTCTGAACAAAAGTTGAATTTCAAAATGGTAACTTTCTCAAACCTTGTTGTTTTGGGCCTCTTCCCAAGAATGAAATTGTACAAAATGACACATATCCAATTTTGCAAATCTGATTCTGAAATTTTTACCCAAGTTACTTCTATATGTCTCCTTCGTTCTCTAAATTTTCACACTCTAAAGAGTCCCAGAAAATAAGTTATAGTGAAAATGCCAAGATGGCCTATTTGAAATTGATTTCAAGAGCATTCAAGCACCCTAACTTCCATGGGATATATATCTGAAATTGTAGCAAACCATCAAATGAAATTTGTACCATGTGTACACCAATGTCTCTTCTCTATCTCAATAAAGTTTCATGGTTTGAAACATCCCAGAAAATAGTTTATAGCAAAAGTTCCAAGATGACCTATTTGAAATTGATTTCAAGAGCATTCAAGAACCCTAATTTTTATGGGACATATCTATAAAAGTATAGTGAACCAACATCTAAAATTTGTACCACAAGTGCACCAAGATTTCTCCCCTATCTATGCAAAGTTTCAAGGTCTGAAACATCCCAAAAAATAAGTTATAGTTAAAGTGCCAAGATGACCTGTTTCAAATTGATTTCATGAGCATTTAATCTTTGCTAATCCATTTTTACACACTCACTTTCTCTCAATGCTTTCTTTTTTTATACTTTTTCATAGCTCTTCACGAAGGGACATGTTCATTAATTAAATAATTAATTAAAAATACCATGGGAAAATACCCCAAATACCATGGGAAAAAACCCAAAACCATGGGAAAATACCCCAAACCCATGGGTTTGAAACCACCATTTCACTTTTTACTTTTTCACATGCACTTCTTTTTTAATATACTTGTAGACTTATAAAAATAAATCAATATTGGATATGTTGTGTGTATTGTAATTCCATAATATTACATCAATAATCCTTTGATATCAATGACAATAATTACAACAATATCTTGCTTTGTCATTGATGGAATTCCTACAACGAAACACATACTCCACCAAGCATAGTAATAATTCTCCCCATGTCTGCAACTCTCCCCATGTTTTCAACTCTCCCAGGAATAGAGAGAATTCTCCCCCTATCTGCAACTCTCCCCCTTTGACATCAATGGAAAGGGGATGATCCCTGATTTGAAAAATCCTTTTTAGATATTACTTATTCTTTAATCATTTACATGCAATATCTAACTGGCTTCAATTTTAATTGTTTTAGGATCCATTGAGGTGGCTTGCGAAATTTACGATGTGCACAATTCAAATTGATGAATAATACATATGAAATAAAACACATATATAATCATCAAGACTTTCTTACACATTTACAAGACATTCTTCAAATTCATAGTTCAGATGCTCAAATAGACTCCATTGTTGAATTCTTTGCGGAAAGACGAGAAAGTTGACTATAAACAAGTCTATGTTTCTTCAAAGTACTAAAGAAACCCCTTCTTACATAAGAATTCATTAAAAATGTGCTAAATCTCTCCCCAGGACAAGTTATTCCCAACTTTCCTTATGCTCTCATCGAATTGGAGTTCTCTCCAAAATCCTCTCTAGAATTATCTCCTCAGATTCTTGTCTTAGAATTCTTATCCTTTACATGGAGGAAAAGGGTCTTTTATAGCCCTTTAATGGAATCTTATGGCTACAAATATAATTAATACAAACACAAATATTAATTAAAAATGGTTATTTAAAAACCCAATTCGTGGTGCATTGGTTACAGATTTAAATGTTTTAAAACCATATGGTTCCAACCACCCACTTTTATGGTCTTTGTTCCCTTTTTAATGGGTAATATATGGTTGAAATACCATAAACTATGGTATATAAAAACCCATGGAATAAACTTCTTTGGAGTTAGCATGCATGGCATATTGTAACATATGCTAAACATATATATATATATATATATATATATATAGAGAGAGAGAG
>JZKD02S1828173.1:80863-91525 GCA_000966675.3 Picea glauca
TTATGTTACTTTTATTGATGATGCAACTAGAAAAACTTGGGTTTATTGCATTCGACAAAAATATGATGTTTTTTATACTTTTAAGAAATGGAAATCTTTGGTTGAGAATGAGACAACAAAAAGGTCGAAGTGTCTTAAATCAAACAATGGAGGTGAATATCACAACAAGGAGTTTGATGATTATTGTTTGTACCATGGGATTTGTAGAGAGAAGATCGTTCCAGGAACACCACAAGAAAATTGTGTGTCAGAAAGGATGAACAAGACAATTATGGAGCGTGCAAGGAGTATTTGATTGTATGTTAGGTTTCCCTTACAGTTCTAGGAAGATGTTGTAGATATTGTTGTTTACTTAATAAACAGAGGACCTTCAAGCTCTTTTGCTGGTGTAATTCCATAGGAGGCATGGACAGGTAAAAAGGTAAACTATTCTTTTTTGAAGACTTTCGGTTGTGAATCATTTGTCCATATTGATAAAGAAAATAGAACAAATATTGAGGCAAAATCCAAGAAGTGTACCTTTATTGGATATGGTGTTAATGAATTTGGTTCTCTCTTATGGGGTTATGAAAATGAGAGGATCATGTACAAAGATCAGTTGCAGGGAAAGATACAAGAAAAAATAAAAACCAAAATATACAATGCTTAGTGAGATCACTGAAAAAGAAATTCCAAAGGTACCAGAAAATCAAAATGTACAACAACAGGAGCAACAGGTACCTTAAACTCCTGCAAGTGTTGTTAGAAGATATACCAGGTTAAGTAGACCCCCTGAATGATAATCTCCTTCATTGTATTATTTATTGTTGAATGATTCCGGTGAACTATAATGTTATGAAGAGGCAATGTAGGTAGACACTAAAAAGAAGTGGGAGCAATGCATGAAAGAGGAAATGGGTTCCTTGGTAAATAACCAGACTTGGGACTTGGTTCAATTTCCTGCAGGAAAAACAACATTGCAGAATAAATGGGTTTACAAGTTGAAAGAAGAAGATGGAGGCAAAAAGTGGTACAAGGCTAGACTTTTTGTAAAGGGGTTTGCACAAAATAAAGGTATAGATTTGGATGAAATATTTTCTCATGTTGTTAAAATGAAATCAATTAGGACTATTTTAAGTCTTGTGGTAGTAGAATATTTTCATCTTGAAAAGTTGGATGTAAAAACAACTTTTCTCCATGGAGATTTGGAGGAAGAGATTTATATGCAACAGCCATAGGGGTATGAGGTCAAAGGGAAATAAAATTTGGTATGCAGGTTGAAGAGGAGCTTGTATGGCCTAAAGGAAGCTCCAAGGCAGTGGTATTTGAAGTTTGACAGGTTGATGACAGAACAAGGTTATAGTAGATGTCATTATGATCGCTGTGTTTATTTTAAAAGGCTAGAAAATCGAAGCTATATTATCTTGTTATTGTATGTACATGACATGCTTGTTGTAGGGTGTAATATGCAGGATATAAATGTGCTCAAGAAGAAATTATCTAATTTATTTGCGATGAAGGATTTGGGTGCTTCAAAGAAAATCCTTGGTATGAGAATAACAAGAGACAGGAAAAATCACAAATTGACATTGTCTCAGGGTGAGTACATAGAGAAGGTGTTGGAGAGGTTTAGAATGAAGAATGCAAAACCAGTTAGTACACCTTTTGACAACCATTTCAAATTAACCAAATAAATGTGTCCCAAGACATAGGAGCAAATAGAATACATGTTCAAGGTCCCTTATTCATAAACAATTGGCAGCTTGATGTATGTGATGGTTTGCACAAGACCAGATATTACACATGTAGTGGGAGTTGTGAGTAAGTATATGAAAAATCTAGGTAAAGAACATTGGGAGGAAGTAAAGAGGATTCTCATGTATTTGAAAGGTAATGCTACTCATGCATTATGTTTTGGAGGTTTAGACATTTTTCTACAAGGCTATGTTGATTTAAATATGGAAGGTGATAAAGATAGCAAGAGGAGCACCACAGGGTATGTTTTTACTGTAGGTGGAACATCAGTAAGTTGGATTTTGAAATTGAAAAATATTGTTGCACTTTCAACAATAGAAGAAGAGTATGTTGTTTCTACAGAGGCTAGTAAAGAAATGATTTGGTTACAAAGGTTTATGGAGAAATTGGGAAAGAATCAGGAGAATAGCAGGCTGTACTGTGACAGTGAGAATGACATTCATCTTGCAAAGAACTCAAACTTCCATTCGAATACTAAGAATATATACCTCAAGTATCATTTCATACGATCTGTCTTGGAAGATGGACATTTGAAGTTGGAAAATATACATACTATCCAGAATCCTGCAGACATGTTAACAAAGGGAGTAACCGGGGAGAAACTGAGTTCCTACTCAGTTTCAGTTGGTCTTCAAGCATGAAGGTGAAAATGAGAAATTTTCCAGGTCCAAGAAGGATCATATTCTAGCATATACAACAATGATGGAGTTGTTGAGATCAGTCTCCAAGTGGGAGATTATTTGTTGTGGAGCCTGATTATCTTCCTAATTCATAGGTGTTTGTTTTCAGCTGTGTTTATACCCCATGAAGATTGTACACCCCGGAATATTGTACACTCCTCCATGCAGGGGGGGTTGCAGGTGGGGCTTGCCTTGTAAATGTATATTGGAATTTCATAGTAAATATGGACCTTTCATTATAAGGTTGCAGATATGTCGGTATAAGTTATGTTAGGGTTTTTTTCCCTAAAAGGAAACCCTCTTTTATGAGGTAATTGAATTGTGGTTGTGTATCATTGTGAATATTGTATTATGAGAGAGGATACTATGAGAGAAAGAAGAGGAAGTTACAACGGGTGTGTTGTAGGTTCTATCCCTTCATTTGCTGGGTAATAATAAAGGAAGGACCTGGAAATTTCTCTGGTGGACATAGCCCACATTGGGTGAAACACGTATATTTGTGTCTCTATCGTATTTTGTATCTTCTGTGTTTTATTTCCACATTTGTCTAATTTTATTGCTCTGCGATCTTGTTTTTATAACAACATATAAAATCATAAATACTTTCTTACACATTTACAAGACGTTCTTCAAATTCATAGCTCATATGCTCAAATAGACTCCATCGTTGAATTCCTTTTGGAAATACAAGAAAAATGACTATAAACAAGTCTATGTTTCTTCAAAGTGCTCAAGAAACCCTCTTTTACATAAGAATTCATAAACAATGTGCTAAGTCTCTCCTAAGGACAAGTTGATTCCCAACTTTCCTTATACTCACATCGAAATGGAGTTCTCTCCAAAATCCTCTCTATAATTCTCTCCTCAAATTATT
Organism: Picea glauca; assembly: GCA_000966675.3. NCBI lineage: Eukaryota > Viridiplantae > Streptophyta > Pinopsida > Pinales > Pinaceae > Picea > Picea glauca. The sequence goes on from JZKD02S1828173.1 coordinate 84,152, forward strand.
GTCTTAGAATTCCCTCTTAAAATTATTATCATTTACATGGAGTAAAAGGGTCTTTTTATATCCATTTAATGGCAGCTTATGGCTACAAATATAATTAATACAAACAAAACCATTAATTAAAAATGGTTATTTAAAAACCCAATTTGTGGTGCATTGATTAGAGCTTTAAATGTTCTAAAACCATATGGTTCCAACCACCCATTGTTATGGGCTTTGTTCCCTTTTTAATGGGTAGTATATGGTTGAAATACCATAAACTATGGTATATAAAAACCCATGGCATAAAATTCTTTGGAGTTAGCGTGCATGGAATATCTTAACATATGTTAAACATATATATATAATGGTTGGAAAGGTCATTAGGTACACGTGAATATAGGGTTTGATTCTTTGCATGCATGAGAATCATGGGTCGAGAGCTAAGCCCTTGGCCCTTTTCCCACTCGTTTTAAAAAAACAATCACTTTATAGTTATTATATGCCATCCAAAGGTTAAGTCACATGCATGAGTTTATTGGTAATTCATTGGGATGTTGTGAAAGATGTTTGGGTTCTATTCCCTTATGCTCCAACCATATTTTGAATGACTTCAACCATTATTGGCCAATGGGAGGCTACCACGTGGTATCCTCTCATTCGTTGATCCTTGGCACTTGTCAACTGATGAATGGTGGCACTTGTGTGCCTGGAATCGTGCCATGTGTCACCATTTCAATGGTTACACGTGTCACCTCTGTCACTTTCCATGTAATCCTTCCATGTCTTTGCCAACTAGGTTGTTGATGTCATACTGCCACATCATCATACAGATGACACGTGGCATATTTTGATTGGTTCACATGTATGCCTGAAAATTCCAAATCTGTGTGACACGTGGTAGCCTCTGGTGATTCCACGTCACATGCTAATGTCATCATCTGACTTTGGCCTTTGAATTTTTCCCAATTTTGACCTAAACTTTGACCACTTATAACTTTTTCATATGAGCTTTGTTTGAGGCGTCGTTTGTGCCATTAGAAAGCTAACGACGGTCTCTACACATTAATGCCATTTGTTTTAGAGAATTTGGGATACTTTAATTTTGAGCATTTGTGGATCCTATGGGAACTTTATGGATGTTCTGGATCTCTCATGATCTTCTATGAACATTTATTAGATCCTCCTGGACCTCTGTAAGTGTTATGGACCTTTGGACTTTCCTTGAATTTTTTGGATCTTTGAATTTTGAGTGAAAATCCCTTGGATCCTCCTGGATCACTCCCCCTAAACTTGTGCTTCACCTTAAGCACTCAGTATAAACTCCAACCGATTGTCATGTTGGGTCTATCATTGGTTGACCACCTTCAAGGAATTCATAAGTAAGTAAGAAGAGAAATGCATGACTTTACAACCTATGATACACAATGATATGAATTCCTAAAACATTTGGTCAAACGATTCCATGACCATCCATCAATCCAACCACAATATATCCCGGTAGTCAACATTAGTCCATAATTATGTCTTTCACATCTCTTTTGCAAATATATAAAATCATGATTGTCATTCCTTCAATATTTATGGTGAGGATGATGATAGGGCACAAAATTTTTTCCTGGTTGATCAGAGGAAGTGGGATCATGGTCAAGTTCATGTACAAGAGTAGAAAAACCCAACATATTGGAAATAATATCATTTGTATGCTCAAATCCTTCCATGTGAGGAATACACAACTCAACAATCTATTTGGAACAATCAATAGTAGGTTTCTCTTCTGGAAAACTAGTCTGAACTCCACTTGCAGAAAATAAAACTCTCATGGTTGTAACAAGGCTAAGTGTAGGTAGGGAGGAAACATCAACATCATATCCAAGACTTGTATTGATGAATGGATACCTTTGACAACCGATGATATTATCTATGGTTTTAGTACTCTTTTCAAACTTCAAGTTTCTATTCAACTTAATGGTTGTTTTCTCTAACTCCTTTCTTAAGGAAACAATTTCATATTCTAGCTCTTTTTAATTTTCTTTAGTTGGACTCTCGCCACTTCTTCCATCCTTCTTGCTTCTTCTTATTGAACCTTTAGGTTCATGGTGTTATGTTTTTTTTCATCAAGGATTTGTGACATTTTGTCTTTTGAATCACGATCCTCTTCTTCATATTTTTTCAACTACTCATTTTGTTTCACATTCATTTTCCTAAGATTCTTTATTTCTCTTAAGGAACAAATGAGTTCTTCTTCTAGACTCACTTCCCCATATATTTTGAATTTTTCCTCTTCTTTTGATTCCATCGTTTCTATCCCTTTGTCTTCATCAATCTTTGTTTCAATTTCCATAAAGAGAGTTTCTTCACTATCACTATAGAAATTGCTTTCATTGTTTCCTTCAGACGAGTCACTAACCTTGTTTCAGTAAAGATTCTTCTTCTTCTTATAAGAGTTCTTATTCCTATCATTCTTTTCATGTTTGTGGTTATTTTTGTGTTGATGATGTTTTCTCCCTTTATTTATAATATGTTCTTCTTCATAATCACTACTTTCATCCTTTGCATATGGAGACTTATTAGAAAAATGTCCTACTTTTCCATAATTAAAGCATTTAAAGGGAATCTTACCTTTATTGAGTTTCCTCACAAAATTGGATTCCATTGCATCTCATTCACTAGTACAAACTGAGAGATAAGTGACCAGGCGACCAAACAATTTGGTCACCACAGTTTTTTCAATGGATAAATGACCAAAATTGATAAATTTTAAGTGAACTAACTAAAAAAGACCAAGATAAATGACCACTTTGGTCACGGGATAAGAACTAAACTAAAAAAGACCAATATAAATGACCAAATGTGGTCATGAGATATAACTAAACTAAAAATTACCACATAACAGTTGGTCATTTATTTCATCATTTTTAGTTGTGTCACTCCGACAATGGAAAATTACAATTTTGACAATGAATTTGTACAATTTACTAAATTATAACACTGTAGATGGATTCAGACACCCCTTAGAAAGGGGTCTTTGAAGTTAGAATTTAGTAAATTGTAGACCCCATCATGTGTCACAACTCGACAATTAACACCAAACTAGCTATCATGGCGATGTCCTAGCGAGCTATGGCTTATATATATCATCATCTTGAAAAATCCCTTAGGAACTAATTACTTTGAACTAGATCCAACCATGGGAAACTACTCCATATAGTCAATTATTAGAACTTATATTGCACATTGAGATATTTAATTTGGGGGGCTTAGGAAATTGACACCAAATTATCTATTATGATGATGTCCTAGCGAGCTATGGCTTATATCAACATCTTGAAAATTCCCTTAGGAACTAATTACTTTGAACTAGATCCAACCATGGGAATCTATTCCATATAGTCAATTATTAGACTTTATATTACACATTATATTACTCATTGGGAGATTTAATTTGTGGGGCTTAAGCATAATAAAAATTATTCATAAGATACATGTGAAAATGGGTTGTTCATTAATCCATATCAAGAAATGAACCAATGGAAGTTCTTTATAATATAAAATAAAATTATTGTAGTGTATGGTAGCGATGGCATGGCATATAATTATAATATGGGATATTTTTCACACCACTGAGTGTAAATAAAATTACATTATGATAGTGTATGTGCTCGGTAAGTAACTATGGAATTTGCAAACTATGTGTAATAATAGTGAATTTCATTGATAATTGTTCGCCATTGCTATAATTGCTCGACATTGCTAATTCCATTAGAAAAATACAGTATCGACTGACATGGAGGAGAGAGGAGGGGTTTACATATTCTCTATGCCATGGCTAAATTCTCCATCCATTAATGGAGTTCATCATGCTCATTTACAGTTAATTGGCAGGAAGGTGCATGAAAACCGGGTTAAGGGCTTGATTTATCTCTACGAGTGGTTTACATATGCACAATTCACTAGTCAACTTCTCCATTCATTAATGTAGTTCATCCTTCTCATTACCAGTTAATTAGAAGGAAGGATAATTGGTGGGAAGGGGCACGATAACCGAGTTAATGGATTTTATTAATTGATGATAATTGAATTTGTTTTTTGGGTTACACTATATATTTACCACTAGTAGTAGAAATGGAGAAGAAAACTACAATGTACAGAACTTGGAGGATTTTGAGGAGGAGGGAGAGGGTTTCTTTAGTGGCGGAGCTAAAATATGTGTCTTCCCCTTCTCAGGTTAGTCAATTTTGTTCTAAGTATTTTGTGTTTTTTATATTTCTGAATGCATAGAAATATCATGGATGCAAAAATTAATTCAAGAAGAGAATAATCAGACTGATCCATAAATATGATCCATTGGGGGGTTTCTATCTTACCAATATCTAAACGTCTTGAAATTTCTTTCTAAATTTCTCAATAAACTGTCCCAAAAATATTATGGAGTGGTTAGGAAAATTTAGAAACTATTTCATGTCTCCCCCTTATACAGAATGAGAAAATATTATGGATAAGACATCATCGACTTATATAGAAAAATTCTTAGTGTAGTCTCATATGGCAGTGAGATGGTCTTCAACAATAAGGAAGGCCATTTTATCCATTAGAACTAGGCCATATTTTGAGGTATTCATCAGGTAGGTCCCCTAGATGTTTTGTAGGCGGTAGGATAAGGGATTTGAGTCTAGATACTAACCAGGGTTTATGGTTATTTGGCCTAACCATAAGAATATTAGGGGTATGAATCAAAGGATGACTTGGGGTTTGAACTACGGGTTGGGTCACAAAATGGATAAACACTTGGAGGGTAGGAATAACCACAACCTAAGGTGATGATGTGGAGCTGGAGGGTGATGATATAGGACTTTGAATACTCCTTCTAACTAGTGGGGCATTGTGAGATACCCTTTTGATCAAAACTCTTGAACTGTTGTATCAACATAGAACACAAATTTATCAGCGGTAGTAGATACCCTTTTGATAAAAATATTGAACTATTATATCCACATAGAACACAGATTTATGGTGATTTTATGATTCAAATATCTAGTATGCCAATAACCTTAAAGACTACATGTCAAAATGGAACATTGTCAATTTATTTAGCATATGTTGGAGATGAATATGGTAGAGATCAAAGATATGCCATCTAATTTCTTGTTGGAATTTTTTGAATGCATTAGGAAGGGATACTCTTGCAGATTCTCTATTGATATTCTGGATCCTTGTTATTTTTAACTAAAAAATAGGTCATTACAATGAATCTGTGTACATGGAGCGAACCATCATGGTAGGATACTTGGTATTAATTTATTTTACTTAAAAGCATAGAACCATTTAAATGAGGAATCTACTATAGAAGAATGGTCTGAATCTATTTGAAGTCACAAAGGTCATTGACCCTATTGTTGTCTCGTCTGAGAACTTAAATCGATTTGAGGTTTTTTTCAATTTTTTATTTTCTATATTCTTTATAGGGGTTGTTCAAACTAACATTTATTTGTTGTGAGATACATTCTGGTTTATTTTGATTTTGACTTGGCGAAGCTCAAGCTCAAATGAAATTCCATGCTTTTAGGCACCTATATTCTCACGATATCTTAGGTGGCTAGATTTTTTGACTTATGAATTTTCAATTATCATGTCACAGTTTATTTATTTATGATTTTTCTTATATCAATTCTTATGAACTGGTGCACTCTACAAATCACCCTCTCCAAAAGGGTTTAACAAAATCGCTCAAAGTGGGGGAGGGTGAGTGGTTCTTGAAAAGGTTGTGTGCAACAAACTGTGCAGGGTTCTCTGAGAGATCAAACCTGTTACCATGAGCTCTCAGCTATCTTGTGTGAAATGATCCAAGTTCCCAATATTGAATCTGTTGGGAACACCTTAGACGGTCAAGATTATTGATTTTATCTGCAAGATTATTTTCTTGTGGCTTATTTATGCCTAACTTGGAATTTATAGCTTTCCATTGCCAATGTACACCCATTGTAGAGATGGTCCCATGTTATAATTGTCACCTGATAGTATATATGACTACCATGCTTAAAATCCATGGCTTATAACTTTTTTCTGGATAACCTAATTTCTTCTTTGTACATGTAGCATGTGTCTCAACAATCCTTGGATAAATTACATTAGTATCCCCTATATGGAAGCCTTGATGAATACACCATTTCCACATAATTGGACATTGATTGTAAGTCCATGATAGTGTGGGTTTAGAGCTAGTATTACATCATAGGGTAATGGCTACTTGGGTTATGAATGTCTCCTTTGGTTATCTATGGACAATGCAATCTTGATACATCAAAGCCAGTCAATTGTTTTGATTAAGATTTTAAGATCATAAAGAACTATCTTTGGTGTTGATGAAAATATTTATAGTCCTCCTAATATGTCTATCCTCATATTCCCATTGATCAAAGATGATGGGAGATTTATAGTTGAGGAATCTATTCTCACAAAGACATTCAGACTACACTTGATCTCATACATTCAGACTCAAATGATCTCACACATTTAGACATTGTATAGAACCATATTATATGTAAGGAAATATGGTCTACACATTCTTATTAATCATAATATGTGAATATATAATCAAGATATCAATTTTATAGTCTTTTTTGGTCCATCTACAATGATGTTTTTTATGGGAAATGTTGGACATAAAGGCTATGAATAATAAGGTGGTGAAATGTAAAAGTGGTGAAAGCAGCGATGAAAATGATGCAGATTATGAGCGTGTTCGTAAAGAACGAATAACAAGAAATGAAGAATATATGTTAGCTCTTGGTTTGGGAAATAAGTAAGTGGTTATTCCTTGTACCTTTTCACTTATATGCATATTTCATGAAATTTGTTTATAATATATTTCATGGTGTAGCCTATATATGATTTTGATTCTCATTTGATAAGTTTTTTGTTTTATAGGGAAAAGTTGGCTTCTAGAGAAATATAGCAGAACCGAAAGGAAAGGAAAGCCACATCGTTGCCAACTGATGGTTCAGAAAATCAGTAAGTAGTTATTCCTCGTACTTTTTCACTTCTATGCATATTTTATGATAGTTGTATATAATCTATTTGATGATGTAGTCCATCTATTCTTTTGATTCTAATTTAATGAGTTTTTTATTTTATAGGGAAAAAGTCAATTCTACACAAAACGAGGAAAAACAAAAGACAAGCAAAGACACAGTGCCACTAGCTCGCAGAAGCCTACGCCTTGGTGGATTAGTACATGGAGAAGATGCTGACAATACTAATGATCAACTTCCTAATATATGACATTATGATGATCATGTCCAAGATGATATTGTTGAAGACTTGGTATATTCTGGATCAGAATCAGGTTTGAGAGACTTTTATTTTAAATTAAAACAAAGATTTGAAGGCACATCTGAG
>JZKD02S1828184.1:21274-42412 GCA_000966675.3 Picea glauca
ACTCTGCGTCTTTCTTTCCTTGAACTCTGAAAATTTTTCTTCCCTTGAGCTCTGAAATTTCCTTCTGCGTTTGGTGTTTCCCTCAGCGTGTCGTTGGCCCCCAAATTTTCTCTGCGTATTGATTTGAATGTCTCTTCTTTCATGGATTTCGATTTGGCATATTGGAGTTCAATTGGCTGTCTGAGTTCCGGATTCGATTCTGCATGCATGGATTTCGTTGGCATTCTGCTTTCTGGTATGTGGCTCGAATGGTCTGCGTTTTAATGGTGAATGCAAATCTGAATGCATGTGGCTCGACTAAGCCTATGCAATTGTATAATTAAATATGATTGCATGTCATTCTATTAAGTCTTTACTTCATGCATAACTAAATCCAATGCAAGTGTTTCCGATGAGTCTCTATTACTGTAATGTAATCTGAAAATAAGCAATCGATTTAATCATCAATTTATGGGCTGTAAAGTCTTACCGGTCCGCGTTTAAAAGATCTGCGTTCTCATTCAGAAAGAGCATCATTACATTTCGTTTTATTTATTTATTGGGGTCTGCGTTTATTTTTGGGGTCTGCGTTCCTCATTCAGGGGCTTTATTACAGTTGCGGTTTTCTATTTGGGTCTGCGTTTTTACTATTCTTAATGCCTGTCTGAGCGCCTCACATAAGGCGACCTGAGTCCAACTATCGTTGGGCGCATTACTCGACGAGAACCATCATGCTCTTAAGTTTATTCATTTGTCATTTAACTGCCATATATTTAATGGAATTATATTGTTATTTAGTTGTTTATTAATTGATAATTATTTAATTGTTATAAACTGCAATGCTGAATCAATTGGTAACTTGCATTATACTTGCATTATGGTAACATTACTACCGTTGGGTCGTTTTAATTGCCATCACTATATGGTAGTAACTTTGTTGGTTTTAATGTCACAATAATATGGAATATGATGTAATCTATATATTGACTTCTTTAAATTAATTGTTATCTTTACTTATTGTCATTGTAATATTGATAGTTGTCATTTCCAATTATTGCCCTTTTAATTATTGTCATTTAAAATTTTATTATTTATAGATTGCCATTTTTAATTATGATGTATATTGTTATTTCAAATTGATGTCACCTATAATTATGATGTAATCTATATATTGACTTCTTTAAATTAATTGTTATCTTTACTTATTGTCATTGTAATATTGATAGTTGTCATTTCCAAATATTGCCCTTTTTAATTATTGTCATTTTTAATTTATTATTTCATAGATTGCCACCTTAAATTATGATGTAATTTCAATTGATGTTACCTATAATTATGATGCTATTTCAATGCATTATTATTGAACTTTATGATCATTGATGACATCGCATTGTGAGCTCCTCATGTTTAATTGAGTGTTTTATCTTGGAAGGTCATTATAATTCTGGTGGTGGTAGCATATAAGAGGTATTGTAATTGTAACATCATGGCCCGGATATGTGAGATAAATGAAAGGTGTTTAATATTTCCGGGCAGTGTTTTGTAACTTTCATCACTATTAATAAACAGTTACGGTGTAATAACCTTGAGTTAAGTACAATAGAATGTCTGAGACTGTATTGAGGGTGTTGTTCCTTGTAGATAAAGTTGGGCTTGGTTGATAAACCTTCCGTGTGTCGGGACTGTTGGTCAGGTGGGAGGTAGACTCCCCAGGTAACCTTAGTATTTATGTCTGCGTGTGTGATTTTTCGGTGTAAAGAATCCTGAGCCGTATTAGTAGTCTCGGGCTGTTTAAAAGCACAGTTTCCACTATTGCGACTCCCTAAAAGATTTATTAGTTTCTGCCTGAGCAGTCGGCCAGGAGCCTGTCTAATATTCTTTCGAGAAGACATAAGACTGAAAGCCCTACTTTTCTATGCAGAAATAGTAAACTCTGCTGTTGGATTCTTCCATCTGTGACTGTACTGTACTTAACACCTGGTGTCGTTTTCTGCTTACAACTGTTAGTTGTACACCTTATGTCTAGGGGAATTTATTGCTTGTTGTCTCTGTGATATGTCGAGGTCGTCTTGTTGTGTTCGTCTTGCTTGCGTCTTGTTCTAGGTCGGGTTACTAGTTTCTGCCTGAGCAGTCGGCCAGGAGCCTGTCTAATCTTCTTTCGAGAAGACATAAGACTAAACGCCCTGCTTTCCTATGCAGAAATAGTAACCCTAACACCATGGATTCTTCCCTCTGTGTTCTTACTGTGCACCCCCAGTGTGTCTTAATGTTGTGTTGTGCGCCTTATGCCTATGGTCGTATATTGTTGCAGTTACTCGTTGTGTGCCTTCAGTCTTCTTGTGCTGAACATCGTGGTTGCGTCTTGTTGGTTGTCGGGTGGCAACATAGAGTCAAGTGTGTTTGTTACTTCTACACGCGCGCACACACCTTAAACAAAAAAAAATTGGCACCTGTTCTCAGAGTTGTTGTCGTAACGAGGAGGTTGTTACATTCTCACATAGATCAAGAGTAGAAAACAAGAAGTATTCCTCATGTGATATCAATGTCAAGAAGAAGCGAATCCTATAGGGCTCCAAAAATGCCTTCACCTTCGTCGAGAACTAACTTGAAATTGAATCTGAGTTGAGGAATTTTAAGCTAGAAAAGGTATTGAGTCCATTATCGGCTCATTTTTAATGAAAAAATATTGAACACACATATTTGTGAAATTCAAATTTGAAAAACTAGCAACTTTACTAAATTCAAAATTCAAAACCTGGCCCATTTACTAAATTCAAAATTTAAACGATGATGACATCAATGTGCACCGTATTGGTCATCCATCCATATTGTATATCCTATGGGCATATCCTGATGGTGATCAATGGATGGGATTATTGGAACATGTGATTGTGATGGAGTATGTATGGATGAGAAAACACTCTCCCAAAAAACCTGGCAAAGTCGATGGAATGCGAAAATTTATGGAAACTCTCAATATCTGATAATCCATACCCGGTCCATTGAAGATACTCGCATGGGTGCACCATGAAGGAGTCCCAATGATTGGTATCCTACATGGTTCTTAGTATACACCATCTGTATATGCATAGATATGGATGTCACCTTCCATAAATTCACATATACAGAAGTACAGAAGCCAACTTCTAAAAATGCGCTTATGTAGAAACTGCCATTCATAAATACACATTTACAGAAGCCACTTTATGTAAATGCACATATATGGAATCACATCCATATATGCACATATATGGAAGCCTCCATCCATAAATGTGCATATACTAAATCCAACTTTCGTAAATGTGCATATGTGGAAGCTAGCTTCTGTAATTGAACATATGTGGAAGTTGGTTTTCGTAAATGCACATATACGAAAGTTGGCTTCTATATATGCACATATATATAAGTGATTATGTAAATGCACAGTTACATAAGCCGAATTTTGTACATGTGGATTTCATATATGCACATATATGGAATTGGTAAGCTTCTGTATATGCGCATATATGGAAGCTGACTTTCATAAATGTGCACATACAGAAGGACTTATATATATTGAATTTACAAAATCCTCATTATGTAAATGCATATATACGTAAGAAATTCCTTTTATTTGCATATACGAGAGTATACTTCTGTAAATGCGCATATATAGAAGCCAACTTCTGTAAATGCACATATATGGAAGCCAACCTCCAATCCACTAGCCTCATGACTACCACCACCACCACTATCTCTTGTACCAGGCACCCCATGACAACTATAACCATCGCCATTTCCACCTCCACTTGCACCAAGCCTCTCATCACTTGTAGGATAATTGACATCAAAATTACTCTTAAAAATACCCTCCAGTGCATTGAACTACATGTGAAAGTAAAAACTAGTTAGATAACTTTTCTAAGTACAAAATTTACAAGTTGACAATATTTTCAAATTTTAAATAAATGTGTAAAGTCACCTAGGTTGAGTCGATGGTAAATTGTGTATATGGTATCTGAGTTTGTGTATATGGCATCTAATTTCGCATGGAATATCCTAGGATTGTCAATAGGGCCTCATCAAAATGTTGATGAAGTGTTTCATTCCACTCATGTGACCACATCCCTACGGAATCGAGAGTCCCTTGTATTAGGACCTTTGTGTGACAATATTACATGTAAACAATTAAATTATTAAATAAATCCTATAATCATTATTTCAAAAATTGATTTATAATTTGGATTTGGTTGAAATGACTCAAAATTTGCATCTCACCAACTAGGCACTGAAGTTAAGTACTTATCTCTGTAGCGAATATATGTGGATATTCAAGCTCAATTATGGGATCATTCTCTAGTGTGGATGGAGGAACATTAACAACATCCTTTCCTTTACCATGTATAATTTGAATGAGAGACATGAATAAAGTGAGGATGCACTAACAAAAATTTAACAATGTACTTCTAGAAATCAACGATATACTAATTGGATCTCTTTCATCTTCCATGGCTGACTAAGAAATGAAATATTGACTAGAGTAAAGCTCATCCAATGATGTTGGAATTTGCATGGAATAAAGAGAAAAAAAAATATTACTTAATGCATTGATTATACATGTATTAAAATATGATCAATTGATGACTAATAAAGATAAATTAAGCATAATAAATTTTATAAAACCATGATACCTTGGTTCTATGAGTTATCTTACATCTCTCATGCAACTGAAAATATGCATCATAGATATCTATATCATAGTACAATAATTGATTCGGGTCAACCAAATCAAGTACTTTATTGGCAAAAAAATTCAAATCATTCTTTATAGAAGCAAGTGATAGATTGGATGTCTCACTAGCTAAAGTCACCGAGATACTACCCAATAAAGTATCCATGGTGTCTATCATAGCATCATCCACATCAAATTTGAGATGTGATAGGTAGAATAACTCATAGGGGAAAATGATACTCTAGCTAAGTAATGGTACCAATATAGTAGGAGGTGATATGACATCAAGGTCTCTATGAGCCCTAGGACTGCCATAATTGTGTCCTCTACCTGAAGCATAAAAATGTGATGGTGTGTTGGTATAGAAATGGTGCATGTGCAACATAAAATTAGCATAGATATGTGTCACAAAATATAATGGAACCTCATCATGGTGGGGAACATGCCCCATGCTATGATAATTTTTTCATAAACATGATGTATTTCAACCTCATGCTTAAACTCTCAAAGTTTAAGCAGTTTCCCTCTTGCATGGTTATGATGGATCTCAAATATTATACCCCTCACATTATGACCTCTCATTATGGCTTTCACTGCCTCCCAATTATCTTTCCTTGACACCTCGAACTTCCTCCTTAGGATGAAACTCTACCAAAGGGTGCTCTCTGACCCCACCTCCTAAGAAAGAAGCATCAACTAAAAGACACTCTCTATCATCATCAACATAGAGTTTTGAGTGGTGAAATTGAGGGGAATAACTAATATCTCTCTATGTGGCCAGTTGCACTACCCAACGAGCACCTCAATATTGATCTATGTCACCTCATTCTCCCACATAATTGGAAATTCAAGATGATCCTATCCACTAGGGACCTCTACAAGTTAGACAAAAAACATATATATACATTAAAATCAATGTTTTCTTATGAATTCAAACTTTCAAAATTAAAATATCCATAAATGAACAAGAATTAAATCCACATTTAATACCTGAGTCCTAGGACTCCTTAGTATCCTTTGATAATGTTTGTGCAGTCTATGATGGGAGAGGTGCATTTACTCTCCAACTACCAGTACTGTGACTACGTAAGGATGGTGTCCCCATCAGTAGATGGTGGGGCCCTTGTGAAAGTAAAAAGAAATATTATTCATGGTTTTATTAATTCACTTATATATCAATAACTCAATAAAATAAAATTATTTGTAACAAATATGTGTCTTCTCTCATGTTAGAAAAGTTATAGCTCTATGCTATATAGAAGTAGGACGTCGATACTATCCAAATCTCTCTCTCTCTCATGAATAGAAGACCCTTGATGCAGAGAAAAACTTGCATTAAAAACAAAGAAGAATTAGATACAACTCTTTCATATCACAAATAATTGTAATTAATTATCATACTAAGGAAAAGTGCCCCCTTGCTTACGTTGATTGAAAGCATCCATGAAAACTAATAATTTACTTTTTTCCCTAAATTTTCCTCTTATCATAGAACCCTAAATAATTGTAATTAACTCTCATACTCAGAAAAAATTCCCATTTGATTGGATTGGCCATAAACATTAACAAAATTATAATATAAATTTACTCCTTTTTTGATAAAGATTGCACTCATCAAGATGCATAGAACATGTTGTAGTCAACTTACAATATTCAAAGAAGAGTCCCAAGTAATTAGTGCCACACATTTAATGTTGAGGAAGGATTATGGAGGGAATTAAGAATAAACACACCACACATGGGAAACAACAACACCCCCTCAACAACACCCCGCTTGACCAACAAGTCAAACAACAACACCCCCTCAACAACATCCCCGCTTGACCAACAAGTCAAACCCTAATGGCAAAATGAATTTAATATTAAAGGTGTTGGAAATATATGAGAAAATAAGAGATATAAAAATACATGAGTATACTCGATTAGGTGTTTATGAGGATATATGTGAAGAGTCATATTTCCTAACATTTCACATTGAAAAAGTGAGTAATACATCGCGATGAACCTGTACTTTGATTTTACAGAAGATATTTAACATAGATCAGAGGTCTAGGAGATTTTGCTCTAGAGGATATTTAACATAGATAAGAGGTCTAGGATGGAGTTGGATCTCAAGGTGCGGCAAGTCAGGGAATCCCATTTACTCAGACGTTGTCCAAATAAAAAGGAGTCCATTCTTAAGACAAATAAAAAATTGAAATAACCTCGTCTAATAGTTCCCAGTTTACTTTGTCATAAGATAAAATTATATATAATTTTTAAAGCAATGTTTTCCTCTTTCCCACTCTATGTGCATGCACGATCCTTGCACATAGCTTCCTTGTTTCACGTAATATTATATTTTGAGTAGGACTACTAGTTTGAGTTTCTTTGTAACCATTTTGGAGATTATCTTTAAGAATTGAGATTATGTGGTTTATTCCATTAATGTTTCTTATTATAAAATACTATTTTGTTTATGTTAATGATTTGATTTTAAGATGCAAGAATTGTATTGCTTTAATTCTATAGATTCCCATAATTTCAATAGTGTAATTTGTAAACGAATATTTGATGATCTAATTGCAAAATTCATAATTTGTAAATGTTTTAAAATATTTTCATCTTCTTCTTGTAGTATTGTTTTCTCATATTTATACAATTATTATGATTATTTTTTTTAACTTACTAAGTTAAATGTATAATTATTATGATCATTATTGTGACATATTAAGTTAATAAGAGAAATACATAGTGTTAACCTTTATATTTTCCTAATCTCTTGAAAACATTCAAATCATCCACACAATATTATTTTGTTTAATAAAAGAAATATATAATTTTAATTTTTAGGCAGATACTAAGCACCATGTAGAAACTCAATTATTGGAACTCTTGTATGGCACATCCTCATGTATCCATATCATGAACATGATCATTTTTCAGCTTCACCCATTCACCAATTCCGACAATTGTATTTTCCGTGCACCCCTATTCTTGACATCATTTCCATTAGCACCACCATCACCATTAGCACCACTTCGAAGGTATGCATAGTAAGAAGGTGCTCAAAAGGTTAGGGGATTTAAATTTTAAAGAGGCGGGCTTGAAATTTGGATTTGAACGTAGTACAAAGGAGGGATTTATTTGAAATTCAATTGAGCGAACACAGTTTTAGAGGGTCATAGAGCACTCGTCAAGTCCATTGCAGTGTCTGTGGATGTTGTGATGGGATTACACATTTACAATGGCAGTGTGGACCATGCCATTCAGGTTTGGTATGTTTCTTCGAACACAAGTTGTTATGATAATCATGAAGAGGATGAGTGCAATCATAGTCGATTGAGAACGCCTCATATTTTCAAGGGGGATATCTTAGCATAATTAATCTGTGCTCTGTATCATGCATGTGAAAGACTCGAAGCTTCCGCAAAGTGTGAGATCATTCGTGACTTTTGAACCTCCGTTTTGACTACATAGAAATAAGAGGGTTGGGTATTCCAATTTCAGCTAAAACCTCGAGGATGCAATTTATTTTCTACTCCATAGAGATTTTGAGGATTAACGAGAAACACCAATCTTTTCGTAAAGTTATATTTCATTTCCAAGGATTATTATTAGTATATCCCCTTCATATTGACACTCTAAAATAAAATATATTTTTTATTTTACAAGAAAAAGAGAGATCAATATTGGTGGGCATTTTTTGCACCATTTTAGTTATTTTAGAGAATTCACCATCTCTGAAATATTACTTTTCAGGTTTCCTATTTAAAGTAAAAGTTATGTATGGGAAAATGAGAACTAACTACAATCATCAATTTATTATGTTAAGTTCACTTAATACTCATAACATCATCAATTTATTATGTTAAGTTCACTTAATACTCATAGCATCAAGTGATAAGAGAGGGTAACAACAAACTATTTTTAGTTGGACTTCGTGCAATATGAATTGATTAAAATAATGAATTTTTGATAGATTTGTATAGTTTCCTTAACACTCATAGCATTTCATCATGTGATAGGAGATATACAAAGAGGTTTCCTGCAAACTATTGTTATTTGGACTCCCTCCCATGGGTTGTATGCTTGTAGTGAGAACCTTAAATCTAAAGCAATTCATAAACAAAAGGATCAGAAAAACTGAATGCGTAGAAGAAAAGAACAAGGTGGTCATTAGTTTCAATAAAAAAAACTAATCAATTTTGGCAAGATTGATGCATCTTCTTATGGATAATCTATCGTGTAAAATCCTGGAAAAATTGGATCTTTTAAAGTTTGGCCTTTTCTATTTTCATTGAAAACACAATAAGCGATGTCTTATTCACTATATATTGATATTACATATTGTATTTGTGTGGTGAGAAGGTTTGAGATATTTGGAAGAGAATGTTGTGGAACGAGATTGATAGGGGATGGTCCATGTAATAATAATGCTCCCTCCATCTGTTCCAATTCCTCTAAATATGTATTTTGGGATGCCATTCATTCGAAGCAAATGGTTTATGAGATCTTTGCTAAGCTTGCCATCGATCGAGATTTCCTAAGCATATTTTAATATGTTGTGCTAAAGAAATGTTAAATAATTTAAGCTTATTTGGATTGCCCTATTTCATTTCATTGTTATATCTATTAAACAAATCATATTTAAATATGGGATTTTCATTATATTCCCACTCCATAAGTGCATTTAAAAAGACATACACAAATAAGTGTATCCAAATTTATTTATTTTAATAAAAAATTATGTTAAAAATTATACTTTATTTTATTATGGAAATTTATATTATAATTTTATTATTATTTTAAAAGTATATAGAGAAATGAAATTAAAAAAACACATATATTCAATTAAAACTTTATTTTACATTTTAAAATTAAACTTAAAGAATTGAATTTGTACATTTATTGGGAAAAAAATCAATTTTTAAACTTATTAGCTAATTCATTATCTAAGTGCGCGAAACCAGAAGCTCAATTTCATTAAAGTTGAAATTATTTCCTTCATGAGTAACACCAAAAGGGAAAATACACAAATTTTCTTATAATTCATTACATATCATAATGTCAATCATGTGAATTAATGACTATATGATGATAATGTGTGTACTTAGTTAATTCTCATAAGATGGGAAAGCTAAACACAACGTTACAAGATGATGCAGTTAAAGAATGAAGATTTTTTTATATTAATGTTGAAATAATAAGGGAATGGGATGAGATCTCTCCCTCGAGATTGAAGCATTAATTTATATGCACGAGTCTTCCAACCATCAATTTATAAATGGGAGGTTTTTATGGATTGCATTTTTTAATTTTTTTACCATCAATTACATGGAAACATATAAACACCATGTGGTCGGATTCATGATGTCGTTAAATATAATATCTTAACTAATTCTTATTTTCCTTCCTTGTTTTTATCCCTTAACAAAAGAGTGACATGACTAGGTTGATTATAAGGTAGCTTGTGAAGTTCTCATGGATAGGAAGAATCTTAGAATAGGAAGGTTTCCCTTCATGGAAAATACCTATATTCTTCTTCTATTTATTAGTGATATCATGGGGAGAGTCCAGAGCCTCCTCAAGTCCAACAAGGGAATGAACACACTTATTAGAGCACTTGTCAAGGGATTTCCTTTCCACAAAATCCTTTTTATATATTATTAATATTTTTATAGATGAAGTATATATATACTAATAAATAATTTAATAACAAGGCTTTGGTTTGAACCCGATGTATTATAATTTGAAACTACTCATAAGCTCTAAATTTTCTTAGTTAGTGAGGTGTTGGCTTGATCACCTATTTACTATAGTTTAAAACTACTAAAGCAAGCCCTAAGTCTACATAGCTAGTTGCTGAAAGTTTAGTGAATATGAGTTCAAATTTTGCAAGGCCCTGATGCTTATAACTATTATCGAGCTCAATTTAATTAGGTTCACCAATAACTACACCAAGTGGTACAAGGTGCATTTTACAACTTGGGTCATGGTAGAATTATCCCTCAGCTCTTCATGAATGTGTTGATGCATTACACTGGCCACAACAAATTTCATACATTGATCTCTTGCAAATGACTGATGTATTGAATAATGAAACTATAGATATGCAAACTCACACAAATGACTATGTATCAAAGATTGAAACTCCATATATGCAACCTCATTTAAATAAATGTGTTATAGTAGTAAAAATATCTTCTAAGGAACTATCAACCTTACATTTTTCATGTCACCATCTTTCACAATTGACTTGACACACCTTGAGATCTAACTCCATCCAAGACCTCTTATCTATGTTAAATATCTTCTACAATTCGAATATTAGGGCACAATCAGAGTATAGGTTCATCGTGATGTATTAATCGATTTCTCAATGTGAAATGTTAGGAAATATGACTCTTCACATTTATCCTCGTAGACACCTAGTCAAGTATACTTGTGTATCTTTATATGTGTTCTTTTCTCGTATTTTTCCAACACCTTCTTGAGCTAAGTCAATATGTGCTTACTTACCTCTTTTTAGGGTCACTTTAGGTATTCCATTTATCTTTTTATATATATTACTTTCTAATTTTTATTGACCAAGTTTGGTCACTTGTAGACATTGATATTAAATTCATTTTTCCACTAGGGTTTGAGTTGTTGGTTAAGACGGGGTGTTGTTGTTCCCCATGTGTGGCATGTTTATTACTAATTCCATCCATAATCCTTCCTCGAAATTGAATGTGTGGCACTAGTTACTTGGGACTCTTCTTTGATTGTTGTAAGTTGACTACAACACGTTCTGTGCATCTTGATGAGTGCAAAAATTATGCTAAAAGGAGTAAATTACTATTATTTTTTTTTTAATGCTTATGGAAAATCCAATCAAGTGGGAAACTTTTCTGAGTATGAGATTTAATTACAATTATTCATGGTTCTATGATAAATTCTAGGAAAAAAATTAAATTACTATTTTTCATGGATGCTTTCAATCAACATAAGCAAAGGGGCACTTTTTCTTAGTATGAAAATTAATTACAATTATTTATGATCTGATAGAGTTGTATCTAATTATTATTGGTTATTTAATGAATCTGGATGGAGGATCTTCTCTTCATGAGAGACATAGCTCTGGATAGTGTCAAGGTCCTACTTCTACATAGCCTAGAGCTATGCCTTGTCTGACATGAGAGACTTGACACATATGTGTTACAAATAATTTTGTTTTATTGAGTTATTGATATATAAGTGAATTAATACAACCATGAATAATATTTGTTTTTACTTTCACAAGGGCCCCACCATCTAGTGATGGGGGAACACTAGCCTTAGGTAGTCGTAGTAATAGTAGTCGGAGAGGCAATGCACCTCTCCCATAATAGACTACACATACATCATCAAACGATACTAAGGAGTCTCACGACTCAGGGATTAAATGTGGAATTTAATTCTTGTTCATTTATGGATATTTTAATTTTTAAAGTTTGAATTCATATGAAAACATTGATTTTAATGTATATATGTTTTTTTTCTAACTCGTAGAGGTCCCTAGTGGATATAATCATCTTGCATCTCTTAGTATATGGGTGAATGAAGTGACATAGATCATTATTGAGGTGCTCGTTGGGTAGTGAAATTGGTCGTATAGAGAGATCTTATTTATTCCCCTCGATTGCACCACTCAACACTCTATGTTGATGATGCTAGAGAGTTTGTATTAGTCGATGTTTATTTCTTAGAGAGTGGGGTCAAAGAGAAATCTTTGGTAGAGTGTCATCTTAAGGACGAGGGTCGAGGTGTCAAGGAAAGATAATTGGGAAGAAATGAAAGTCACAATGAGGGGTATAATATTTGATATCCATCCTAACCATGCAAGAGGGAAACTGCTTAAACTTTGAGAGTTTAAGCTTGAGGTTGCAATACATCATGTTTATGACAAATTTATCATAACGTGGGGCATGGTCCCCCAACATGTTGAGTTTCCATTATATTTTGTGACACATATCTATGCTAATTTTATGTTGCACATGCACCATGACTATACTGACAGACCATCACATTTTTATGGTTCAGGTAGGGGACATAGTTATGACAATCCTAGGGCCCATAGAGACCCTCCTGTTGTATCACTTCCTACTAGATTGGTACCATTGTTGAGTAAGAGTATCATTTTCCCCTACGAGTTATTCTACCTATCACATATCAAATTTGAGGTGGGGGATGCTATGATAGACACCATGGACACTTCATTGGGTAGTATCTCAGTTGCTTTAGCTAGTGAGACATCCAAGCTATCACATGTTTCTATAAAGCATTATTTGAATTTTGTGGACAATAATGTACTTGATATTTTGCACCCCGATCAATTATTGTATTGTGATATCGATGCTCGTGATGCATATTTTTAGTTGTATAATATATGTAGGCCAAATCATAGAGCCAAGGTATGGTTTTATACAATTATATTATACTTAAATTATCTTTACTAGTCATCAATTAATACACGTAGAATCAATGCATTAAGTTATATTATTTTCTATTTATTCCATGAAAATGTAAGCATCATTGGATGAGATTTAATCCATTCAAGATTTGATTTCTCAGTCATCCATTTTAGATGCAAGATATCCATGAGTATATCGTTGATTTCCATATGTACATGGTTAAATTTTGATTAGCTCATCCTCACTTTATTCATGTCTCTCATTCAAATTATACAAGGTAAAGGCAAGGATTTTGTTGGTGTCTCTCCATCCCCACAGAGAAGGATCCCATAATTGAGATTGAATGCCCACATATACTCACTACAAACATAAGTACTTAACTTTAGTGCCTAGTTGATAAGCTACAAATTTTGAATCATTTCAACCAAATCCAAATTATAAATCAGTTTTTGAAATAATGATTATAGGATTTATTTATTAATTTGATTGTTTACATGTAATATTGTCACACAAAGGTCCAGGTACAAGGGACTCTCTATTCCATAGTGATGTAGTCAAATGAGTGGGATGCAACACTTCATCAACATTCTGATGATGCCCCATTGACAATCCTAGGATCTTCCATGTGAAATTAGATGCCATATACACAAACTCAGATCCCAAATACAAAGTTTACCATCAACTGAACCTAGGTTATTTTATCCATTTAGTTAAAATTTGAAAATATTGTCAACCTGTAAATTTTGTACTTAGAAAAGTTATCTAACTAGTTTTTACTTTGACATGTAGTTCAATGCATTGGAGGGTATTTTTAAGAGTCATTTTGATGTCAATTCTCCTACAAGTGATGAGAGGCTTGGTGCAAGTCGAGGTGGAAATCGTGATGGTTACAGGTGTGATAAGGTTCTTGATACAAGAGATAGTGGTGGTGGTGGTCGTCATGAGGCTAGTGGCTTGGAAGTTGGCTTCCATATATGCACCTTTTTGGAAGTTGGCTTTTGTATATGCGTATTTATAGAAGTAGACTTTTGTATATGCACATAAAAGGAAGTTCTTATGTATATACGCATTTACGGAACACAGATTTTGTAAATGCACTATACATAAGTCCTTCTTTATATAAAAATTTATAAAAGTCAGCTTCCAGATATGTGCATATACAGAAGCTGACCAATTCGATATATGTGCATATACAAAAGCTGACCAATTCGATATATGTGCATATACATAATCCACATATACAAAATTTGGCTTATGTAACTATGCATTTAGATAATCACTTCCATATATGTGCATACATAGAATCCAACTTCCATATATGTGCATTTACGGAGACCAACTTCCACACATGTGCATTTACGGAAGCTATCTTCCACATATGCACATTTATGGAAGTTGGATTTCGTATATGTACATTTATGGTTGGCGACTTATGTATATGTGCATATATGGATGTGCTTTTGTAAATTTCCTTTACGGAAGGTGGCTTCCGTAAATGTGTATTTATGAAAGGGAGCTTCCACATATGTGCATTTACAGAAGTTGGCTTTCGTATATGCACATTTATGGAAGGCAACTTTTGTAGATATGCATATGCTTCGATAGACCGAATATGGATTGTCGGAGCTTGATAGTTGTCATCCATTTTCTCATTCCATCGACTTTTCTAGGTTTTCTGGGCAAGCGCTATCCCATAGTATATACAACATGGATGGATGACTAATACGGTGCACATTGATGTCATGATCGTTTTGAATTTTGAATTTAGTAAATGTGCCAAGTTTTGAATTTTGAATTTAGTAAAGGTGCTAGGTTTTTATATTTGAATTTAAAAAATATGCGCGTTCAATATTTTTTCATTAAAAACGAGTGGATAATGGACTCATGAACTTTGCTATATTAAAATTCCTCTGCTCAAACTCGATGTCGAGTTAATTCTTGGCAAAGGTGAAGCACTTTTTGGAGCCCTACAAGCTTCACTTCTTCTTGACATTGATATCGAAAGAGGAATACTTCGTGTTTCCTGATATTCATCTCCATGGGAATGATTATCCATGAGGACCCCTGGATTTTACCTATTGATAGATTCACAATGGGGACCAAACCCACTTCAGCCTGGGCTAGAGCATGATGCTTAATTTTTCCACAATATACTAAAATCATAGAACAACATTCTATAAATATTTCTTTATCGATCCAGTCCATCTTAAAGTAGAAAAAGTATTATTCTAATCCTATTCCATGGTGAAAACAATACAAAATAACATCTGGGACACAACAATCACCTTTATAATGACTATATCAAACAATTATTCAAGTGAAAAATAAAGACCTTGTGGGAAAATTTGATACTGGAGTAATGAATATCACTTACAGGCTTCATTACAAAATGACTCATAAGAAAAAAGTTGTGGATCGATAAGGATACCCAAGACACTATACTTTATTAGCTGATGGATAATTTTTGATCATTTCCAAGCCCCTTAAATATGGACAGAGGAAATAATGTAAATGCATCCCGATGAGAGAAGCTGCAACAACAAGATTTTATTTCACTTCTTTGGCCACAACTGCACTTACAATTTCCTCCGCCTCTAGCCACCTATGATGGTAGTAGCCCATATTTAACCCATTCACATTCACTACTATTACATGAGGAGATAACACGACTACTATAAACACAACAACATTAATTAAACCCTTGAATTCTAAAATTCCGCATAATCTCTCATTAAGTATATCGTCTAGGAGATGAGAATGAAATGGGATACATTCCACTTGAATATGGTCTCCATGGATAGTCATTCCCATAGAGATCAAGAGTAGGAAACACAAAGTATTCCTCCAGTGATATCAATGTCAAGAAGAAGAGAAGCCTAGATGGATCCAAAAAGGCATTCGACTTCACCAAGAACTAACTTGACATCGAATATGAGTCGAGGAATTTTAATCTAGAAAATCTCCTGAGTCCATTATCCGCTCATTTTTAATGAAAAAATATCAAAAATGCATATTTTTGAAATTCAACTCTTAAAACCTGGCTCCTTTAATAAATTCAAAATTCAAACAATCATGACATCAATGCGCACCATATTGGTCATCCATACATATTGTATATCCTATGGGAATATTCTTATGGTGATCAATGGATGGGAATATTGGCACATGTGATCATGATGGAGTATTAATGGATGAGACAACGCTCTCCCAAAAAACCTGACAAAGTTGATGGAATAAAAAAATTGATGGAAACTCTCAAGCTCTGACAATCCATACCCAGTCCATCGGAGATACTCGCATGCGTACACCATGCAGGAGTCCCAATGATTGGGATCCTACATGGTTCTTAGTATACGCCATATTTATGTGCACATATATGGAATTCGCCTTCCATAAATGTGCATATACAGAAGCCAACTTCTGTAAATGCGCTTATGTAGAAGTTGTCATTCATAAAAACGAATTTACAGAATCCACCTTCTGTAAATAAAAATATATGGAATCACATCCATATATGCACATATATGGAAGCCGCCATCCATAAATGTGCATATACAAAATCCAACTTCCGTAAATGTTCATATGTGGAAGCTAGCTTCTATAATTTCACATATGTGGAAGCTTGTTTTCATAAATGCACATATACAAAAGTTGGCTTCTATATATGCACATATATAGAAGTGCTTATGTAAATGGGCAGTTGAAGAAACCGACTTCTGTATATGTGGCTTTCATATATGCACATATATGGAATTATTCATCTTTTGTATATGTGCATATATGGAAGCCGACTTTCATAAATGTGCATATACAGAAGGACTTATGTATAGTGCATTTACCAAAGCCTTGTTCCGTAAATGCGTATATACATAAGAAATTCCTTTTATGTGCATATACATAAGTCTACTTCTATAAATGTGCATATACGAAAGTTGAATTCCATAAATGCGCATATATGGAAGGCAACTTCCAAGACACTAGCCTCATGACTACCACCACCACCACTATCTCTTCTACCAGGCACCATATCACACCTGTAACCATCGCCATTGCCACCTCCACTTGCACCAAGCCTCTCATCACTTGTAGGATAATTGACATCAAAATAACTCTTAAAAATACCCTCTAGTGCATTGAACTGCATGAAAAAGTAAAAACTAGTCAGATAACTTTTATAAGTACAAAATTTACAAGTTGAAAATGTTTTCAAATTTTAACTAAATGGATAAAGTCACCTAGGTTGAGTCGATGGTGAACTATGTATATAGTATCTGATTTTTTGTATATGGAATCTAATTTCACATGGAAGATGCTAGGATTTTCAATGGGGCCTCATCAAAATGTTGATGACGTGTTGCATCCCACTCATGTGACCACATCACTACGACATCGACAGTCCCCTGTACTTGGAACTTTGTGTGACAATATTGCATTTAAACAATCAAATTAATAAATAAATCCTAAAACCATTATTTCAAAAACTGATTTATAATTTGGATTTGGTTGAAATGATTCAAAATTTGTAGCTCACCAACTTGGCATTGAAGTTAAGTACTTATCTCTGTAGCAAATATATGTGGAGATTCAAGTTCAATTATGGGGTCATTCTCTAGTGGGGATGGAGTACCATTGACAAAATCCTTGCCTTTACCATGTATAATTTGAATGAGAGACATGAATAAAGTGAGAATGAACTGACCCAAATTTAACCATGTACTTCTAGAAATCAACAATATAATAATTGGATCTCTTTCATCTTCCATGGCTGACTAAGAAACCAAATATTGACTAGAGTAAATCTCATCCAATGATGTTGGAATTTGAATGGAATAAAGAGAAAAAAAATATTACTTAATGCATTGATTATACATGTATTAAAAGATGATCAATTTATGACTAATAAAGATAATTTAAGCATAACAAAATTGTATAAAACCATACCTTGGATCTATGAGTTAGTCTACATCTCTCATGCAACTGAAAATATGCATCATAGACATCGATATCATAGTAAAATAATTGATTCCAGTGAAGCAAATCAAGTACTTTATTGGCCAAAAAATTCAAATCTTGCTTTATAGAAGCATGTGATATCCTGGATGTCTCACTAGCTAAATTCACTGAGATACTACCCAATGAAGTATCCATGGTGTCTATCATAGCATCCTATGCAAGAAATTTGAGATGTGATAGGTACAATAAATCCTAGGGGAAAATTATACTCTAGTCAGTAATGGTACTAATATAGTAGGAGGTGATATGGCATCAGGGTCCTTATGAGACCTAGGAATGTCATAACTGTGTCATCTACCTGAAGCATAAAAATGTGATGGTGTGCTGGTATAGTCATGGTGCATGTGCAACATAAACTTAGCATAGATATGTGTAACAAAATATAATGGAACCTCATCATGGCAAGGGAATTTCCCCATGCTCTGATAATTTTTTCATAAACATGATGTGTTGCAACCTCAAGCTTAAACTCTCAAAGTTTAAGTAGTTTCCCTCTTGCATGGTTAGGATGGATCTCAAATATTATAGCCCTCACATTATGACCTCTCATTGTGTCTTTCAGTGCCTCCCAATTATATATCCTTGACAACTCGACCTTCCTCCTTAGGATGACACTCTACCAAAGGGTGCTCTCTGACCCCACCCTTTAAGAAAGAAGTATCAACTAATAAACACTCTCTAGCATCAACAACATAGAGTGTTGAGTGGTAAAATTGAGGGGAATAACTAAGATCTCCTTATACGACCCAATGGGAAACTCAATAGTGATCTATGTCACTTCATTCTCCCATAGACTAAGAAATGAAAGATGATCGTATCCACTAGGGACCTCTACAAGTTAGACAAAACATTCTCTCTCTTTCTCTCTCTCTTTCTCTCTCTCTCTCTCTCACACACACACACGCACACACACATATATATATATTAAAACCAGGGTAATATATGATGGGAGAGGTGCATTTCCTCTCTGAATACCAGTACTACGACTACCTAAGGATGGTATCCCCCCATCACTAGATGGTGGGGCACTTGTGAAAATAAAAACAAATATTATTCATGGTTGTATTTTTTAGAATATAAAAGATGGTGTGCTTGTTTTACCATTGACGATACCTTCATCACCCAACCATAGGCCGAAGCCTCCCTCTGAGCACCTTAACCTTGACTGAGAATTCCTCTAGAAGAAAAACCTAGGCTAGATAGCCAAACAAAGGGTAGCGCATCATTCCCCAAGGATAGCGCATCACAAAAACGTGATCAGATAGTCCAAACCCTAGCCAAGAGATATTCAAGCCAAAACTGAGAAAATGTTGTTGTTGCAACTGCACTAGATCTTCCTCCAAACCTGCACACCAGACTGCAACTGCAGTGCGCACCAAACTGCAGAGCTGCAATTCTGAGATGTTGTCAAATGAGAACCGACGCTCTATATTTATACTGGTTCTGCCAGATTTGTTGGGGCCGACTTCTCCTTCTGGATAGTGTCTGTTCAATATATTATTATTATTTTTGGCCGACTTCTTCTCTTGGAGGCTAATAGCCTAATATAAATTATCTTCTTGAGACGACAATGCTTCTAGGGTTATTAGCCCACTTATTAGGGTTTCTCTTTCTTTCCGAAGTCTTCTATTCTTGTCAGGTTCACACATGGAGGTAAATACCTCCCGCAGCTACCATAATATTAACACTCCCTCCTAGCTAGAGAGGTATTTACAGGTAATGGACTTGAGCACAAAACATACCATTTACCTGGTAGCATCAATATAGTGATCTAGACTATTTCATGACTAGATCATGAGCATCACCATCAGCTGCATCAATTCTCGAAACCATACTTCATCTTGAGTAATTAGATATGATGTTGGATAAGTCACTCTCACCATAAAGTGATACAAGAGAAGTAAAAGCTTTGAACTATTTTCCATCTGGAAAATATCTGTTCATCATCCATCTAAATGATCATTATCTCCAATAAATTGCTGATAGTCTTCAGGGCAATTAGAACAAGGATAGAACACACCTGTGTCTATTCATAGTAGTACATAACTACAATCCAATGGTTCAATACCACATCAAGTAACACACAAGTACTTGATCAACAACGTATGGTTGCGAACAGTGAAACATATTCACCACAATAGTCCTCATCTACTGTCATACAGTCTTCATAACAAACATCTGAGAGCATCCTGCATAGAAACAATGTTATGATAAAAACTGAATCATCTGGGTCAATCTTTCACTCATGTTTTTGAGATCTGAAAGAATGTTTGCCTCACGAATAGTGGAACATATTCACCACAATAGTATATCTCTATTGTCCATAACAATCATCTGATGCCATCCTGCATAGAAAAATACTGTTAAAGATAAATTGAATCCTCTGGGCCAATCTTTCACTCACATTTGTGAGATCTGAACTAATGTCTGCCCTCATCAACAATGGGCTATCTTCCCTATTCTTCACAAACAAGGAAGAAAGATTATTTCTAATTTTTGAGCGTGGACCATTTCTCATATTGGGCCATTCCTCCGACACTAAACAAGGTGTAACCTGGAGGGAATGAGTCTGCCCTAAGAAATGTTTAAACCATTCCTTACCCTAGGCCATTCCTCCGACATTAAACAAAGTGTAACTTGGAGGGAATGAGTCTTCCCTAATGAATGGCTGTCCCTGATTGTTGAGCCTAGACTATTCCCCACCCTGGTCCATTCCTCCAACACTAAACAAAGTGTAACCTAGAGAGAATGAGTCTTCCCTCGAGGAATAAATGTCTGGACCATTCCCCACCCTGTGCCATTCCTTCGACATTAAAGAAAGTGTGACCTGGAGAGAATGAGTCTGCCCTCGAGGAATGTCTGTCCTGCATCAACCTCCAAAACGGACCATTCTTCGAAACTGCTCACATGTTAAGAACCAAACATCAATATAGCATAGAAAAACCTCAGGAAAAGTACTCAATGCCTTGAAAAAGAGATAATTTCAGATAATAAGCCTCTTCAAGGGGGAAACCTCCTTTT
>JZKD02S1828184.1:49300-64134 GCA_000966675.3 Picea glauca
GTATCAAGTGGTCTTTTATGGAATCCACTATGATACTCATGGCATTGATGTCAACATCTTTGAACTTCTCCATAGCTGCAACATTCTGCGATTCCTTCTCTTCTCCTTCTTTAAACTCTGGCTTCATGATCTTTCCTTTCATAATATCCAACACTTTATTCTTAGAAAGGATGAGGTCAATCCTTGTCTTCCATGCTCTGAAGTTAGAGGCTCCATATATCTTGTTCTCAAACTTCATAGAGTTTGCCATGGCTTGCTTGACTTGGTCAAACCCTAGATTTGACCAGAAATCCAAACTTCATGTCTTGGCCTTCTAAGAGTACCAGGAGATGCGTTGGGCTAGGGCGCATTGATCTATCCGGAGATTAGGTCAATCTTGTCACTTAAGGGTCTTCGACAAGAGGTTTAGGGTTTCTGCAACTGCTTCTGCTGGTAACCCTAGCTGCAGTGCTTTTGGAAAATGCTCTTGCTAGTAACCCTAGCGACAGTTCCTCAATGAGCTCAATATCCAGCGGCTATGTTTCCTTCCAGCGTTTTAGGCTGACTGAAGGGGTGTGGGCCCATAACCTGTTAGAATATAGAAGATGGTGTGCTCATTTTACCATTGATGACACCTTCATCACCCAACCATAGGCCGAAGCCTCCCTCCGATCACCTTAACCTTGATTGAGAATTCCTCCGGAAGCAAACCCTAGTCTAGATAGTCAAAAAAAGGGTAGCGCTTCATTCCCCAAGGATAGCACATCACAAAAATCTGATCAGATAGTCCAAACCCTAGCCAAGAGATATTCAAGCCAAAACTAAGAACTTGCTGCTGCTGCAGCTACACCAGCTCTTCCTCCAAACCCGTGCACCATGCTGCAACTGCAGCGCGCACCAAACTGCAGAGCTGCAATTCTGAGATGCTGTCAAATGAGAACTGGCACCCTGTATTTATACTGGTTCTGCCAGATTTGTTGGGGCTGACTACTCCTTCTGGATAGTGTTTGTTCAGTATATTATTATTATTTCTGGCTGACTTCTTCTCTTGGAGGCTAATAGCCTAATATAAATTATCTTTTTGAGCCGACAAGGCTTCTAGGGTTATTAGCCAACTTATTAGGGTTTCTCTTGCTTTCTAGAGTCTTCTATTCTTGTCAGGTTCACACGTGGAGGTAAATACCTCTCGCAACTACCATAATATTAACAATATTAATTCATTTATATATCAATAACTTAATAATTTTTTTTATTTGTAACACATATATGTCTTCTCTCCTGTCAGACAAGGCATAGCTATAGGCTATATATAAGTAGGACCTCGAGACTATCCAGAGCTCTGTCTCTCATGAATAGAAGGCCCTTGATACAGAGAACAACATGTATTAAATAACTTAGAAAAATTAGATACAACTCTTTCATATCACAAATAATTGTAATTAATTCTCATACTAACAAAAAGTGCCCCCTTTCTTATGTTGATTGAAAACATCCATGAAAAATAGTAATTTACTTTTTTTCTAAATTTTTCTCTTATCATAGAACCATAAATAATTGTAATTAACTCTCATACTTAGAAAAAGTTCCCACTTGATTGGATTCGCCATAAACATTAACACAATTATATTAGTAATTTACTCCTTTTTGCATAAAGATTGCACTCATCAAGATGCACATAACATGTTGTAGTCAACTTACAACATTCAAAGAGGAGTCCCAAGTAATTAGTGCCACACATTCGATGTTGATGAAGGATTATGGATGGAATTAGGAATAAACATACCACGCATGGGGAACAACAACACCCCCTGTTGACCAACAAGTCAAACCCTAGTGGCAAAATGAATTTAATATTAATCTCTACAAGTGACCGAAATTGGTCAATAAAAATTAGAAACTAATATATATATATATATATAACGAGAAAGGGAATACCTAAAGTGACCCTAAAAAGAGGGAAGTAAGAACATATTTACTTATCTCAAGAAGGTGTTGGAAAAATATGAGAAAAGAAGAGATATAAAGATAAACGAGTATACTCGATTTTCAGTCTACGAGGATATATGTGAAGAGTCATATTTCCTAACATTTCACATTGAGAAAGTGAGTAATACATCATGATGAACCTGTACTTTGATTGTTCCCTAAGGTTTGACTGTAGAGGATATTTAACATAGATAAGAGCTCTAGGATGGAGTTGGATCTCAAGGTGCATCAAGTCAATTGTGAAAGATAGTGACATGAAAAATGTAAGGTTGATAGTTCCTTAGAAAATATTTTTACTACTAGAACACATTTATTTAAATGAGGTTGCATATATGGAGTTTCAATATTTGACACATAGTCATTTGTGTGAGTTTGCATATCTACAGTTTCATTATTCAATACATTGGTCATTTGGGAGAGATTAACAGGTACAATTTGTGTGTGGCCAGTGTACTGCATCCACACATGCATGAAGAATTGAGAGATAATTCTACCATGACCCAAGTTGTAGAATGCACCTTGTACCACTTGGTGTATTTATTAGTGAACCTAATTAAATTGAGATCGAGAATAATTATAAGCATCAGGGCCTTGCTGAAATTGGAATCCTTGAACAATAATCCAACCCTATGATTTCTCTGCAGTCAAAACAGAGGTTTGAAAGTCACGAATGATATCACACTCTATTGAAGATTTGAGTCTTTCATAGGAATGATACAAAGCGCAGATTGATTACGCTAATATTCACCCCTTTAAAATATGAGGAATTCTCAATGGACTATGATTGCACTCATCCTATTCATGATCATCAGAAACACTTGTGTTCGAAAAAACCCACCAAACCTGAATGGCATGGCCCTCACTGTCATTGTAGATGTGTCATCCCATCACAACATCCACATACACTGCAATTGAATTGACGAGCACTCTGTGACCCTCTAAACCACGTTCGCTCAATTAAATTTCAAATAAATCCCTCCTCTGTACCAAGTTCAAATTCAAATTTCAAACTTGCCTCCTTAAAATTTAAATCCCTAACCTTTCGAGCATTCTCTTCCTATGCATACCTTGGAAGTGGTGCTAATGATGATGGTGGTGCTAATGGAGATATTTTTGAGAAGAGGGGTGCATGGAAAACGCAGCCGCCAAAATCAGTTAATGGGAAAAGTTGGAAAATGAACATGTCCATGATATCGATACATGGAGTTGTACCATACAGGATTCCAAATGATTGGGATCCTGCATGGTGCTTAGTATCTGCCTAACTTTTATATTTTTATTTTCCTAATCTCTTGAAAACATTGAAATCATCCACATAATATTATTTTGTTCACTTTTATGATGTCATTTAACACTCATATATTGTAGTTGTTTATAATTTAAGGATTGTGATTTAAATACCTCTAACATTCAAAAATTTGTTTTACCATAACATCAAGATATGGAATTTTAGTATAGATTGTCAAATTAAAATGGAAACTTAATTTTGTTTTATAAAATATGTTTTTCATACTTGACATTGCATATGTTTATTTTACAATAGCACCTAGCTTGAAAATTTAATATAACATTTCATATCCAAATTTGTTACTTCTCTTAAATACCGCATCGAATAGCAATGTTGCTTGTTCACACTTTTACAAATGTGATATATGTTATTTCTAAATATTTATACATGATTTTGATTTTTTTTTTCTTTTTAGATTTATGGAGAACAATATAATTAATACATGGTTTTGATTTGGACTTTATTCTTATATTTATGGAGAACAATATAATCAATGATATATTTTTTTTCCCAAGGAAAAAAGTAAGTAATTTTATTATATGAAGACAAAATTACATCAGTAGATGCTTCTTGGCATTCCTTTTTGCATTTCTTCTTTAAATGATCCATAAGTCTCTATGTTTTTTGACATTCATTTTTGCATATCTTCTTTGAATGATTCATGATTTAGTATGTTCATATATACTTCTTACTTATGTCCACTAATTTAAGGATATTTTACATTCTAATATTTACAAAAAACAAAAAAAATGGAAGTCTTCTGATGATAAAAAAGGATCAAGAAAATTTGGTTCTTAAAGCCTATAGGTCAAGCTATGAACCAAGGGGGATGAATATATTCAATGGTCCCTTGTGGACCTTTTTCTCATGTTTTCCAGATTCCTTTGTCTAGGGCCACTCCACCTTTGGATAAGGTATCTTCTTCGTTATTTTTGTCCCTGTACACATGTGAAATGGAGAAAGTGGCGAGAGTGGAGATATTTCTATTACAAAAAAAATAAAATGGAAGTCTTCTGATGCTACAAAAGGATCAATAAAATGAGGCTCTTAAAGCCGATAAGTCAATCTATGAACCATGGGGGAAGATATTTCCATTACAAAAAAAAAAAAAAAAATGGAAGTCTTCTGATGATATTAAAGGATCAAGAAAATTTGGCCTTCCATCTGAACAAGTTTAGGTAAACTTTGGGATACCAAGGAGCATCATCTGAGACAGGGACACCATATTTATTAGTGCCTTCTGAACTACATTGTGGGGAGAATATGGAAACTAAGCTCAAGATGTCTACAACATTCCATCCACAGACATATGGGCAAACAAAAGTAATCAACATGACTTTGGTGAAAATTTTGATCGGTTACAATCAGAAGCATCTGAATACTTTGGATGGAAATATGAGTTATATAAAACACACTTATAATAGAGTAGTCCACACTTCTACTGGTAAGTCACCTTTTGAAGCTTTCTTTAGATATTTTCCACCTTCACCCTTAGATGTTTTATATGGACATCAAGTAGGAGTGAGGCAGGACCTCACATGATATCCATTAAAAGCATAACTTGTTTTTATAAGATCATGAGAAGATTAGGAACATCCATTTGCAAGTACATGAGACATTGAATAAATCACAGGAAAAGTGCAAGGCTAGACATGACCAACATAGAATAGAGAGAATGTTTAGAGTGGGAGACAGAGTATGGTTACAACTAAACAAGGACACATTATAGGGTCCTGGTAAGAATATCAAGTCTATGTAGTATGGTCTTTTTGAGGCATTGGAAAAGGTGGGAGATAATTCCTATAGACTCATTCTACCCCCATACATGCGAATTTACTCAATAGTGAATGTGGAGAATCTCAAACTCAATATGAGCCTTCCATGTTGGATCACGAGGATGAGCATGTCCTACCTTCCATAGAGGAATTAACAACAAATGCCCAGGAATAGTTGGCAGACGAAACATTTTTACAGAATATGTCCATAACTACAAGAAAAGGGAAACATGACCTTTGGCAGGTTAGGTTGAAAGGACAATTTCTAGGAAAAGAAAGTGGTACTCCAGGGAGAAGGTAGAGGAAAAATTTCCTCACCTCATTCAATAAATATTTTGGGGACCAAAAGAATCCCTAAATGGGGAGGTATGATTTGTATTGGATCAATATACTATTTTTCATCTATCTTGATGCTTTATGGGTGAAAAAATGGAGGAAACAACTTGTGGAGCCATTTTAGTGATTGGTTCAAATTTGGAAATTTAGGTTCAAAAAACCATCTAAAATCTTCTTGAGCCATTTTGAGGCATAAAACAACACTTTTTTTATGGTCCAAACCTTACTATGCAACTGTCGTTTATATTCTACACACTGAGACCTTTCCAATAATGCAAGAATCGCCTCAATCAGACTTTGTATGCGGAATTTATGCCTCTTGCAAGTTGACCTACCATATTGATCACCATGGTGCCAGTGGATGCCACATCAACCTCCATTACTTAAGCATGTGGGGTTAGCCATGTAGTATATTTTCTAAGAAAATTCTAGAGGGTCCAAACCCTTATCACAATTCAAGGTTGAGGAAGCCAAAACCCTACCACTAGATGGAAAATGGGCTATGTTAAATACCATGCTGCTAGCAGGAGAAGGGGTTCCATTCTATATTATTGTATTTTGCTCCATAGCAGAGTAGAACAAATGGGAGTTGGAAATTAGAGAGATAACAGAGGGGGTTAATGTTATATAGTATCCTAATAGGCCACAGGTCTTAGGTAAATCCATAGAGAGTGCCCTCTCCTTTGTACTTGCATTATTTCCATACCATAGAAAAGAGACCAGAGCAACCTCACCTTCTAGTTGGGTTTTCTCCCGTTAGGGTTTCCCAGAGGAAATAATTGTGTTATTTTGTGGATGGTGTGTGTTTTTATTTCCGTGTTCTCTATTTTTTACATTTTATCTATTTCATGCATAAACATAAAATCAGTAACTAAAGATTATGAAATCTAAAAGAATTTAATCTTCATAGTATAGATTTTAGTTTTATTTATTAAATCTGTTGTGATGAACTGTTCCAATAAAATATCCATTTATAAATCATCAACATAATTTTTTTTCTTATAAGTTACTTATATTTCCACATTCCATATCTATTTGTTGTATTTTAATATGTTCATTAACCTTTTCATGGATTGTGATGTGTTATTATT
The DNA here is from genome assembly GCA_000966675.3 of Picea glauca. Classification (NCBI taxonomy): domain Eukaryota; kingdom Viridiplantae; phylum Streptophyta; class Pinopsida; order Pinales; family Pinaceae; genus Picea; species Picea glauca. The sequence goes on from JZKD02S1828184.1 coordinate 55,756, forward strand.
TTAATCCATGTTGACACAATATGGAAAAATATTTCCTTTATTTTAAACATCATTCCCCTTCATTTAAACATCATTCCCCTTCATTTAAACATCTTCTTGTGTTGAATTTGGGTACATACGTATGTTTCCAAGTTGCATTGATGTACGAGTTTCAATCTCTCCTCTAGTCTCTTGATATTCCTTTTTGTTTGACCCTTGTACTTGTAGGTGTTCTTTTGTTCTAGGTTCTAGATATTTCTTTCATTTATAGAACAATAATGTATTGGCATAACATATATAAGTCTTGCATGTATCGACGTCATATTTGTTTTAAAAACTCTTCCATATGGGTCTAAGCAAGATCGTGGAACTAACAACATAATATTTTTCCATAGATACAATTTTTGCATATACCTTTACTTTGGTTTGATATAAGTTTTTATGAAATGTTACATTAAATAGTATAGAAAATGATGTTAATATATAAAAAAAAATAAAATCAGCAATTTAGTCCATTCTTAAGACAAACAAAAAAAAATTGAAATAATTTCGATTATAATTTCCATTTTACTTTGTGATAAGATAAAATTATATACAGTTTTTAAACAATGTTTTTCTCTTTCCCACTATCTGTGCATGCACGATCTCTTTACCATCGATCCTTGCACATAGCTTCCTTGTTTCACTTAATATTATATTTTGAGTAGGACTGTAGTTTGAGTCTCTTTGTGAATATTTTGGCTCTTTACCATCGATCCTTGCACATAGCTTCCTTGTTTTACTTAATATTATATTTTGAGTAGCACTGTAGTTTGAGTCTCTTTGTGAATATTTTGGAGATTATCCTATGAACCTCATTAAGAATTGGTATTGATCCCTTGTCATCATGCTACAAGATCTTTTTTTGAAATAGAACAAAGTTAAAATTTGTTAATTCTCTTAAACACTGCATATCATAGCAATGCTGTTTGTTCTTTGTTAATTCACTTAAACAATGCATAGAATAGCAATGTTGTTTGTTCACACTTACTTATATATATATATATATATATATATGTTATTTCTAAATATTTATATATGATTTTGATTTGCATTTTGTTTTCTGTTTTTAGATTTATGTAAAACAATCTAATTATTGACATATTTTTTTGGAAAGAAAAATAAGTAATTTTATTATATGAAAACAAAATATTTTTTTCAGCCCAAAGGGGTTGGATCCAATGGTGGAAAGCGAGGATTTTTTCACCGCTGGGCAAGGTTCAATTCTCGTGAGGGCTTTACCTGGAGCCATGGGGACACCTTGAGGTAGTGGTCGAATAATCCCGATGCCAACAGGTTCAGCCAAATTAACAAACAAAAAAAAATAATATTTTTTTTCAAAAAAAAAAAAAAGTAATTTTATTATATGAAAACAAAATTCAATAGATGCTTTTTGGCATTTTTTTTTTTTGCATTTCTACTTTGAATGATCCATAAGTCTTTTTTACTTTTTGCATTCATTTTTGCATATCTACTTTGAATGATCGATGAGTCACTATGTTCAGCTATATAGTGCTAACTTTTGTCCACTAAGTTTAGCTTATTTTACATTCCAATATTTCTATTACAAAAAACAAAAAAAAAATTAAGTCTTCTAATGATACAAAAGAATCTAGAAATTTTGGCTCTTAAAGCCTATAGGTCAAGTTGTGAACCAAGGGGATGAAGATATTCAATGATTCCTTGCGGAATTTTTACTCATGTTTTCCATATGTCTTTTTCGAGAGCCACTCCACCTTTGGATAAGGTATTTGCTTGGTTATTTTTGTTTGTGTATATATGTGAAATGGAGAAAGTGGTGAGAGTGGAGATAATTATTTAGATTTTTTCCATAATAGGATGGAGAGAGAAATTTTGAAGAATGTGTTCTTTTGATGATGTTTCCAACTAGCAAAGAATCCCCAAAAACTTGTAGCTAAGAAATATGTTTTTCTTGGGCTAAATTGAGGGGGAGAAGGAGTGTTGTGGATTCACTATTATTGTCCGTTGCTTCACCAAGGCCATTTGAGAAAGACATGGAAGTGGATTTAGAAATATGTAGGATGCCTCTCACTCCCCCTTTAGAAGGGGAGCCTTGTGTTGCTCCATCAAAGAATTCTCATGGTATATTTTTGTTGATTTTTGGCCGTTGGGAAGGAGGATGTGGAGAGGGGGCATTTGAATTGGATGGGAGAGACTCGAAAGTGAAAATGTTATTTAGTGCACATTTAGGATGACGGTTTTCCTTCTCTTCGAAGATAGATTTATTTTTGGCAATCCTGATGCCCCCAACAAGCCATAGAGGGAAGGCCTCTGATTTTTTTTAGATTTTGATTTCCCCACCAAGATTGCAGATTTTCCTTAATTGTGTCTCCTTTCCAATATGAGCTAAAATTCAATGAGATTTTTAAGTTTTTCCATACTTCTAGAGTGCAAGGATAGTACAAAAAGAGACAGATGCTTGTTTCTTCTTGTTGTTTGCATAGGGGGCATCTATTGTGCCCTGTGAAGCTTCTTTTTTGTAAATTTTCCTAGGTGGGGACCTTTCCTTTTAAGACGAGCCAGGTGAAGATTTTTGTTTTGGCTGGGCTATTGTGTTTCCATATTTATTTTCCCCGCCATGTTGGTGGAGGCATCTCGTTTTCAAGAAACAAGGCTTCACATCCATATTTAGGATAGTATGTTCCTTTTTGGATGAAGGACTAGATCAACTTGTCCTCTTGTTCTGATAGGTGAACGAGGGATTCATTCAATGTCGAGATGTATCTATCCCATTCTGGGGCTTGTTGTTCATATAGTCCTACTTCCCTCCAGGAGAGCCATCTGTTTTGTGCTTGTTCGCCCTTATGTATTTGGTTTAGGAAGAAGAATCCATTTTATTGGATCTGTTATGTAGGATTTTCTTTGGAAGAAGGTGGTTGTTTGAGAAACCAATCCATGGATCTTTGTCGATCATGAGTTTTTCCCCATTTCCCACTTTCCATATGAGCCAATCCTTTATCAATGAGAATGATTGAACAATGGCCTTTCAAACTATTGGTCCATTGACAGGTCATTTTTGAGGTCTTCGGATCCATGTCATGAGGGAGTCATTGGGGAAGTATTTCCCTTTGATGATTTGAAACGATAAGCCATTGTTTTCAATCAAATTCCATCCATTCTTAGCTGCCAAAGCTTTTGAGAATAAGTGAATGTTTTTCATTCCCAACCTCCTAAAGCTTTTGGGAAAGCAACATTTCCAATGAAGTTTAATGGTTAAGAACATGTGTTCCCTCTCACAAGTTCAAATCCAAAGAAGGTAGGATATATATACCTAAATAAACTTTAGTTATCCCCTCTCTCACAAATAAGAGAATCTCATATACCAATTTGAAATCTCCTTAGCAGTAATCTTAAAATTAAATTATTATTATTATTATTATACTCAAAGTTTTAAATTTTACACCATTATTATTATTATTAATGAAAATCTCTTATACATATTTCTAATATTACATAATTATGTTTTATTATAAAACCAAGTTATGAAATTTAAATTTATTCATTTGAGTAAAGTCGAACTTTATTATTTTTCAACTTTTGAAATAATTTTATTTCAATTTAGTCATTCAAATAAAGTTGAAAGTTATTATTTTTTAATAAAATTTTGGATGGAATAGGATATATATTTTTAAATTGAAATGGCTTACTTTATTTTATTTTCATTTCCATAAGTCAACAATATTTATTTTTTAATTCTTACAGTGCGCTCTGTGCAACATCATTGGCTCGACAAATAAGGCCACTTAGCGGCCCGTCTCGTTCGAATGGAGAGCGTTTGGAAAATGTCTATAAATCTTCGAGTATGTCTTATGATGTTATAAAAATGGAGAGCTTGGCTGATCAGAATGCCTTGAAGTTTTAGTGATTTCAAAGCCACATTCATGATTTTCTTTTTCTTGGTCGAATTGCCTACCCTGGATGCAAATCCAGTGCAATCACTCCTGCTGTGCGTTTCAGTGGCCATTAATTACTCCACTATATGTCTTTCTTCTTGAATAAAAAATGTCGCTGGCCATTAATTTGTTCTAGAAGCTATGACTGCCAGCCTACTAGCAGCTCTGAAGAAACAGTGAACTTTGCCGACAGGGAGAACTCAAAGCCTATACAGTTTGTAGAAAAATTCTTCATTAAATTTCATCACCCACATGGAATTCTTCTTCCTTCCCTCAATCATTGCCCAAATAAATTTCATCACCCACATGGAATTCTTCTTCCTGCCCTCAATCATTGCCCAAGGGCGGCAACGCGACGGGAGAAAGCGATCAGTTTTTTTCTTTGTTTGTACATGGCTACACTGTATTACGATATTGATATCAGCAATATAATTGACTTGTTGACAGAAGTTTAATTGACATCAGAAATACATCGTTCTAAGGTAGCCCGGCCGTTGAAGAAAAGGCGTTTTGGGCCAGGCCAGAGTTGACAATATGGACGTAATGGAGAATCAGGTGTGCTGCTGGCTGAACCCAGTCAGATTCTCAGCATGAAAGTGTTAGTGCTGCGGCCCACAATGTTGATATTGCCACCCTCCAATCAGTCACTTACACTTACAGCTCCTCGGTCCCTTCCCAGCTTTCTGGTGGCTATAAATTCATGTGATGAGCCAATTCAATAAATCACACAGGCTTCTGCCGTTTAAGACGAGGAAAAAACCATGCGAATTCCTTCAGATGCCGCAGTTTGGCACGATCCGATTAACATTTATGAATATAAATGCAATTGCACCGTGCCAAGCTGCGTGCAGCTAAAGTACTACGCAGATAATAGGTAGTGATCGGTATTTGAGTGTCGTGCTTTACAACTCAGGTCCAGAGATGCGACACTCCATGAGAGCTTTGCGTTTGCGGTGTTAGTGTACATTGATTAAGTATATTTGTTTGGTGTTTTGATAAGTATTATGCTTAAATATAAAAAAGTATATTTCTTATGTTGTAGAGAAATTATTTTGAATATAAATTGTGTATGAATTTTTGAAACGTCTAGGGTTTTGAATTTTTGAAACCTCTAGGGTTTTTAGGTTTTTAGTGGACACTCCACCTATTATTATCAGTCCACCTATTATTATCAGAGACAAATGAAGTTCATATGGTGGAAAATATTGTTGAGATAAGTATTTAAAGGAGCAGATAGATGGATGACAGTTAAATACCTACTTCAACACTCTTTTCCATTATATGAACTTCATGTATGTCTTCTTTTCCATTATATGAACTTCATGTATGTCTGTCGATGAGTGAAGTGGAAAGTTTAAAAACATACACAGTTTATATTCAAAAAATTCTTACATGTTTCAATTTTTGATATCCAACATTTTTGCTATCAAATTCAATCTAATTATCTATTCAACATGTTTCTACAAAATTTATATATTTTTTATAATATGTAAGGAAAAATATATGTACTGCCATGTCTGCCTTTTCTCCCTTTCTTATTTCTATTCATAACCCAATTCATTAGAAGCAGTTGAAGTTTCCATTTGCAAAATTTGTTGTTCCTTAATATGTAAGGAAAAATTTATGAACTGCCATGTTTTCCTTTATAATATGTAAGGAAAAATATATGTACTGCCATGTCTGCCTTTTCTCCCTTTCTTATTTCTATTCATAACCCAATTCATTAGAAGCAGTTGAACTCTCCATTTGCAAAATTTGTTGTTCCTTAATATGTAAGGAAAAATTTATGAACTGCCATGTTTTCCTTTATAATATGCAAGGAAAAATATATGTCTGCCTTTTCTCCCTTTCTTATTTCTATTCATAACCCAATTCATTAGAAGCAGTTGAAGTCTCCATTTGCAAAATTTGTTGTTCCTTAATATGTAAGGAAAAATTTATGAACTGCCATGTTTTCCTTTTCTTCCTTTCTCATTTCTATTCATAACCCAATTCATTAGAAGCAGTTGAATTCTCCATTTGCACTGCCTTGGTCAAGGGATTGCTACCCTTACATCTAGGCTATGCTACTATACATGTGCACCGTTTGTGATGAGGACATTTCAATTTCTCTTCTGCTGTATTTCTGTGCAGTTGTTCACTTGATAAGGGAAACCAAAGGAACGTTCCCGGATAGGAGGAGGGTTAGCATTCGGTGTTTGCTTATATAACAAATTGTGTCAATATTTATATATGTTCCTGTCAATCTCTATATATGTTCCAATATGGTTGAAGATTTTTTTTATCTTATATTATGAATTGATTTGGAGGATGATGGAAGGGAACCAATGAAGACTTCAAGAGCCAACATTTTCATGTATCAGAGAGTTTTGATTATTGAAAAGAGCTTCCAGAAATACTTATTCTTTTAACACGATCTAGATTAGAAATGGAAAGGATGCGTTGTTAGTCATTTCTTTCTGGGAAGTTTGGAAAAGTGCTGGGAAGTTTGAAAAGGTGCTGAGCTGCTGATTTACAAGATAGTTTGAACAGGTGCTGGGAAGTTTGAAGAGGTGCCGAGCTGCTGATTTACATGACCAACTAACTCAAAGTTAATGGGTCGGAACCTCTGCATCCTGGAAAACCAAAATAACATCTCGGATTATTCTCTCCTCAACGAAATTCTTAAGCTACAGCGCAAATGGAAAGCACATCTGGGTGCAAGAGACAATTCTTGAGTATTGCAATCCTGTCCAATCGACGTATCTAATTAGACTGTTAATTGGATAATACCATGTTTGTAAAACTTCAATATATCATTTGTGAATTTGGATGGTCAATGGTATCATTTCATACTTATTACACTTTCAGAAGTCAGGCCTAAATCTTTATCATTTGTGAATTTAGATGGTCAATGGTATCATTTCATATTTATTTCACTTTCATATGTCATGTCTGAATCTTTATGGATATAAATTTAAAGGATTTAATCTATATGTTGTGTCTGAATCTTTATTTTAGTAAATCTTTAATATATTTTTATTTAAAAAAAAATAAAAATCAATAATATTTATTTTAAATAAATTAAAAATAATAAAATAATAAAATAATAAAAATGATAAAATAAATTAAAAAAATAATAAATTGTTACCACTTTTAAATTTTCAAGGCTAAATATAGAATTTATATTGAAAATAATTTAAAATGATATTTATAAAAAACTAAAGGTATGTTTTCCCTATATTTCCCCAACCTTATCCTCAAAAAACTAAAGGTATGTTTCTTCTATATTTCCTCACACTCCCACCCTTATAATATGAGTGTGGAGGTGGGGAGAAATATAGAGAAAACATAATATGATGGTGAGGTTTTTCACTATATTCCCCTCACCCTCACCCTCATATTATGTTTTCTCATATGAGGGTGAGGGTGGGGGTAGAGGGTAATATTAGATAAAACATATTATGTTTTCTCTATATTTCCCGCCACCCTCACCCTCACCCTATGTTTTGTTTTCTCCTATGAGGGTGGGGGTGGGTTGTAATATTAGAGAAAACATATTATTTTTTCTCTATATTTCCCCCCACCTCCAGCCTCTTCCTCCCACCCCCTTGGGGGGTTATATTAGACAAAACATATTATGGTTTTCAATATTTCTCCCCACCCCCACACTCATAATATGTTAACAATAAAATTTGCATATCATGAACTCAACCATAAAGGTCATATTAAAAATGATCTTTTGTGTGACATTGGAAATTTACAGACATATAACCTACGCCAACATCATGAACTTACTATCAAAACATTAAAACCACATTTATTAGTAAGCAATTGGCTTTAAAATTTCCAAACAATACATCGAAACCATTTTGGATATAACATTTATTAATAACTAAAAAGTAGTGTATAATGAGATTTAAAGAGTAGATAGGTGCTTTCTATAGCCCAATATGAGGGGGGTGTTTAATTCCTTGAGTGTTCAACATGGAGATTTATACCTACTAGATTCCCTCCAAATTTTCTTTAATATGTAATTGCAAGTATAAATACATGATCATTGTTAAGATCTAGGAAGTCGTGTAGCTATTTGATATCAAGGTAGTTTTCTTCTTCTATTATTATTATTATTATTATTTCCAACATGTATTGTTGTAGTTGTTGGCAATTAGTGGAGAGCCCAACAATTAAATAAAGGGCTCTTAATGTGTTTACTTTGGTTAAATTTGATAGAATGGATTCTATATAAATATAATGACAAAACTAAGAACTCACATGCGTTCATATTTGGCCTAATTATTCTCTCTTGCATTTATGAAGACTGTATGTTTTTTTGTATATTGTGATGGCCATATGATCCAGGGGGTCATTCGTCATGAAAGTTACACTGATCCAAAGCAGAAAAATGGTACAATGGCAGTGAAGTGGCAATGCAATGATTGGGTAAGAACCAAGTTTTAACAACATC
>JZKD02S1828195.1:45325-59348 GCA_000966675.3 Picea glauca
CTTCACACTCTCGTTTGATGGAACATAGAGATGGCCCAGGTGACACAACAACCCATATTAAAGATGGAAATTAGCGACTATTGAGTTGGATCCCAACATTTGGTAGGTGGTGGAGAAGTCAGGGTCTGTATTGTAGAGGTGGGGTCATTTAGAGGTCTCGTGACCGCAAGATTCTAGCACCATGATGTGAGCCACAACTGCAGGTTAGATGAGGAAGTCAACAACTCGGTTGGTACTTCTTATTTTATACTTGATGTTGAGGTGGAAATGTTGTAAGTATGTTGACCACTTCTGATTGTGGTCATTCTATAATTTTCCTTGGGTATGCATGAATTTTAGGGGCTTGTGAGCAATGTGGATGACTGTCTTCTTCCCAAGAATGTAATGTCTCCACTGGCTGTAGGCTTGCACAATGGAGTACATTTCTTTGTCATAAGTAGGGTACTTACGGATAACATCTAATAGTGTCTCACTATGATATGACACAGGGTGACTATGTTGAGTGAGAACGATGCCCACAACATAATCTGAAGCATCTTTCTTGATCTCAAAGGGACGGTGCAGGTCCAGTAATGAAAATACCAGAGATGAGCACAAACGATTCTTCAAGTCATCGAAGGCTTGTCATTGGGACAAGACCCACACAAATATTTCCTTACCTCCACCCCTGGTTACTTGGATGAGGGCCCATGTGATATGAGATAATCCTGGCACGAACCTGTGATAGAAATTGGCGAGGCCCAAGAAGCTATGAAGTTCAGTGAGTGTGGTTGGGGTTGGCCAGTCACAGATGACATGGATCTTGGCTGGATCCACATGCACACCATGATGATAAACAATGTAGCCTAAGTAATGGACCCTATCCATGCAGAAGGATAATTTTTCCAAGTTTGCATATAGTTTGTGCTACCGCAGGGTGTGCAAAACCTGTTGAATATGCTGCAAGTGTTCCGCCCAAGTATTGTTGTAGATGAGGATGTCATCCAGATACACCACTACAAAAGTATTGATGAAAGGTCATAGGATATTTTCCATCATCCTCATAAATGTTGCTGGAGCATTTGTCAAACCAAAGCGCATGACCAACCATTCAAAAAAACCTTCTTTTGACTTGAAGGCAGTCTTCCATACATGTGTTTGTTCTATTCAGACCTGGTGGTATCCAGAATTTAGATCAATCTTACTGAAGTATTTAGCCCCAATGAGATTATCAAGGAGGTTGCCGATTCGGGGAATTGGCTACCAGTTCCAGACTATGATTTTATTCAGAGCCTAGTAATCAATACAGAGTCACCAGGCCCCATATAGCTTTTGCACCAACACGATTGGGCTCCCACAAGGTGATGAGGTGGGATGAATTTTCCCCTTGTGGAATAGTTCTTGGATCTGCCTCTTGATCTCCTTATTTTCTAACATAGAGTAGAGGTAGACTAGCCCATTGGGTAGCAGTGCGCCTGGGGTTAGATCGATGAGATGCTTGACCTAGTAGTGCAAAGGTACCTCGGTAGGAGAGGAGAAGATATATGAGTATTCTTCCATGACCTTATCCACTTTCTTATTTTGTGTGGAGAGATCATCCGCGGAGGCCCTCAATGTGGCTATGATATTTATCTCACTCTGAGAGAGAATCACGAAGAAGACTAATTTCCTAGTATGAGAGATGACCTTCCTGCATTACTGGGTAGAGATCAAGGAAATAACACTAGGAGGGATGGCCTCGGGTATCCTGTACAATTTTATGTTCAAAGTAGTAATAAAACTACAAGGCCTAGACTCATATACAACATGAAGTTTCCATAAATAAGGTTGGCCCAAAATAACATTACAAACTTCAAGAGGAGCAACATCACACAATACCTCGTCTTTGAAGGGCTTGATTTCATATGACAATTGACACTATTGGCTGACGTTGAGATCACTTCCTTGGCAGAGCCATCCAATGGTGTAGGTTTGTGGGTGAGACATTGTTGGCAGGGCCAACCACTTCACAACCTCTATTGAGATGAGGTTCTTCTGGCTATCGCTATCAACGATGAAGTGCAACGGGGTGCCTTTTACCCACATCTATGAATGGAAGAGGCACACTCCTTCTTTTGGCTCGTTTGGTTCACCAGGTTGGATCTTAGTGGTAGCAATGGTGGCACTGGGTTCCACGTCAATGATCCATCTTCCCCTTTCTAGTTTTGACTCAAATTTATAACCTGCATATGATTCAGAGGCTTTCACTTCGGCCACCAATGACTACTTTGAACGACAATCAACAGTGTTATGCAAGGGGCTCTTATGGAAGTCGCACCACTTCCTAGGTTCTTTCTTTGTCTTTTCAGTGTCCTTCTTTGCTTGTGTCTTGGACTGTTTGTCTTGATATTGTCCATATTTTCTCTGTCCTTTTTTCTGTGGGTTGGGGCCGCCCTTTCCTGGCTTTTGCTGTGAGCGGTTTCCAGGCCCAAATTGTCACATCTTTTGTTTGAGATTCTACTTGATTTTGACGACATATCGGTAGGCCGTGCCAAAGGATGATATGTCCAGAAATTCCATTTCGGTCTGGATGTATCTATGTAGGCAATACTTGAGCACCAAATGTCACTCTATTCTTTGATACCCATCTTGGTGCACAAGGTATGGAATATATTTGTGAACTCTGGTACTTCTTAGTCTCTTTCTTTCCATAGTGTGGTCCATTTGATATACAAGTCATCATAACTTATGACAGGGTAGTATTGTTCCTTAATATCATCCCTGAAGGATTCCCAGGTGGTCATGACTGTAAATAACGAGGGTTCCTCTATTTCCTTTTTTCTCACAGGACGTTTCCCACCAATATTTGACATGGGGAACAACTTTGAGGAGCAGAAAAGTAATCTTTTCTCTATTCGAAATGTTATGGACAAAAACAAACCATTCTAGTAGATTGAACCACTTGTCTACAACATCTGTGTCTATATGACCTTCAAATATAGGAATATCGAAGTTGATTTGTATGTTGAAGGGGGAGGTGCCTCTGCTTGGGGAAGATGCGTCGCCTGTTGGTATCTGCCTAAGGATTTGCGTGAAACTATCCACCATCTCATTCCTTTGTTGTATGAGGGATTCCTCAAGCAACATTTTGAAAGGATTTCATGTCCTATCTTCTTTCTTTTCTCATGCCATGAGAGGTCACTTGGGCATGCGAGAGATTTTTTCCTCAGGAGAAACAAGCTCGAGACCCAATTCTTTGTACCCTAACCTCGTTGGGGATATGCATTAAGATGACAAGGAGAAGACCTCTCTGATACCACTGATCCAGATTTTATGAGAAGAATGAAATGAATACACATTATTAAAAGATTCTTAACACAAAATAATAGAGATACAGTAAAACTAGTTTTATATTCAATAAGGAAATAAGCTGAAACTGTAAAATGCAGCGGAAAACAAGCTTGTTGGAATGGTGGAGGCTTATCTATGAGAAGAGATGTGATGGTTGCACTCATTCACAATAAGATGGTTACAATGAGGATCTGAATTCCTTTTACAATAAATAGAAATTTCAAAAACCCTAGACATCCAAAAACCTAACCCTAGGAGATGAAGCACCAAAATTCATGTGGGCCCCGTTTGGGTATGTTAGTACATCAACTTCTCGGGGTCGTAACGTTTGCATACGATCTTTGTTTTAGGTGAAAAATATCCTGTTGGAAAGGTATAAATGAGAAGAACAATTATTTACTATCCCAAGTTAATGCCTTGGGAATTAACCTAGGCCCCAAATCCCAAAAAAACCGTTTAGGGCCTCAAAACGACCCCGAAAGTTTGGAACCCGAAAAACTGCCGAAAAACTGGCAAGGTGGAAAACTATTTTTCGAGCCAGTGGAATAGGTGAGTGTCCACCGATATCCACCTGGATCATGGAATAACTGTATATTGGAATGATCCCAATTCTATATTAAATATTGTCTTATGTCTATCTTCTGGTGGTATCCTAATCTGATGATATCTTAAAAATCCATATGTAAATGAATAAGCTTCTAGACCCCCTACATTCTCCAAAAATTCATCTATAAATGGGGTAGGAAAAGGATCATGTAGGAAAGCATCATTCAATTTTCTCAAATATAAAAAAATCTTTATCCCTCCTTGCTTCTTTTCCTACACCACCATAGGACTGATCCATTCTAATTCTTCCATAGGTTCTATGACACCATCCTCTAACTTCTTGTCAATTTCTACCTTCACTTTCTCCTTGTATATTCGGTTCAACCGATAAGGTCTTTGTCTTATAGGTATGGCTTCTGGATTCAAAGGTATCTTCATCTCTCCTATCTCTCCTGCTAATCCATTCATCTCCGAAAATGTGGTAGGGAACAAGTCATTGTACTTGCATAATAATTATGTGATTCTTTCTATTGTTTGATTATCCCAATAATCTCCAATGATTGAAATATTTGGGTTTTCTATTGTTCCAATATTTACCATATTAATATTTAATGGGGCTGCATAATCTTGTAAATATAGCTTTGGACCTTCTACTTCCCTTTCTCCTTCAACTTCTAATATATCGATATTCGTGGATTTTATTTTACTGGGTCTTCTTCTTCTACAACATGATAACATGGTAGTAATTGTCGAACTGTCTATTTCTTCTGATTCCGATATGGTGGGACTATTTCAAACTTTGGTTCTTCAAATATCCTATCTCTGACCACCTTTAGTGTTGTATCTATCTGTAGGATATCATTCTCAGAGGAAAATGTAACCACAAAATTCTGATGCATTTCTTCCCAATTTGTAGTTTCCCTGTGTTGTTCCTGTTATGTGTACCTATTCCTTGGAATTCCTTCTAGTGTGTGGATAAAATGGTGTGGTCATTATTCTGGTGGTACTAATCTCCATTGAACCATCCACCTGTCTACATGTTCTTTAGGTTTTCCAAATCCATCATATTTCTTAAACACTTTGTTCTCTTGCTCCACATCGAATCTGATGCGTAGTAACCTCTTGAACTGAAACCAGTAGTTGATATTATCCTTATGTGTACCCCACCAATGATAAGGTGTAGCTTTGAAATAAATATCTAATGTTGGTAATCTATGATTTTCTACTGCTTCTAATTCAAACTTCATTAGAAATTCTTCTAAGTCATTCAAACCATAAAAAGTAGGATGTTCCCTTACCTCTGAACCAATCCATCTTAGTGTGCGCATCATTCTGATACATATTCTAGTGGATAATTTGTGTAGTCACCATTGCAATTTATCTAGTCATGTGTCAGAGTTTGAAGCATAAGAACTAATATTCCTCCAACTGAGCATTCCATTTGCAGTCGAGTTGATATAATCCTCATTGCACGCGATTGTTCTGTATAACTAATTTACATATTTTGTAATAATATTGTTTTTCACAAGTTCCACATACCTTCCTCCTTATGAGTGATCCAATGGAACAATAAATCTATATTCCTTTGATTCAAAGATCATCTTCCTTATCTTCAAGTTGATAATAATTTGGTTATCAAAATCCCAATCCAGACCCAACAATGTTGGATATGGTGAAGTATTATCTACTATGTCAATGACTTCAAAGTGTGACATGGTGTGCACACCATCTAGATCTACTGGAATCCCCTTCAATCTACCAATAGGCACCACTATGTGATAATTTTTGAATTTCAACTAGATAGGTGAATACCGCAATTGAGGTTCTCCCATAGCTTTCCATGTCTTCTTTGGCATAACATTGACTTCAGACCCTAAGTCTAGTATAATATCCCCCATATTGAAATATCCAATGTTTTCATTTAACCTAAATTCCCTACTTGTTATTATCTTATTACAAACCTAATTCACTCTATTTACCCCTTATTCCCCATAATTACATTTTTCCAATAGACTCCGCAATACTTGTAAAGAATTCTTATCATTCAACAATTTAACACAAGACCCAAAAAAGTTCGTTAAGTTACTTAATTTCTCTGAAGGTTTCTCTTTGGTGGTATGATCAAATAATGGAGGAATTTCATACACCGGTATCTCATATACTAGTTTTGTTCCTAAAGTAGACATAATATTTTCTTTCATAATACACTGCCTAGCTTGTTTGAATGTCTCTTTCTCTTTGTGTGCATTAAAATTTTGTTCAAGTGTTTTATTATTCCTTACCCACTGGTGTATATCTCGGTTCGGCTTCACTGCATCATCCCATGTCTTATCTCCACATCTAGTAATGATATTGAGAATCTTCGCATCCTATTCTTTTTTTTCCACAACAATACATTGCACATTATGATTGTTCTGGTTCCTCTTATCCTATATCTTTTTCAACAGTGTCAGACAATCTTTTTTTTCATGGTCTGTTGCACGAAAATACATACATTTCATAGGTGGAAATGGACATTCTCTTTCATAGTGTCCAGGTTTCTGAAATTTATGACAAACTACTAGTCCTCAACCTCCTCCAAAGCCTATGCCTCTAATTCCACCTCCTCAATAGACTCCTTTGTTACCCTGGTTATATTTTTGCAGTGCATTATACTGAGGTCCCTAATTATGCTGTGACTGCACATTATTTTACTACAGTGGTGTTTTTCACTGTTGTTTGTTGTTATACTACGAAGGTTCTCTGAATTGTTGTGCATTGTTGTACTATGGTTTTACTTAAAACTGCTGCACATGATTATATTGTGGTTGTTGTGCGTTGTTATACTACTGTTGCTACAAAGGTTGTGTTTTAATTAACTCATCCTACACCCTATATGAATCTAATTTCCTCTCATTCATTATCTCCAAGTTTCTATAGTCCTTGTCTTCATGTCCAACTAAATTGCAAAAATTACAAAATGTACTCTTCAATACTATCTGATAATTTTGCATCATGGGGAAATGATAGGGATCATTCCCATGTGTTTGTAGATCTCACACCATGGTTCTCCTGAAGATAAAGGGTTTTTCATACCCACTCCTATGTACTGCACAAACAATGGACACTCATTCTTATGATGCCTTTTAGTTATGCATAATGTGCACCAAACATCTTCCCCTTTCTCCTTACTTTTACTCTGATTTAACTGAAATGTTAATTTCCTCATATCTTCTCTTAGATATTCCACAACTAGATCTGTCTGATTATACTGATTTTCCTCTAATTGTAAGGATGCTTGCAGAGCTTCATCCTATCTTTGGAACCTTTGTTGTCTTAAAGGATACTTCAGATGTGGAAATAAAGAGTTAACAAAAAAATGTCTATGTTGCATATCATTAATAGGGAACTTCAACTACCTTTTAACGTTTTGAACTTCTGGTCCACCTCCCAGACTGATTCACCTAGATTCTTCTTAATATCTATCATTTCATTCATGAATTGGTCCTCTGAACTTGGCTTCTAAAATTCATTAGTTAATTTCCTCTTTACCTCTGCTACAATTGTAGGCTCTCATGTTGGGTTGTTTAATGTGAGACCCATGTACTAGTATAATGCACAACCTATGAATGTGATTACCAATTGTGCAACCTTTGTATCCTCATATTTAATCTGATTAGTTTCCCATATATTCTCATAGATAAAAAATGTTTTCTGGGTCCTCTGACCCTTCTCCTTGAAATTATGATAACCTAATAGTTGGATCTTATCCTTCCATTGTGAAGTTTGTTGGGCTAACACCTCCACATGGTGTAGATACCTAACTGCTACTTTCTGAACTTACACTTATTCTTGAGTTTCCACTGGACCCACGTCCTATTAAAATCCTTATACCACTAATCAATTGTTGGTTAACTAGTTTTTCTTCTTCAAATTTCTTAGTCGCACATGTGGTTGTGGTTTCCACACTAATTCATATTTGGAATTGAGAGCCTTCTTCTGCATCGGACCCATGACATCTGATTTTCCTCTCATATATGGCATGCAAGATATCCTCAATCTTCCCTATGGTGAGAATATCCTCTACCTCTTTCTCATCACTATCCAATCTCTCTTGCTCAGCTACTTACCTCTTCTTGTTATTCATGTTATACTGGTAGGGTATTTTGTTGCATGTCACACCTACTTTCCTTATAATTTCCCTGGTTTTTTCATCATCCATGATGATAGGGTCCATTTCTTCCCTCTTTTGGATACTCTCCATATCCTTCTCCATATCTCAGATCTTCCTTAGTGCTTCCCCAACTCCCCCATTCTTGCAAAGTGATCTAGTTTTCTGATTCCATGGTCATCAAGAATTTATCATACAATGATATTTTGAGCAACGTGTAAATAGACCTATTGTACCTCCCTCTAGGTCCCTTCAAGAAAACTTGTTCTGTAGTAGTATATGACTTCATTGTATTAACTGCAAATTTAGTAATAAACCCTGTAGTAATACTATCTACCCAAAAATCCATTGTGCACATGAATTTGTTATTAACCCTTTCTAGTCACGCAACATTCTCAGCAGTCCACTCTACTGGATTAATCTAATTAGTCATATGGGTATCCTTCAACCTCAATATCCACTACTATAATAACTATGGAAAATAATAGAAATATGAATCATGCATATCAGTAAACACAAACCTCTGTAGATATTGTCATGGTGTATATCCAGAACTTATGTTATCTTTCTGCGTGAGCTCGAGTTGCTTTGTCTCCAACCATATTTCAATATCTTTCTTCGTAGGATTCCATGGTCTAGACATCCCTTTCTACCACTGCCTCTTCTTCACCAAACCCCTTCCAGGATATTCTTTTGAGTTCCAATCGACAACATAAACATTTATTGAATGTATGGGCTGACCCAGGTTCTACCTTAGTTCTCCAACAAAACCCTATTCACCATCATCCCTTCTAGAAAACCAGAAGGCTACACCGTGCACATAGTGCACAATGAAAGCTTACCCAAGATGGCTTATGGATGACTCCAGGATGTAGATGTCTGCAGTCATGGAAGGGATTGGGGATTTTCTGTTTACTTATAATTCTATTTTAACATGCATTCTACCATAATATTCATCATGTCTACTATTTTATCCATTCAATAATATTCATTCTACAGGATTATTCTAGTGCGCGTTGTAAATAAACCCTAACAGATGCATTCATATAACCATTCATCATTCATTCATAATTTAATTGCAGAAACCACCAAAAATGATTCAGACACATTGCAACACAAGGTTTTACCATGGTTCACCGCCCAAGCTATGTCCACAAATATCTTCTACTTTATTCATCTTCATAAAAATAGTTTTGTGCACATTGCATTAAGGGTTTACGAATGGTGAGGCTGACCAACGATGCACCAAGCTCCACAACTCTTAGCCAAAACCTATCAATGCGACTTAAGACTTGAAAGTTCTTCAAAATTGGTTCTTCACACCTGTTCTAAGACACCTTTAGCTACCTCATACATGATCTATTTATATTTCAAAAGAGGGTAAAAACCATTACATTATGAATCAAAACCCTAATTATAAGTGGAATCTACTTGTCCACTTTCTAACCATCTTCCACACAGTTGATCTTTGATCCAACCCTTCCTTTCATGGATATTCCTTAATTCCTAGTGTGTTGCTTCCTTTTCCCTTTGTCGTGTTGCTTTCTCCTCATTCTCCAGCACACACTACTTCCTTTGGTCCCTCTAGTTTCCTTGCTTGTTGTGCTAAAACCCAAAATTTCCTACCCCAATAGTGCATAATTCAACAGATTTGAGACATTTGGTCATGGATGAATTCCATAGAATACCATATTTAGGTCACTTTGGTTACCAGAAAATGGTGAAAAGTATAAGATAGTTGTATTATTGTCTTGGAATGAAGCAGGACATTGCACAATATATTGCAAAATGTTTATAGTTCCAACATGTGCAAGTTGAGCACATACATCCTTCATGTCTATTGCAACCTTTTCCTATTCTAGAGTGGAAATGGGAAGTGGTTTCTATGGATTTTATTACATGTCTAGCTAATATAATCAAGCAACATGATGTGATCATGGTCATAGTGGATAAGATGAGCAAGGAAACTCATTTTATTCCCATTAAGTCTACTTTTAAATCCATATATGTTTCTAACATTTTTACAAAAGATATTTTTAGATAACATGGGTTGTCTAAAACCATAATCTCAGATAGAGATGTTAAGTTCACCTCAAATTTTTGGAAAATCTTGTTTTCGGGATTGGAAATGTAGTTGGAATTTATAATGGCCTACCATCCTCAAACAGATGGTCAGACCAAAAGGTAGAACAAAGTGTTAAAGGATATGTTGAGGATGCATTTTATCCATAATCCTAAGCAATGGGAAGATTATCTACCCATGGTAGAGTTTTCCTACAACAATGGTTATCAAGAATCATTGAAACTAAGTCTGTTTGAGGTCCTATATGGAAAAACGTGTAGAGTCCCAATTAGTTTGGACAACCTAGTGGATAAAATCACACTTGGACCAGAATTGTTGAAAGAAATGGAATAGGCCATGGTAAATATAAGACAAAATATGAAAGTAGCTCAGGAAAGACAAAAGAGATATGTTTATATCAAGAGGACCCACAAAGAGTTCAAAGTAGGAGATCATGTGTATCTCTGAGTGAAACCCAAAATAAGTTCCCTAAGAATGGGAATGTGTGATAAGTTGGCACCCCACTATTGTGGACCATTTTAAGTTACGGAAATGATATAACCAATGGAATATATACTTGCATTACCACCTACTATTAAATCTCATTATGTGTTCCATGTGTCTGTGTTAAATAAATATGTACATGATTCTAATCATATTATTGATTGGAATATGATACAAGTGGAACTAGAGGGAGAATTCCATCTCGAACCTCAATGCATATGAGATGGGAAAGAAACAATGCTTTGGAACCGAGCCATGATACAAGTTAAGGTGCAATGGAATCACTTTTGAGGAGATGAGGCTACATGGGAGATGGAAGATTCCATGACATTGGAAAACCCATTTTTGTTTTCTATATAATTGTACATACATGGTGTTTCTTTAATGGGGAGGGGAATGTAACATGTTTTTTCCCCCAAGACTGTAATTATGCTAAGAATTCATATAATTATGTTTATGAAGCATGTAATCATTTTTTAACTTAATGAAAAAACCAAAATCGTTGACTGAGAGGGAACAACCTTGTAAGTACCATCCATGATACACAAGTGGGAATTGATGAAGCATGGATTGATGAAGTGACATGGAGTGGGGATTTGAGTTGTTTTTATGAAGAAAATAGAAATCTTCTTTGACAATATAAATTATGATTGCTAAGAATAAAATCATACCTCCTAGCCTACCTGATATGAATGAGCCAGGTGACAAGTTATGGAATGCCAAAGAATTGTTTGAGGAAGTTAATGGTTGTTAATGGATTGGTATTTTGGATAAGAAAAGGGCCAATTGAATAACTGATAGCAGGACATCACAGTTTCCCCTTTAGATTGAGAACTATGAAATACATGTTGTGATTGTAGGAAGGCCACAATAATCCCAAGGATATTGGTGGAGGAAGAGGCTAAAGGTGGAAAATAACCACCAGAGAACACACACAAAGAGGTTAGATCAGAAACTCAACAAGTGAGGAGTGGTATCAGAGAAGGGAAAAAAAGAAGAAGAAGAGGGTGCACACACACACAGACCAATATAGACTCACAAAGAACAAGCACCAAGGATATAGGAGTTCAAGAGAACATATTGAGAAAGTGGGAGGTTTCCTTGAAGAAAATAGGAAAATTGTCCAAATTGAGAGTGATCACCCTCAATAGAGAAGACTCGAATCTAGACTGGAGAAATGTTAGGCTAAAATTTGGTGCTTACTGGATAGAATATGGCACTGGAAAGAAACCAAAATTAGTAAGAGGAGGTCGTCGAGGGACTATTTACTATAGAAAATAATTCCTTCTGCAGAGGAAATCCGGTTGAGAAACCACCTGAAAAACTTGTAGAGACCCTAAGCTTAGTGGGAAGGGGGAAAATTCTTTTATTGTTAGTGGAGGAAGGAGAGTAACCTTCCTATATCATATCAAGTTTGGACTCTATCTAAATCATTCCCCTTGTGTTATCATAGCTTAGTATAGGGGTGGGTTACTATAGGAAGGTACTTTACAGTATCACCTAAGGTTGGGAGGAAAGACATCCTGTCTCAGTCATTTGGTGTTGGAAATTCCCTGATCAGATAAGTATTTTACTTGATCTATTTAAAATGTACATGAATTCCATGATTATATAACTATTTTCTTAAATGAGAAGTGTGAATGTTTATAATCAGCTAAATGAACTCTTGAAAATTATGATATATTATTATTGTCAATGTTTAACTTGTTAAACTGTGAAAATGGATGAGTGTGGAAAGTTTGGATTCATATGGACCTTACAACGTTAAAGGAAATATTACAAGACATGGAAAAAATATTCATCTAGGAGATGATGAAAAGAACTTTGGTGTTGGGGAGGTTCTTATGAGGAATGAAGGACCCTGGGTCCCAAGGAGAACCATGATTTTCATGTGGAAAGATGGAAATATATGTAAGATATATTGTGTTGGTTGTAGAGCCTGATTATCTTCCTAATTCATATGAATGTCAAAGAAACTACATGATACACAATTCATGCCCCTTCCCACTGTCCATGAGGGGGGCATAATTGTTTTTGTTTTGGAATTCAAATATTGTAATTTCCTAGTCAATATGGACCTTTCATTATAAGGTCGCAGATCTGACGACAAATGTTATGTTAGGGTTTTTTTCCCTAGAAGGAAACCCTATTTTATGAGGGAATTGTATTGTGGCTATGTGTGATGGCGTATATTGTATTTTGAGAGAGGAGGGTGTGAGAGAAAGAAGAGGAATTTACAACGAGTGTGTTGTAGGTTGTATCCCTTTATTTTGTTGGATAATAAAAAGGAAAGACCTGGAAATTTCTCTAGTGCACATAGCCCACACTAGGTGAACCTGTATATTTATGTCTCTATTGTATTGTGTATCTTTTGTGTTTTATTTCCATAATTTGTTTTTTATTGCTCCATGATCTTGTTTTTATAACATATTTTTTATGAATTCAAGAGGCCTTTGATGGCTTTAGGGTTGTTTTATGATTCTTGGAGACTTAGTAAAAATCCTTAAAGAATCCCCTAAAATTTCTTAAGCCAAATTCAAACTATTTTTCATGAGGAAAATCTTGAGATCAATCGGGATGACTCACAACCATTTGATTGGGGTGGTGAGTAGATATGGACCATTTATCAGATGGGAATCCATCAGAAAAACCAAGGGATAGACCGTAACCGGGCTTTGACGAGGGAAGTTTCGAGTCAATAAAAGTCGTTGAACCATCAGAGAATGGCTATGGAATATTTTGGATTGTTGGATCCAACCATTAGCCTATCGGTGTAAGGTCAGTCAAGGTTCCATAAAGGATATTAGAAGGGGTATTCCAACGATAGGGAATCTAAGGACTGTAGATCTCGCAGAAACCACTGTAGGATTACAACCCTCCGATTTTGTGAGAAATTCCCCTAAGAGGAGAGTTATTATACCTTATAGAGTGATTAGCTAGAACCTCTGAGGCACACTACATATTTTGGATAAACTAAACAAGGATCATAAGATCTGTCAGGGCATGTGTGTTTGGAGTGGCTGACTTGGAGTAGTCAGTGTAGTTAGAGCGAAGATACTCCAATAAGGAAGAGTTCTAAGAAATAAATTAGACCATTGATATGGAATGGGAAAGACTTTATCTCAATCGTGGATCGATGTGGAACCCACTAGGAATGTTAATACCAATATATGATAGGAGGATAACCCTCGATTGAGTAGAGAATCCACTGAAATTGTATCTGTTTAATCGGGATATCCGAGATCCATTATATCCTTAATGTAATCCATCAAACTAGTGCCATTGGAGAGAATGGAGACATTTGCGAGTGAGTACTCTGACAAGAGTGTGTCTGAATTATCTATAGGATGTCAAGATGAGGCCGAGGGGGAATGTTGACCATCCGATTGGGGGTATCAGATTTTCTTGAGTTTCCCCAATGGTATTCAGAGAATACCTGTAGTGATGAATTT
>JZKD02S1828206.1:0-15783 GCA_000966675.3 Picea glauca
GTATAGGTTGATTACAGGTTGGTGCATGGTTGATGCACTTGTTTATGGTACAGGTTGATTACAGGTTGGTGCATGGTTGATGCACTTGTTTATGGTACATGTTGATTACAGGTTAAGGTACAGGTTGATGCATGGTTTAGATTTATTGGTACAGGTTTACAATGGTATATCTCACAGTGATAGTGTGAAAGTGGTTCCATCATTCTACTTCTACTTTAGGGTGGCAAGACGGGGCATAGATAGGTGGTTGTAGCCACCTTCTAGTTGTAGCCGGAGAACATAAGGGGTTTTAGCCTCCTTCTGGTTGTAGCCAGAGAATTTGGGAGTTGGAGCTTCCCTCAAGTTGTATCCTGAGAAACTAGGGGGTTGGAGCCTCCTTCCAGTTGCTGCTGGAAAACAAAGGAAGTTGGTGCTTCCAATGAATGTAATTCTTCAAGAAATATAAGAAAAAACATTCTGTGGTTTTCTCCCGATTTGGGTTTCCACGTAAAACACTGGTGTACTGTGTATGTGTATGATTGTTCATTGTTTATTTACTCTACAGTTATTGGATGAAAATGATTCATTGATATAACACTTGTATTATATGGTTAAAAAGGGATTAAATTGCTCTATTACTGATTCACCCCCCCTCTCAGTAATCCAACATCTCTCTCTCTCTCTCTCTCTTGGAAATATTCAATATAAGGGTTATATTTCATAGGATTAATCTCATTGTGTTTTGTATATATTCTTCTACATTTGTCACATCACCCAACCATAGACCTTTCTACTCCAATTATTTCCGTAGCATGTCATTCCCAAGCTTGCAATCCACTACTATGCCAACTCTTCTTAGCCTTTTCCTCAATGGCCCAAGCCAAATAAAGATGATATTTTCTCCTTTGTCTCCATCCTTATATAGAATCCATCCATGATAAAGAACTAGATCCCTAGTATCCACTTGTCATCATGTAATTCTTTCCGTATCTTACTTTTTCTTTTCCCATAAACTTGTCTTATTTTTAGTTTTTTTCCATAAATTACCTTTACTTATTTTTCCCCTTTATTTTATTACACAAATATTTGTTTTTAAGTACTTATTATGATCCATTTATGATAATAATTATATTTATGTGTTATTATTATTATTATTATTTATTTAATAATAATATGGGGCATGACAGACTTCTTCCCTTCAATGAATTTCATCCTGAAGTTAACTTATGCATCTTCCACATCACCTTCTATTGAACTAGTATAAGGCCATCATAAACAATAAGCATTGAAATCTCCCAAGAAGTGTGAGCAACACTCTAGTATTTCTTCCCAACTTTAGGAATGACGATTTAAGCCTCTTGGTCTATCAGGGCTCTAAATGACCAGACCTCATCTTGTTCTATCAGGGATCTAAGGAACCATAACTAATATTGGTCTATTAGGGATCTAAGGCACCCGAACTAATCTTTTTATATCAAGGATATAAGGAACCAGACCTCATCTTGGTCTATCAAGGATCTGAGGCACCAAACATCATCTTGGTCCACCATGGCTCTAAGTCACCAAAAAAATGAATCCCAATCTATTAGGGCTCTAAGTCACCAGACCAAGGAATCTCGAAAGTTTGAACCAAAAATCACTCCTTATACTCCCTTAGGTACATAGCCCCATAAATTGAAGTCCAATCCCACAAATCCACCGACGAGCAACACTCTAGTCGTTCTTTGGACTTCAACATCAAAAATCCTATACAAGGCATAAGAATTGTTGACATAAGAATTATTGGCATAAGTAGTTGATTGATGTGTCCCTATCCCATAAGGTGTTACTTGTAAATATTCTCCTTCGTGGTTATGGGATCCCATGAGATCATCAAATAAGCTAGCCCTCTTGGCCCATTAGTGGATAACTTGACAATCACCACCTCGCAACATGCAACCAATTCATTAGTTATAATTATAATATCAACATCTTATAGAAAGAATGCACATGCTAACTCTCGCATGTCATCATAAGAATACAACATCATTGTCATCACCAAATGCTCATACATGCCATCATAAAACATATTATCATAAAATATTTCCATGCAATTACATGATGCCATCATATCAGAAGATGCTATCATAATAAATATAACCTCAACACATTGTTATCAAAGACATAGCCTTTCATCAACATAATTAAAGGGAATCGCATAACATCATATGTAAATACCATGGGCTCTTAATATAGCATAATATCATGAACATAATAATTATCTAAACACATAACACATACAAATAAATAAAACATCACAGACATTATTATCATGATTCATTAGCAAAATTAAGCCACTATCTTGTAGGATTATATATAGAAGGAATACTAGCTATCACATCTAAAGCAAGAATCGTCATTAAAACATCCATCCTACAAGGATATACTTGGTTAAGTTTTTCATTGCAAGATAACTAAACAAAGGGTCATTAGTAAAGTACCACCAAGTATGATCAAAACAACAAATAGAATTTATCTCAACTAACAACTAGTCATGATTCAAAAGTTATTCCCAAAACCCCCATGCATATGTCTAAGTTTAGTCAGTATTGTTTGACTCATAAAAGAAATTAATCAAATAGATAGGTAAAAACATGATGCATAGTGTTTTCATCCATCCAGGTAGTTGACCCTGGGATATATTGGTCCCATTGGAACTTGATGTGTTCAATTTCATGGTTCGTCAAACAATGAACCTTGTGGTCCAAAATAGAGAATGGTTCAACCTGGAGAGTTACCTCCTTGGAAACTTGCAAACCCTTAAATTTCAACACATGGGATTGGTCAGGTACATAATGTCTAAGTATTGAAACATCATGAAATACGTTATGCATCTTTCTTAGATGGGGTGGAAGCTCTAGTTTATAAGTAATAGGTCTGATCCTTTCCGGGATCTTAAATGGTCCCACGAACCTAGGGGATAACTTTGCTCCCTTACTGAACCTCAAGGAACTCTTAGAGTGTCTAAATCCAACAAAAACTTGGTTACCTTTCTTATAGCTTCTATCAATTCTCTTGGAATCTGCATAACTTTTATGTCGATCTATAGCTTCCTTTAGCCTTTTCTTCATTGTAACCATATATTCTTACATTTATTAGAGCATGTCGGGTCCCAATATGACCCGTTCTTATAAATGATCCCAAATTAATGGTGTACGACAAAGTCTTCCATATAGAACTTCATATGGAGTGGCTTGAATGGAACTGTGATAACTATTGTTATAACAAAATTCCATTAAGGGAAGATATTTCTCCCACTAATTTTGTTGGTCCATGACATACATTCTCAACATGTCCTCAAGTATTTGGTCTATTTTTTATGTTTTCCCAATCCACCTTTGAGTGATATGAAATACTAAAGTTGAGTTGTGTTCCCACATAATTTAGGAGGATTTTCCAAATTCTTTCTAATATGATTTTTCAAATCACCCTGTGTAGGTGAATTATCACTTTTAGAAATATGAGCGATGGTTGATGCCTCAAAGGTGCTCTTAACTAGAATGAAGTGGGAATTCTTGGTTAGTTTGTCAACAACTACCATAATGTAGTCATGTCTTTGGGAGTTCATAGATAAACCTCCCACAAAAACCATTGAAACAACTTCCCACTTAGTTTATGGTATATCACAGGGTTGTAGTAAACCTTGACAATGTTCTACCTTAACCTATTGACATTCTAGACATGGACTTTTTTTTTTCATCCATGTTGGCTTCCCATTTTTCCATAAATAAAAACCTCTTTCTCCCACTACCATATTTATTTATAATTGAACCTGGACCTACTATTATATATTTCCATGCTTTTAATCTCAAAATCCTTTCAACAAGCACTTAGAGGTAAATTTTTCTCATTTATTACATTGCCTAAGTTCTTAGTAGATTAAAATGATTTTTTAAGATAACCTTGGTAATGACGAATTATTTGGTTCAATTCTTGTACCCCTAGTGTAGTTTTGATACCTAATTTCATTGGTTGGCATATGTGTCCATGTCCAAATGGAAAATGACCACATATGTTTTGAAGATCTATATGTCAGCATGGTGTGTGTCCCCTGGTTCGCGCTCAGGATCCTTCAAGTGAGTGTGAGGTTTCAGTCAAATTGGTGCTCAACGCCTTATAATGCATAGGTCGTTAAGAGAGATCCTGATGGAAATGGTATTTGTATGCATTTCATGTCATATAGATAGCATATGAGATAGAAACATGATTTGTTCGTTTCCCGCATTTTCTAAGATTGTCTGGATGGTTATATAGAATCAAAGACAATTTGATCTGATTGTTATTGTAACTATTTTTTTATTCTTTGGTATATGTGATCGAAGGGATCATTATCATCTCTGCGCTTAGGGATCTTTCTATGTATTGATACTCTATAATGTAATGCTAACATGGAAGACATAAATGTATTGAATTGAAGTTGTGGGACGATCCATGTGATTTGTTGTCCATTGTTATCATAGAACAATGTGTATGAACTGATGCATGTGTTGTAGATCAAGTACTTTGTTCTTTGATACAAAATCTAGTTCTTATTAATGGTGTTCCTCTGATTTTATTGTTGTAAGTGTATAGCTCACTACCAGTTGGCAAGGTCCCACCAACTTGGGACACATATCTAGCTTGTATTTTATTAGCTTAGTTTGTCATCTTAGTTCGATTATGCATTATAGAAACTTGGTTATGCTTTATAGTGTGATGTGTTATAATTTCCATTTAGATTGAATCACTTTGTTAGCAATAAACCTATAGATTGTCTTGTATCTAGGAATATTAACAATCACTTTAATTCTCATTTATGCTTGATTACAATTTTGAGTCAGTTTGATATTTCATTCGTTGTGTTTCTTTTAAGATAATGCAATTTCAATGATTTTGGTTTAACACAGTTATTGGAATTATTTAAGAACTGAACTCATCACTTTTATAAGTATAGGAACACTCAAAGTGAAAGAGATTACTTCGAGCCTTCGTAAAGAGAAGGTCTTAATAGACTAATAACTGGTTTTATTACTTTTTTGTAAGTGAATGAGTATGTTGAGATGAATGACAAGAATCTATTTGATTTGTAATTTCACAAAGATAAGTAATGTGTATGGAAAGCACAACATTACCAACAAAGACTTGTTATACTTAACATATGAGTTTTCATTCTTTAGTTTGTGTGCTTGATTTAGTTTACATATTTCATTACTTACCTTTCTGAGCTAAGAATTTCAGGATTAGGTTAGTGGAATCTTACAAAGAGTTCAACTCGTGTTTTGTCGACTCGTTTGAATGCTAGGTTGAATGGTATTTTACCTTTGAATTTTCATGTCTCTTAAATTGAATCCACAATTATTATAATTCGTTAAGTTTGACAAGTTAATCATCTCTCGGAGTGCATGAACACTTAGTTCTCAAGTGAAAGATTGCAACACATGCCATTAAACTAATGAACTAATCATGGTTCATAGGTTTGATTTTTTGTTTTAAGCATTTTGATTTCCTCATACATTGAAATATTAAGTATTCATCGATTAAACAAGATCTCATTAAAAACATATCTATGCATAGACCACACATATTGACATAGTATGAAGTCCCCTTGTTCATCTTGATATAAATCTGTGAATACAAGATTAAGAGATTTACTTTTTGTTTCCTTGGATTGCTTTGCAATTTGAATACGCTTTTTTTTTTATTTTTTTATTGATATTTTGAGTATATATGATTCACCCTTTATCCTACACATATTGTATTTACAACTCACAAGTCTATGTCCCAAATTGACAATAGGGTTTATTAAACGACGAATAAATAACCCGACATTTTTGGTGTCGTTACCAGGGATCTATTAAAAGGTAAATGGTTGAAGGGTAGTTTTTTTTAGTTAGTTGTTTCCATTTGATTTTTCACTACATTACATATTTGGTGGAGGAAAATATGATAATACACAAAGGTGCTCTCACTTCAGAATTTCTAGAAGGGATCTATCCCATCGCATTCACTTTATTACCCTTTTTTGTTATGTTGTTAACTAATAGTTAGGCCAAGAGATAACAAAGTTAGGTTCCTTAAGTCAACAAGTAAGATTCCAGGTTACTTTTTTGGTAATACTAAGACCCCTGCTACTAATTCGGTTAAAAGGTATACATGTAGTTCTTCTCTAGAAGGAGATAACTCTGCATCAAATGTGACCCCATAGCTGACCATACCACAATCAAAAGCCACTATTGAGAAGGTGTAGGAAGAGAAAGAACAAATCTTGAACAAAGGTGCCAATGATAACTAGATTGGTGAGTCAATTCCAAGTACCAACCCAACACTAGAGGAAGTGGTAAATCCATAACACATTTCCAAACTCTTTGGATCATCACAGAACATGGTCATATCACAGATTGAATCTACAACTATAGAAGGGATAAAAAAAACACACATTGGGGATGATTTTATTGTCCATCGAAGTCCAATTTTTGAGCCACCCTTCTCACCAAATTGGGACACAAAACCAAAGATAATTAATTTTATATTGTTTGGCAACATGGCAGATGAAGAAGCAAGGAATGTAGAAATGGAAGGAGAGGAAACCTTTGGATTCCCCATCCTCGACTTAGCACCAAATGTGAATATGAATAAAATTTCTCCATCGGTCTTGCTAAATTTATGAGGTATGATCACTCAATATCTGGATTCCTTTTTGTTTAAATTTGATATTTTGTGTCGAAGTTACAATTATGTGGATGACACTCAGAACTTAAAGTTATTTCTTGTGACCTTGAAATATTCTTCTTTAATATGGTTTATGGGACTCGTTGAGTATTCTATTATATCTTGGGAATATATGAAAAATACTTTTCTTAATAAGTTCCAATATTGTTGCAGAACTAGGGACTCACAAAATGATATCTTTAAAATGCAACAACAGGAAGAGAAAAGACTCAAAGATTACATTGAGATATTCCCATATAACCTTCATAATACTAAACATAGTACATTAAATGATGATACCATCGTAACTATTTTTCTAAAGGGGATACAAGAAGAATATATAGAGGTTCTTAATCTTATGGGTTCTGGTGATGTTTCTCACTTGCCATTTGCAGAAATTTGTGATTTATGCAGGAGATATTCATGAACTAGAGCCAAATATGGTAAGGGAATGAGGGATAATTTTAAAAGGGATATTGAATATACTACAGGAGGAGTAACAAGGATTGAATTAGGCAACTTATTAGAAAAATTTAAAACACACATCATTGGTACTATTAGCTTGCATCTAGATACACTAAAGATTAAAAAGAAACAAGAAGAAGAAAATGCAACCTTAACTGTTTTTTGTGATCAATGTAGGAAGATGCATTCTTTAAAATATTTTCCATTGAATAATATAAAAAAAATTGTTATTTGTGTAGATAACCATGACACATAGAACTTCCCCTCATTGCATGGACTCAAGCTATCTTTTGAGGAAGATATGGGACAATTGAGCCATATTTTAAAGTTTCACAAAAGAGGCTTTGGAAACCACAAGCACAAGGTATGGAAAAATACCCCTTTGTCACAATTTTATGCATCTTATAACTCTTATCCTGAGCAATGGAATGATTATATCCATGGCCCCAGTAGCCTACTCAAAACTAGCCTTGGAAACAAAGTTGGCGAGGGAATTCTTATGGGAATGTGGCCCCACAATAGTTTCCAATTCCTTATCTGACTTATCCACAAAATTCCTCACCTATGTGACCACCTTAACCTCTAATTCAAGAAAAAATGAGTCTACCTCAACCAAAAATTCCTCAACTACCACAATAGTTACAGTTACTTGCAAATCAAAACCCTCCTAGACCAACACAATTTCCTGCTCAGTTGATTCCCAACCCAAATAATTAAACAACTCAACCTATCTTCAATTTTGAGTTGCATACATTTCCAACCTACTTGATCACTCTGGTACCATTGAAAGATATAAACCTGATATATGGAAACATCCTTCAAAAGGAATATCCTAGTGTTGTCATTGAAGAAGAACTTGAAGAGGAGGAAACTCTTGAAAAAACAACCAATAATGACCCCCCTCAAGATAGGATTGTTCCCACTACACAAACATATTATACTTTTCATTCAAAGAAACCTCAAGCACCAAAAAAGCCTCCTTAACCAGAGAGGTCAGCCTTAGAAAAACCTATTGCTCAACATGAATTCGACTTGGAGACATAACTAAGAAATGTTTGTGTGAATATTCCCTTGTCACAAGAAATAAAATATGTACCTATTTATGCGAAAACTATAAGGGAATTATGTATGAAAAATATTATAAGAAAAAAAAAGACCCCCCTACAATTTAAGCTATAGGTCAATTAGTTGAACTAATGCCTAGAAAAACTATAATGGAGAATTATGTTGATCCTAGAAACCTTGTAGTCATTGTTTACATCAACAATTTTCCCATAGAAAACACTCTAGTTGACTTGGGGGGATGCGATAGACATTATGACTGTTGCGACCTTAGAAATTTTGCAATTGGATAGCCTTTGACCCACACCCATAGTGTTTGAACTAGATTATAGATCCTAAATTAATCATGCTAGTGTTTTAGATGATTTCATTGTAACCTTATAATCATGGGAATACCTCGTGGATTTCTTGGTTATTCAACCCAAGACTACCATGGATGGTCACCCATTGATCCTCAGAAGACCTTGGCTAGCTACAGTCAATGCTTTCGTTGGTTGTATATCTAAAGAAATGATTATATCCAATGGGGCATCCGTAAAAAAACTTATCCTCTATCTTCCAGAAAAACCAGTAGTAGAAAAATCATTGTGGGTAGAACATCCTTATAAAGATGAATCAATTTCACAACCTCGATTAACCATTGAACAATATAGGGGGTTGAAACAACAAACTGAAGATGATATGATGAATCAATTCCTATCTACCACAAATTTTACACAATATCTTGACTCATATCCCACATATGATCTTGTCTTTAATAATGATTTTTAGGAAAATTGTGTTATGAAAAACTCATCATCCCTTATTATATCAACCATTAAATAGAGTTTAAAACCTTATAGAATTCTTGTTGAAATAATCCTAGGTAAATTTTTAAACATCAAGTCTAAGCTTGACCAAAATAAATGGGAACAATGATTCATGTGTTACAAGAACAGTCTGGTGCATTCGCATGGGATTACAAATACATGTGTGGAATTCATCATGATACCTGCATACATCATATTTACACTCGGGAAAATGATAAACCTATTTGGAAACCACAACACCTTGTGAACCCTACCTTAAATACGTTGATTTTCCTAGGACTCACATTGTCAAAATGATTTCAAGGTATTGAACAAAAAACTATCCACAACACCAGTACTTAGGGGACCAAATTGGTCCCTTCCTTTTCACATTTGTACATATGCTTTAGATAAATTCCTCGGAGCTATTTTAGGGGAAAATGAAAATCAACTATCATAGGCCATCTATTTCATAAGTAAAAATCTGACACCATCTAAATTCAATTATACTGTCATAAGAAAAAAATTCCTAGTTGTTGTGTATGCTATAAACAAATTCAGACATTACATAAGAGATTATGAAGTCTTTATCCATACTGATCATTCTTCCTTAGTTCTTAATGAATAAACCAATCACCAATGGTAGGATTACTAGATGGTTGTTGTTACTACAGGATTTTAATATCACTATTGTAGATAGGCCTGGGAAAGAAATCTAGTTATAGATTTCCTCTCTAGAATCCATAATGAAAGTGAAAATAGTCCCATAGATGATAGTTTTCCTGACAAATATCTATTTTTTGTTTCTACTAACTCTCCATGGTTTGTAGATATATAAAATTATTTGGCCACAGGGAATGTGTCACAACACCTTTCTTCGTGAGAGAAGCAACAAATTATCAAGCTGAGTGCTACCTACTAGATCGGGGGATAATGTTTCCTTACTATACTAGACTTAATCATTAGAATATGTATACAAGAAGACAAGATGTTCGATATCTTCCTATCCTTCCATGACGAGCCATGTAGATGCCACTTTGCTAACAAAATGACCACTTACAAATTACTTCATCAAGGGTACTACTGGCCAATGCTCTTCAAATATGTTAAAAAGTATGTTAGGAGTTGCAAAAGCTACCAACGGATGGGAAGACGAATATAAGCTAAAAATATGCCCCTGCAGCCACATGTACTTATCAATCCCTTTGAAAGCTAGGCTCTGGACTTTGTGGGACCAATATATCTTGCATTAAGAAAGAAAAGGTATATTTTAGTTTGTATTGATTACATCACTAAATGGGTAGAAGAAAAATCTCTTTATCAAGCTAGTGAAAAATCAGATGTAGATTTTCTTTTCGAGGATATTTTTACCCGTTTTGGTGTCCCAAGAGAGATTGTGATAGATTAAGAACCATAGTTCACATCAAAGTTGGTGTAGTCCATTACCCACCAATACCAGATAAAGCATTGCAAGTCCTCTCCATACCACCCACAGTATAATGAACAAGTAGAGTCCACCAACAAAGTGTTAGAGGCCACTATGATCCAAAACGTACAGTTGCAGCATAAGGACTAGGTAGTAGACTTCTAGAGGTACTTTGGGCCTACATGGATGCATGGAGAAGCACTACAGGATTCACCTCCTATGAGCTGGTGTACAACAAGTAGGTTCTCCTTCACATTGAATTCCAAGTAAGAACCTTCAAAAAAATTGTACAATTGGGTATATACTTGTCATATGCTCAGAAGAAAATGGTGGCACAACTAAATGAGTTGGATGAAATTCGAAATTATTCCATTCAACATATCATTCTTGTCCAGGAACAACGAGCCAGGTGGCATGACAAATTCATTAGAAATAATCCTTTCAAATCAGGTGACTGAGCCCTCCTCTTCGACTCTTGATTCAAAAAATTCAAGGTTTAAGATCACTACACTTTGGTTGGGGCCATATGAGGCCAAGACTATATTTGATAATGGTTTAGTGAGAATTAAAAATATTGATGAAGATCATATTTCTTTTGTGGTGAATGGTCATAGGTTGATATTGTATCATAAAACTGTGTCCAAGGAAGATTTTTTTCATGGAATGTTGCAACAGTCGGAAATGGAGGTTGTGAATAAGGGGCCTATTTGCCCCTCTTTGACCTCTACTTGAGTTTTTATTCCAAATTTTTGGGTGTGTGTGTGTGTGAAAAGAATAATAATAATAATAATAATAAATTAAAAAATAAAAACCGAAAAACAATAAAGATAAAAATCAGTCTGGTTATGAAAATTAGGTTGTTGGTGTAGCTAGAGAGGGTTTGCTTGAAAACAATGTTACCGGTGGGAAGGTACACAATAAATGTTTTGCATACAATTTTTGGATCTACCTTCTTTTCTTCAAATCGTGATGTTTTACTTTCGTATTAGATGATGGGGGATTCATTAAGGCCCTCCTTTTGATGAAATTTTCCCCATCGACTTCAACACATTATCTGGGGTCAAATTTAGAGATATTTATAGTACCTAGAGGCTTGTATGTGTTAATGGCAGGTTCTCTCAATGAAGACAGTGGGGATTCCTTAATGCTCCTTGTTTTTTAGATCTTGTATGTAACGAACCTCTTCGTTACGACAACAACTCGGATAACAGGTGTGAATTTTTTTATTTTTTATTTTTTTTATTTAGACGTGACGTGTGTGCGCGCGTGTAAAAAGGGACAGACACACTTGAATCTACGTCACCACTCGACAACCAACAAGACGCAACCACGATGTTCATAACAAGAAGACTGAAGGCACACAACGATTAACTGCAAGAAATAAACGACCATAGACACAAGGCACACAACACAAACATTTAACGACATACTGGGTTATGCACAGTATGAACACAAAGGGAAGGATCCATAGTAGTAGATCTTACTATTTCTGCACAGGAAAGAAGGGCATTTAATCTTAGTTCGCTGCTCCGGAGAGAGAGAAGGTCAGATAGGCTCCTGGTTGACTGCTTAGGAAGAAACTAGTAATCTTCTTCAGGTGTGTCGCAAGAGTGGAAACCCTGCCTTTAAAGGGCCCGAGACTCTTGATACGACACAATATTATTCACACAAAATAATCACTCACACAGACTTATATACTAGGCTACATGGAGGTGTCTACATCCCACCCGACAAAACTGACCAAGCAGAAAAATGATTACGACCTCATACAACACAAATTATATGAACAACCCGTCCTCTAGGAAGCCGCAAGTAAGAAGGACTCTGACATTGACCATCCATGATTAAGACATAATGACATAATCACCGACCAACTACTTCATTTAAAATTCATTAATCGATGAGTTACCAACCCAGTCTTAAATAATGTACGTTAATTAGTTGCAAATCCCTGCTTACTGAATCATAAGGAAATTACCATAACATCACCATAACATAACCATATCTTCGCCTTCTACATCACCTCATCAATGCAATTAAAATAATAATAACTTTACACTTTAATTGTTAACATCAGCAACAGAACCACAATATCATTACCAAAACGACAACCAGTTACATTTTAAATCACCATCACTTGTAATAAAATAATCTCCTTACAAGACAAAGATAACTAACCAACTAGTAAGGAAATTAACTCATTCTATCCTGACCTCCAAGGAAATCCCAACCTTGTATGTCTATGGTACATAAAGACATTATAGTAAAATCTAAGATGGTCTTAGTGGGTCATTCGTCTTAGTTGGTCATGGGCACATAATGACATTATTAAGGGAAAATTTATAAGAAGACACTTCTAGTAGTCAAAACCAACCACAAAAGAGACTGCAAATAAAGACAACTCGCCTCATAAAATGAAAAATATTAGAGAGACTGGTTGAACATAAAAATAATCTTATCCAAGTTAAGATAAAATATGTAGAAAACATATAAACCATACTAAATAAAATGTAGGTTGTTTATAATTGGGGATCGTTTATACTTGGTTGTTTATAATGACCTTGGAGGTTCGTTAATAACCATCTGGAATATTTAAAGAAAATGAAAATGGGAATCTCTAAATAACGATCTCGAAATATTTAATTATGACAATCTTAATCAATTCATAAAAACTCAATCGTAATTCAATCACTAACAACATAATCAATTCATAAAAACTCAACATAAACCATAGTTCCTTATAAATCTAATCAAGTTGCATTATCACAGTAGGCGATTAAATTAACATGAAAAAACACAAATGCACATACATTACCATCAACTTAAATAAATCCCATAAATTAAATCATACATCATAATTAGATTAGATAAATCCAATAAAATAAATAAAATAAAATATATGTCTTAATACTAAAAACTACACTTTACTAATCTACGAAAATGTTTAATACCTTAGTTATCGAACTACAACATTTATCACACTCAAGCATAATCATCACAGCGAAAACATTATTATTTTTGAAATATTAAATGAGAAAATCGGAAAACTAGGCAATAAAATGGACAACCGAAAGGCCTGGTTAGGAACATATTTTAAGAAAATGCAATAAAACAGAAGGTTCTCAAAATAGACAAGAAAGGAAATCATTAAACTGGGGTTTTCCAAAATGGCAAACGCAGTTCATCACTCCAGCGAGTGAACTCGAAGAAGTTAACTGCTAAAACGGGGGTGATTCTATGGCCACTCGGTCAGAGTTTTCTGCAACAGTGAGGAAGTAGACAGGGACAAGTTCGTCATTATGGGAACCAACGCATTTTGAGGAAGCCACTTAACAAGGCAGATTGAAACTACCTTTCCAGTTTTCACAAATTCACCATAATAGGAGGAACCAATGCATCCCAAGATGGAAAGAAAAAAACAAGATATATTGACATTGGTAAATATCCACCCTACCATCTGCAAATACTATGGAGCCCGCTACCGAGATTATGTACTGTAACACTTACTCTCTTTCAAACGGTGAATGGGGCAGAATTTCACAAATTTGCAATATCATCATCTGAACAACTATTTCTTTTTATCAAAGACATTGAGCAATACAGAACCTGCTTTCTTCATGAAACAATAGTCACTATGAAATGTGCTATAGCAAGAATCAAATCGACCATCTGTATTGGGCCAACTGAAACAATATCTCGAACTCAATGTACTCTGTTTTATGACAGAATGCCACACACTGTAAATTAGCATATATTCGTCAGAAAGTTTTCCAAAACCTTTAGCTCAAAACTTACGATGTATAGACAACAAGATTGAATGAGAGTGTTAAATGTACAACCAAGCATAAAGTTCATAGTTTCGACTTAAGGGAACTAAATTCAGCACTAAATCGAGTCTACATTGCATGACCAACCTACCACGAAGCTGCGACTTAACCAACAAACATCTTGCAACAATAACAATTGAAAAGCTAAAAGCTAGAGTATTAAAAAAACTCAATAAGAGATCAGACCAGCAATACAAAAAAACCTGCTTGTAAGAGTCGGAAGACCTGTCTACAAGAGTAGACCTTCAGAACATCTTTGAACCTCATACAAAGCAAAAAGTTTAAAAGGACCTTGTGAGCATTTGAACAAGCAAAGATATCGTGCACAGATATCTACATAGGAATTTATTCGATCTATAAATTAAAAAAAAATAAGATGGGTAACCCCGATATTTATGGTGTACACCACATCTTTAAGTGCCTCCAACTGTTTGGATGGTCTAATATAATGAAACTTAAATTTAGAAACTAACAAATGAACTAGCAGAAGTATACTCTACTATACTACCAATGATACAAAGGCAATATGATGTTGAATACTTGTATTTATAGTTGAATAAATAAAAATTGCAACTTTCCCCCAATATTTATATTTAGTGAGTAATTAGGGATAAATATTGTTGGATGATTCGATATTTGTAGTTGAATAATAATAATTGCAACTTTCCATCAATATTTAGATTTACTGAGTAATTAAGGTCGGATGAAGCCGTTGTATGGTAAAGTCCTTTCAACGAAGTAACATAAAAGTAAAAATGCCCCCGGCAATATAAAAACGCCTAGGGAAATGTAAAAACGCCCCGACAATACAAAAACGCCCAACATTCAACTATACGAAGAGGGTTTTAATAACAGAACAAGTTCAGCGAACTAACCCACGCGTAAAAATGCAGACCAACATAACTCAAAGTAGTGCATAGTAGGAGACTGCGTAGAACCCCAGCAAGGTCACTGAAAGGCCCGTCGAGGTTGATCAGCTCAGGGCGAGGAAATTACAGCAAGGTAAACACGCACAGGGAGGAGAAGGCAGCGCCAAATTTTTTTTTACGGAAGATACTATTTCATAAAACCCTTTTGCATTCTATATTACCAAATTAAAAATCATATCGTTGCCTTAAAGCCCGCCGCGATGTCGTCTGCGCTCCGTGTCGCTCCTGCTCCGTGTCGTTCCCACTCATCAACCATAGAGACTACACCGGTACCTCCCAGCCAAACGCTAGGGGTACTCTGCTTCCCCCTTAGCCCCCCGAGTTGCAAAGGGGCCACACACAGTCCAGATGGTATACCTAGCTTCCCAGCTCGCCTCCAAGGCTGAGCCACCACTCTAATACCAACTCCTAACAAGAAATCAATCCAGTCCAAATTCGGCAGCATAACGATACCTAACAGCTCCCCTCCCCTTTTCCCCTCATCCCCCTTTCTTTTATAGAGTTTTGAGACCCCCTCTTTCCCTAATCACATTTAATTTAAGTTTTAATGAAAACCCTCTAAAAATTCTCTGTCTTACAAG
>JZKD02S1828206.1:16308-77986 GCA_000966675.3 Picea glauca
CATCAAATCATCAAATCAATGAAATATCATAGTAAATAAATCAACCCAAATAGCACACTCCCTGACTCAATCCGGAGTCCAAGGGGTTCCACCGATGCCTCTGCATCCTCAAGGTAAAAAACCCTGCACACTCAATAAAAATGAGTCAATAGCACCTATCTACATTAAATAGAAAAACATCATGTCGTCTATCAATCGCATCATAATCAAGTATAAATGGTTTAACATCATAAAAGTCCAGATCACTTGCAAGCAAGTGTCCTCAAAGAATAATTTTTCTCAGTGCGCCAGAGAGGGATGTTACATACACCCCCTCTTGGTCTAAACTTCGTCCTGAAGTTTCTCAGTATAAATGTAGAAATAAAAGTACCACAGTATCATAAGTCTATTTATCAAACAAAAATGGAAACTGCTGGCACATATCATATGTGTCCTCCCAGGTCGCCGAGTGCGGACTATAACTGTCCCACTGGACCTTGACCTGATCTATCGTTTGACGTCGTAATTGTCGAACACGATGATCTAAGATGTGGACCAGCTCATCCGTGAGCGCTCCCTCGATCGATACCTGCAAGGAACTCATGTCAATCACGTGCGTAGGATCACTAATATAATGTCTCAAAATAGATACATGAAAAACATCGTGCATACGCCTCAAAGAATCAAGCAAGGATAGTCGATAGGCCACGGGCCCCTTTCTCTCCACAATCTCAAAAGGTCCTACGAACCTAGGAGAGAGTTTAGCTCCCTTTCCAAACTTGATTGAACCTTTATGCAGGTTAACCCGCAAGAAGACTCGATCGTCGACCTCGTAACTACGGTCAAATCGATGCGCATCGGCATAACTCTTATGTTGATCCTGTGCTTCTTTAATCCTTTGTCTTATGGTTTGCATTTTCTCTTCCATTTCTTGGATCGCTTCTGGTCCCACCAAGACCCTATCCTCAAGTCGATCCCAACTCAAGGGTGTCTGACACGGTCGCCCATAAAGAAACTCAAAAGGCGCCATCTTAATGGTGCTCTGGTAACTGTTGTTGTAAGCGAACTCCACTAGAGTCAAGAATTCCTCCCAACGCTTTTGTTGGTCCATCACATACATGCGCAACATGTCTTCCAAGGTTTGGTTCATTCATTCGGTCTGTCCGTCAGTCTCTGGGTGATATGCAGTACTAAAATTGAGTTGGGTTCCCAAGGCCTCTTGAAAATGCGTCCAAAATCATCCAGTAAACATCGATCCTCGATCGGATATAATCCTCTTAGGCACGCCATGCAACCTCACAATCTCACTGATGAAAACTCTCGCTATGTCAGGTGCCTGATACGTCATACGCACAGGAATAAAGTGAGCACTCTTCATCAAAGTGTCTACTACTACAAAAATCGCGTCGTGTCTCCTTGCCATCAGTGGAAATCCAACAATAAAATCCATCGAAATAACTTCCCATTTTGATTCTGGAATGGCATGTGGTTGAAGTAAACCTGTCGAGTGTCTATGCTCAGCCTTTACCTGGTGACACTCTAGACATCAAGCCACAAAGTTGACAATGTCGGCCTTCAATCCCTTCCAGAATAATAAGGGTTTAAGGTCTGCCCTCATCTTCGTGACTCCTGGGTGAGCCATATAAACTGCTCTATGAGCCTCACTCAGGATCAACCTCCTCAACTCACCATTTGGCGGTACATAAATCCGACCTCTAAACCTCAATAACCCATCGCTATCAAAAGAAAATCCCTCATATCGGGGTACCATCATTGTGTTTTGTCCAATAAAATCCTCGACTTCTTTGTACCAGTCATCGTCACGCTATAAAGTGAGAATCTTCTCACGTAGATTCATCTGAAGAGGCAACACCAAAAAGATGCGTGGTCTCTGACTCAAAGCATCAGCCACTCGGTTCATTGTTCCCTTTATGTAAGTAATCTCGAAGTCGTACTCGCTAAGCAATTCCGACCAACGCCATTGTCGCGCATTCAGGTCGCTTTGCGTAAAAATGTGTTGTAGTCCACAATGATCAGTCTTTAATTCAAATTTTCGTCCAACAAGGTAGTGTCTCCAAACCTTCAAGGCATATACAATGGCTAATAACTCCAAATCGTGCGTCGCGTAGTTCTCCTCATGCCTTCTCAGCTTCCTCGAAATGTAAGCAATCACTCGTCCGTCTTGCATCAAGACTCCGCCTAAACCTTCCTTGGATGCGTCAGTGAATACCAAGAAGTCCGCATCCATGTCAGGGACCTTTAGTATCAACACTGTCATCAACAACTCCTTCAGCCTCCAGAATGCTTCTGCGCATTTCTCGGTCCAAACAAACTTCTTGTTTTTCTTCTGCAATTCCGTGATCGGATTTGCTATCTTCAAAAATCCCTCGACAAACCGTCGATAGTATCCTGCTAAAACCAAAAAACTACGCACTTCTGTGACATTCGTCGATGGAGGCCATTCCATAATATCCTCAACCTTGGCTGGATCCACGGCAATACCTTCGTCGGAGATGACATGCCCTAAGTAGTGAATCCTCGACTTATAAAAAGAGCATTTGGACAACTTCCCATACAATTTGTGCTCTCGTAGACACTGTAGTACCAAGCGCAAGTGCTTGTCATGCTCCTCTGTTGTCCGAGAGTAGATCAAGATATCGTCAATGAATACTTGAACGAACTTGTCCAAGTACTCGCAGAACACCCCGTTCATCAAACTCATGAATACCCCTGGGGCATTTCTCAGTCCAAACGGTAAAACAGTAAACTCGTAATGTCCAAATCTCGTCTTAAAGGCGGTCTTAGGGATGTCATCCTCCTTGATCCGTAACTAGTGATAACCGGATCGCAAATTGATCTTGGAGAACACCGTCGCACCCTTCATTTGATCCAACAGATCATCAATTCTTGGTAAGGGATACTGATTCTTGATCGTAGCCTTGTTCAGTTGACGGTAGGCAATGCAAAGCTTCCATGATCCATCCTTCTTTCGTATGAAAATAACTGGTGCACCCCACGGTGACACACTAGGACGTATTAGTCCCAGGTCCAACAACTCCTTCAGTTTCATTTTCAACTCTTGCAACGCCGGGGTCGACATCCGATAAGGCATTCTTTCTATCGGTTTGGTTCCCGGTTTCAGGTCTATGGTAAACTCCAGTTCTCTTTCCAGCGACATCCCAAGCAACTCCTCTGGAAAAACGTCCGCAAACTCCTTCACCACCGGAAGGTGTTCTAGACCTTCCGCTACTCCCTTTTCGTTTAGCGTGAGGATCGCATAAAGCTTGCACCCCTTGCGCATACTCTTCTGTAACTGTAAGGAAGAGACGAACCTTAGGGATACTCCCTGGTTCCGTCCTACAATCACACGTCTCTGTCCTTCATCATCGACCAAGCTCAACCATTTCGTCTTACAGTTGAGTATCGCCTCATGCGCTTCCAACCAATCCATACCAATCACGACGTCATAAGATCCTAAGATCGTGACGTACAAGTTGACCCTTGTGACAAACTCTCCCAGGTTAAGGGTACAACCCGTAACCTTTCCTCCAACCTTTTGTTTGGCTCCTGAAGCCATCTCTACGAAGCTAATCTTGTCCTGTTTGACTACCTTTACCTTAATCCTTTTTAGCGCTGCACCAGAAATGAAACTCTCAGTAGCACCTGGGTCTATCAAAATACCAAGGGTCTGGTCAGCGACAGTACCTGTCGTCTCGAGCACAGTCGACTGATGCTCTGCCTGGCGGTTATTAATCGCTGCATGAATCCGATGGGCCTTGCCCATATCTCCCACGGTAGCGGGTCCGGCTTATTCAGACGCTCTGGTCCTCTCCACAGGACAGTCGCGCTGGTAGTGTGGCTCCCCACACATCCAACACCCCTTCTTCGACCCAGTAGTCCTGGTGCCCGAAGTAGAAGATGACAGCCCACCAGCCTGGAAACCAGGTCTGTTCTGCTGAATAGGCCTAAACTGTTGTTGCTGCGGGCGACGCTGCTGCTGATGCTGTGGTCCCCGATAAGGTGCCCGCTGCTGAGGTGGTGATTGTCGGGGTGTAGTGAAAGTGGATCCCCTCTGGAAGCCATGATATCCTGACGTATGTCTCACTGGTGTCTGAAGCTGCGGTGTACCAGATGAACCCTGCCCTGTTGGTGTTGCTGGAGTCCTGGTCTGACCCCCACTGATAAGCTCCTCCTCTGCTATCAGGGCCTTTTGGACAACGTCGTGCAAGGTTTGAGGCATCAAGATCCTAACCTTTGCACGCAGGCTACCATTAAGGCCAAACATGAACCGGTTGACCTTGAGTTTCTCTATGTTAAGGTGCGAAGCATACCGGAGCAGCTCCATGAAACGTGCCTCGTACTCGGGCACCGTACAACCTCCCTGTCATAATGCGTTGAACTCATTGAGTTGACACTCGATGAATTCCTCTGAAAGGTACCTCTCTCGGAACCGTTCCTCGAACAGTTCCCATGACACGTCTTCCACGGCCATGTTCAGCTGCGGCAGGAGCGTCTTCCACCATAGAAGAGCGCTCCCCTTCATTTGAAAGACCGCCATGCGGACCTTCATGTTGGAGGTATAATCGCGAAGTGCGAAGCACATCGCCATATTCTCCAACCATGCCTCGATGGCTTCTCCGTCCAGGGCACCAAAGAACTCAGGAAATTTTACCTTCTCGAGTTCACGGTGAATGCTACTTGTAACGGTCGGTGCGTGCGGTGGAACCTCAGCGGGTGTCGGCGCCCTGGCCTCGTCTCTGTCCAATCGGCTGATTAGAGCCTCGGACATGCGCTGAAAGGATCTCATCATCCCAATAACATCGCCAACTGCTATCTTCTCCTGTCTGAGAACCTGCTCGCCTCCCTGGGGGTTAGACCCCTCAGGCGTGGATGTTACTGGAGGCGTCATGCCTCCTCCCCTAGCACCCCGTCGTCGGCCTCCGCGGCATCCTCTAACCATGATTACCTGCACGCACACAATCAACTCGATCAGCAATAGTATAATTAGATCAAATCCTGTCAACGAAAGCCGTAGTGAATCCCAAGTCGCGAGTCGAACCGGCTCTGATACCATATGTAATGAACCTCTTCGTTACGACAATAACTCGGATAACAGGTGTGAATTTTTTTTTATTATTATTTATTTATTTATTTAGATGTGACGTGTGTGCGCATGTGTAAAAAGGGACAGACACACTTGACTCTATGTCGCCACTCGACAACCAACAAGATGCAACCACGATGTTCATCACAAGAAGACTGAAGGCACACAATGAGTAACTGCAAGCAATAAATGACCATAGACACAAGGCACATAACACAAACATTTAATGACATACTAGGTTATGCATAGTACAAACACAGAGGGAAGGATCCATAGTAGTAGATCTTACTATTTCTGCACAAGAAAGCAGGGTGTTTAATCTTAGTTCGCTGCTCCGGAGAGAGAGAAGGTCAGATAGGCTCCTAGCCGACTGCTCAGGCATAAAATAGTAATCTCCGTCAAGTGTGTTGCAAGAGTGGAAACCCTGCCTTTAAAGGGCCTGAGACTCTTGATACGGCACAATATTATTCACACAAAATAATCACTCACATAGACTTATATACTAGGCTACACGGAGGTGTCTACATCCCGCCCGACAAAACTGACCAAGAAAAAAAATGATTACGACCTCATACAACACAAATTATATGAACATGTCAACATCAAATCATCAAATCAATGAAATATTACAGTAAATAAATCAACCCAAATAGCACACTCCCTGACTCAATCCGGAGTCCAAGGGGTTCCACCGATGCCTCTGCATCCTCAAGGTCAAAAACCCTGCACACTCAATAAAACTGAGTCATTAGCACATGTCTACATCAAATAGTAAAACAGCATGTCGTCTATAAATCACATCATAATCAAGTATAAATGGTTTAACATCATAAAAGTCCAGATCACTTGCGAGCAAGTGTCCTCAAAGAATAATTTTTCTCAGTGCGCCAGAGCGGGATGTTACATTGTAGGTGACTCAACTTCATATCATTTTTTCATGCATAGAAATATGTACTAGGGCACCTTGACACTCAACACTCAATGACATTAATGGTGAGTAGTCTTGCATTGGTTAAGAACATTCGCTATTGGCTGGTAATGCAATGATCTTTCTCTATATTCGACTTCATCAAAATCATTCACATAGATATAATTGTGCCAAGATTTGGGTTTCTGTGAAGATTATTTGGTTTTTGATTCTAACAATAGTTTGTAATGTGTGAATAAAATGGGGATGATATACAAGGAATATAGAACTAACTATTTGCTTTAAAAATAGGGGTTTATCTATTTATTTGGAAATTCTTTTGATAAGGGATCATATCTCTTTCTCATTACAGAACTCGGGGAACAATTTTGTTTTAGCTCTCCACCTCCTTGCTTCATTTTTCCTGCTACAATTATTTTTTCTCTCATAGTCCTTGAAACCATGAT
This sequence comes from Picea glauca, assembly GCA_000966675.3. Classification (NCBI taxonomy): domain Eukaryota; kingdom Viridiplantae; phylum Streptophyta; class Pinopsida; order Pinales; family Pinaceae; genus Picea; species Picea glauca. Next base: position 22,766 of record JZKD02S1828206.1, read on the forward strand.
ATGATATGATTTTAGCAACATATGTACCTTGGTGGAAAAATCAACCACAAAAACTCATTCATCATCCCTTGGTTTCATTTTGGCTCCAATTTTTTCTGTATGAATAAGTTCAGATTTCCTGAGTTTTTTAAAGTTTTAAAAAGTATGTACAAAGGTTGAATTTCAATCATCTATGTTTAGAAAAGCATCAAGAACTCTCTATCAATAGTATTATTGACTCCATCAGCTTCAATTCTCTTCAGTCAAAAATATTTGTTGAAATTCAAATATTTTGTTCATTTTGGTACATGAAATGTATAAAAGGTATGGGAAAACTTGTAATTTCATTTTAGCTATTTGTTGAGAAAATTTTGGATAGTGATAGGTCTTCACTTCTGATTCCATAGGTTTAGGGGTATCACATGCACTTCACATATATCATAGATCAGTTTAAAAATCCACCATGTGTACCAAATCCAACAATAGAGCTCCATAATTAGTGTGTTTATTACATTGAATCCTCAACTTCAAAATCCTTCTCCATAGATTTCAGAATCAACATGCATATCTGTAAGTATGGAGGAATAAACAAATTTTCGGGTGAGAATGTTTTTAATTTATTAAGAACAAGTGGATTTCATTATGCAACACTTATATGCTTGTTTTTTTACCCCTATCCCCCTGTCTTACCTCTACACTACTTTGATTGCATCCATTTTCATTATTCGATTGTCCCTTCATATCCTAAACTCTCCTACCCTTATCCCCACATTATACACTCATATGTCATACTCCCTTAGCATATAAATGTTATTTTATCCATATGGCATATTACCCATTACATTTTCTTATGTCACTCTCTATAATGACTTATCTATTACCTATCGACCATATATCATCCCTCATATGCTCACACATGTCTTTGTGTTGACACTTCAAAAAATGATCATCATTATCCACTAAACCTTACATGTGCAGGTTATGATTTCCCCCCTCATCATGCAATCAATGTCGACTATTCCATAATTACCCATTAACTTGCATGAAAACCGTCTATGGATTTGACTATCAAGACTCATTTGGAATAACTTAATGGGACTCCAAATGATCCATATGCATATCATTCAAAACTGAATTGCATAGAACCTCAAAGCCTCTGGTCGTTCAAACCACTAACCCATATGACCTTGCATGTCATAGTTTATAAGTGTGAAAGTAGGGTTTTCTTTCTATGGTAACATGCGGTTTGTCGTCATAATACAATGTTGATGCATGCTCTAGAAGTTATTCCATAATAAAATGCAAGTTGGAAAATGTTCAAGGAAGCAAGGTGGCACAAATTCTTTACTAAGTTCCAGGATTTCAACGATTAGGTGACACTTCATTTTGCCAAGGGTTTCAATGGGTTGTAGCTTGAATATGAGGATTGGTAATGTAAGTATTAGAGAAGATAGTATCTCATGCCACTATTTTGTCGAGGGAAGGAGAAAAGTGGTTCAAGAATAAGCTTGTGGAGTGTGACACTTGCAATTAATTCCTTAATCTAGCATACCAGAATGTGAAGGGGTACCTCGGGCCTAGCTTAAAAATGAATGGTTGAAGCCTTTGGTAATTTTGCAAAAATATTTGACATGTGAAGGAAAATATGTTCTCACCTTTCAGTACCATATTAGGATTTTTATGCATTTTGAGTCTGATGAAAAATTGGATTTCCCCTATTACTTGTGGAAAAGTTCGAGTAAAATGTCAATTGAAGTAAAATGGAATAGTAAAAACCCTCATAAAATTTTATATCATCACAGTCTGGGTAAAATGTTGATTGTAGCAAAGTTGTATAATAGAAACCAATTTCATAATTCAGAACATGTTTAAATTGAAAAATAATGAAACAGTGGCAGAGGATCATGTAGAACAGGGTGTCAACAGAATTAAAATGGTCTTGATGGCTTCATATCTCATCTGAAAATTTCATGAAATAAAAAGGTTGCGAATAATATCCCAACAATTAATGTTTTTTTCATGTCACCTCTAGTTCGTAGAATCACGAAGAATATGGAAAAGCAAAGAAAGTTACAAAGCATTGAGGTAATAACCATTGTTCCTCCACAACATACATCAGAGAAATCCCCAATTTTTGTTTATAGTGAATATTAAGACACCAAAAAAATTGGAGAGATTCTGAGGGTTCAAAGAAATAAAGGGTCAAATCCCCAAATTCTCCAGCTATGTCACCTCCTAAATCGTTGCCCAAATCACCTGATAGAGGACATATTGAACAAGTCAAGCCTGGTGAAACACCAATCGAATCTCAACATTAATATTTAACATAGGTAGCATCCTCAAACTCTGATATTCATCCAATGGCTAATTGAAGAAAAGGAATTGAGAAATTAAGAAATTGAAGTAAGAGGTACATGAATTCACCATTTTAAATGGACGTGTACAAGGGGAGAATGAACAATTAAAAATAAAGGGCTAGAAACTTTAGGAAGAAAATAGGAAATTGAACTCAGATAAAAAGAAATTGTATAAGAGCTTATTTCCTACAATCCACCATCACAGAGGAAGAGTGAAAGGATAACCAGGACAAAAGGAGGTCTCAATATTTTGATTACTGTTGTTGGGTTCTCCTAGATTTGGTGGGGTGACTTCAGTTTTGTTCCAATTTTGTTCAGTTTTGTGGACTCTCTTGCATGAGGACATGCAAGCACACAGGTGTGGGGGAGATGTTGGCCTCCCATTTTTCCATAATTAAATACCTATTTTTCCCACTACCATCCTGCTTTATAATTGAACCTTTCCCTACTATTATATAATTCCACGCTTTTAAGCTCAAAATCCTTTCAACAAGCACTTAGAGGTAATTGTTTCTCATTTTATTACATTTCCAAATTTCTTAGTAGATTAAAATGAATTTTTAATCTAACCTTGCTAATGATGAATTAATCAGTTTAGTTCATGTACCCCTAATGCAGTTCTAGTACATGAGTTCGTTGGTTGGCATATGTGTGCACGTCCAAATGGAAAATGGCCACATGGGTTTTGAGGATCTATATGTCAATTGAGGATCTATATGTCAACATGGTGTGTATCCCTTGGTTCACACTCATGATCCTTCAATAGAGCGTGAGGTGTCATTTGAATTGGTGGCCAATGCCTTCTAGTGCATAGGTTGTTAAGTGAGATCTTGAAAACAATGTTATTTGTATGAATTGCATGTCATATGAATAACATATGAGATCAAAACATGATTTGTTCATTTCCCGCACTTTCTAAGATTGTTTGGATGGTTATATAGAATCAAAGACAATTTGATCTGATTATTATTTTAACTATTTTTTATCCTTTGGTATACATGATCGAAGGGATCGTTCTCATCTCTGCGCTTAGGGATCTTTCTATATATTGATACTTTGTAATGTAATGAAAACAAGGAAGACATAAACGTATTGAATTGAAGTTGTCGAACAATCCATGTGATTTGTTTTCCATTGTTATGATAGAATGATGTGTATGAACTTATGCATGTGTTGTAGATCAAGTACTATGTTCTTTAATACAAACTCCAGTTCTAATTAATGGCGTTCCTCTGATTTTATTGTTGTAAGTATATAGCTCGCAACCAGTTGGCAAGGTCTTGCCAACCTGGGACACATAGCTAGATTGTATTTTATTAGCTTATTTTTTTGTATCAATTTGATTTTGCATCATAGAAACTTGGTTATGCTTTGTAGTTTGATGTGTATAGTTTCCATTTAGTATGAATCACTTTGTTAGCAGTAAAATTGTAGCTTGTTTTGTATCTAGGAATATATATATATATATATATATATATATATATATATATATATATATATATATATATATATATATATATATTGGAACTCTTTAAGAACTGAACTCATCATTGTTATAAGTACGGGAACACTCAAAGTGAAAGAGAGTACTTTGAGCCTTCATAATGAGTGGGTCTTAATATATTAATAAGTGGTTTTATTACTTTTCTCTAAGTGAATGAATATGATGAGATGAATGGCAAGAATCTATTTGAGTCGTAATTGCACAAAGATAAGTAATATGGATGCAAAGTGAAACATTACCGACAAAGATTTGTTATTCTTAACATATGAGTTTTCTTTATTTATTTTATGTGCTTGATTTATTTTACAAATTTCATTACTTACATTTATGAGCTAATAATTTTAGGATTAGGTTAGTGGCATCTTGCAAAGAGTTCAACTCATGTTTTGTTGACTAATTTGAATGTTATCTTGAATGGTATTTTACCTCTGCATTTTCATGTCTCTTAAAGTTAATATACAATAATTAGAATTCATTAAGTTTTACAAGTTAATCATCTCTCAGACTGCATGAACACTTAGTTCTCATGTGAAAGATTGCAACACATGCCATTAATGAAACCCTAAACTAATGAACTAATCATTATTCATAGGTTTGATTTTTGGTTTTAAGCACTTTTATTTCCACATACATTGAAATCTTAAGTATTCATCGATTATACAATATATCATTAAAAACATACCTATGCATAGACCACACATCTTGACATAGTATACAGTCCCCTTGTTCATCTTCATATAAATCTATGAATACAATATTAAGGTGTCTAAGAATTACTTTTTGTTTCATTGGATTGCTTTGTGATTTGAATACACTTTTTCCTTTTGGATTGATATTTTGAGTAGATAGGCTTCACCCTTTATCCTTCACATATTGTGTTTACAACTCACAAATGTACATCCCAAATTGACAATAGGGTTTATTAAACGACGAATAAATAACTCGGCAATACCTTCCTAGAAAAAATAACCTTTTCAAGTTTAAATGCATTCTTTTTACTCTTGGATGTGAAACATAAGGGTCTTAGTGGGATTCCTCCATTACCAATATCATGAGATATTCATTCTTAAACACATATATCTTACCTCTAAATCATAAAAATCCATCATTCTCTATGGTGTATCCTTCCCATTCAAAACCCACTGGTACTCCCTTTTGTAAGGCATAGTTTATTCATTAGCATTGATGATCTTCCATAAGGTGGCTTAAAATTTGTTCTCTTAAGTTTGTTTTCAATGAAAAAACTGAATGAACTCTAGGCCTTCTACTTAAATAATTAACAACCTTATTTTCCTTTCCTTTGATGAAGGATACCCTCAAATTATATTCACTAAAATGTTGGAAATTGTGTTGTCATTGATGTCAAAGGAAGCCATGACTATGACATTCATGGATGTCATTGATATCACAGGCAGGGGCAGGATGACTATTGTCAATGATAATGGGAGATAATGAATCTCTCTACAAATTTTATATTCCATTTGTGATGATAAGACTCTTTATTTAAAGAAGAACGACGAATGGATGATATCGAGGAACAAGATTTGACAGAGGAAGACTACTAAAAACAAAGAGCAGGTTGAGGAAGCACTCGAATTAACTAGGACAATGAAGGCACGATGGGTTTTTGAATTCCATACAGAGGTATGAGGAGGAAAAAATAATCCCACTACAGATATGAGCAGTGCAGAGATTGAAAAGAAGTGAATGGTTATAGTCGATACATCATATTCATAAAGAAAAATGACTTTAGTTGGTTTATAACGAAAATGAAACATCAAGTTGTGTGAATAAGAATGAGCATGTTATAGAACCATGTGCAAAGGATCAGCTTTTAGTGGATCAATCCTGACCGCTAATCATAATACATCAACAAATAAGATCAAAGGATTGGTGCCCGATACCTGGTGGGCTAGCTCATCCATAACAACACCATGATATCTACCTCATTAGCGCATGTGTCTAGTAATGTGAGTGAAACATTAGAGGGAGTCCACATCAGTTCCATAACAAGAATTTATGCAGAAGACACCTGCATTGTCACGTTTCAAAACATGTATCAATGCCATGTCATCTAGTATACATGAAGAACCATGTGGGAGCCACCTTGTATACAACATCAGTACAATAGATATCAAAAATTGACTAAGTATCAATAATGGATCGGTTGGACGGAGAGCATGGCAAAGAAGTAACAAGATGTCTCACAGAGCACAGTGGGATTTCAAAAATTGACTAAGTATCAAGAATCATTCGGATGGACGAGGTCATAGATATAGATAGGATAATCAAGAAAATCCCATGGACCTGCACTGAGATGTCAAAAAAATTGATTAAGCATGAGGAATCAGTGGGACATGGTGAGACTTTGAAAAATGACTAAGTATGAGGAATCGGTCGAACATGGTGAGACTTTTAAAATTGACCAAGTATGAGGAATCAGTCATACATGGAGATACTTTGAAAATTGACTAAGTATGAGGACTCGGTCAGATGGAAGAGTTCATAGATATAGACAAGTGAAGAATGGAGATGTCTCATGGAGCACGATGATATTTCAGAAATTGACTAAGTATGGGTGCAAAGTGAGTGAGGTGGAATGAAAAGGAGTAGTTTGGAGTCCACAGAAGTTTGAAATGAAGAAATGATATGCCTTAGACCCGTGGTGAAGCAAACATATTGATGATTGAGGTTAATCAAAGATTTGATCGAACAAAGACTATGAGATGAAATTTTAAGCTATGTGGGAACTAGATCAATGGTTGAGATCAAATCAAAGTCCAAATCAGACGGTCAACATTGAAGTTATGTTACATGTGCTAATGGTCAGTGAATGAGATAAACAACTGAGATTCAAATATGAATATGATCGAACAACGATTGTGTGTAGTAGTTGCATGGTGTGTTTTGGTGGACAACAAATAGGTCAACAATCAAGATTAAATTTGAAGGAAGATTCAATTGTTGTTGAGTATTGAGTGATATGTCATGTGTTCCAAGACCTGGTGGTCCCAATATGTGAAGAAGAGATTACCAAATGAGAATTGATCAGGGACCAAATCCAACAGGTGTTGAGAAATGAGGTCGGTTGCGTGTTGTATTAGAGAGAGAATAAGAACGGATTGATAGTTACAATCAAAAGGATATCTGGATTGAATGACTATTGTGCATCAAAATATTGTTATGTGTTTTGATGGGCATAGATTAGATCTATGGTGGATATTCATTCTGAGGAATGATTAGATAGTTTTTGATCATTGAATCCATGTTGTGTATGGTTGTGGAATAAGATCAACGACTAATATTTAAATCGAGAAGACGATCCTATATTGGTTGTGCATTAATACTTGCACATAGGGATCGACAAAAATATTATGAGAGAAAAAGAAGGGGTTTGAGATCAGTTTTGAAGGAGTGTTGTTGCCTAGTTTTGAAGAAGATTCAAATATATCTGGAGTCGACCCCATGGAAATATTTTTGATATGATGACAAATCCATGGAAGCATGAAGTGTATAAATATGAGTGTCTGAATCTATTTTGGAGAGTGTGAAAGTGTGTATGTGTGAGTCAACATGGATCATATGGAGAGAAGATCTGAGGATATAAGTTCTGAGGATTCTAGAGAATGAAAGTAATTTAATGTAATCGTCTAAGGGTGGTTGGGAGGTGCAAGGTCTAAGGAAATTCTAAAGTTAAGAAAATTTTGAACTGAAGGAAGGTAGAGTAAGGCTATTAGTGCAATTTTGAATCGTCTAGTAGATCTAATATTTATCAAAGTCATGCATTGACGTTCAACAAAATAAATGTGGGACAAGTTACATAAAATATATGAAGGGGATGATAAGGTCAAGAAGGAAAAGGTATAGACCCATAGAGGAAAATTTGAGACCCTCAAGATGAATGAAGAGGAGATAATTGCAACCTATTTTCTTGATGTGGATGATATTTTCAACACTATCAGAGGATTGGGTGAAGATATTGAATAATATATCATTGTGCAATAGGTTATTTTATCACTCCCCTCAAGATTTAATCCCAATATATATGTCATCGAATAATTAAGAGACAAATATGAGTTGAGAATGGATGATTTGCACAGAATCCTCACTACGAATGAAATGAGGATAGAACAGGATAAGCCAACAAAACTATCAAGTAAGGAAGAATCCTTCAAGGCAACAAATAAGATAAATTCATAAGAATACAAGACAAGTGACAACTCATATAGTGAATCAGACACAGAAGAAGCTAACTTTATCAGAAATCTCAAGAGGGGGACATGTAAATACAAAGGTAAGCTTCTCTTAAAATGATTTAATTGTGGAGAAGCATGAAACTTTGCTAATAAATTCCATTATGCAAAGAATGGCAATAATAATGTAAAAGAAGATTCTAGTTTCAAAAGGTACAAGAAAGGTAAGACTAAAAAGAGGAGGAAGTTCTACAGACAAAAGAAGAATCTATATACCAATGAGGACAACAACTCTTCAAATGAAAGTGACAGTGAAATGGAAGAGATTCTCTCCAGGGGTCTAGAAACACAGACAGATGTCCCAAAAAATAAAGACATTAATTTATCAAAAGAAGATAGTCATGAAAGTGATGCATAAGTAGTTCTTGAAGCAAAACTTATTATGCCTTAGAAGAAATAAATAGACTCAAAGAAAAGCATATAAAGCATAAAAAGGAATTGAAAAAATACAAAGAAGAGGAACACGATCTTCATGAAGAAATAGGGAAGACAATAATTATCCTAAAGACGCAAATAGATAATCAAAGAAAATTGAAGAAGTCTTAAGAGACCAGATAAAATAAAAACAAGATTTATGCAGCAGGATAAAATATGAAATAGTTTTTCTAATAAAGGAGTTGGAAATATTACGTACCAACATGAAATTTGAAAGTAGATCTACAACCTTGAATGAAATTATAAATTGTCAAAGATCGCCATTTGATAAGATTGTTCTTAGTTGCAACGAAAAGAATGCAGTTTCTAATGAAGAATCATCCACCTCTTCAAAACAATCAAATGAAGAAAGGACCAAGAGTTATGTGGATATACTCAAAAATTATATCAAGGTTGAAAACAACAGAAAGGGAGAACAATATGTTCCACGGAAAACAAATATTCCTCACAAGGACATAATCAGGAAGACTCTTCGATCAAGATGGAATCACACAATCGGGTACCAAAATTATTTCTTTGGTTATTGTTATTATTGCAATGGTTTTGGTCATAAAGCAATAGAGTGTAGAACAAATTTAAGATGTGGTTACATGAGGAACAACAATAGAGACACCCATGAATTCTCAAGGATAAATTACAACTCATTTTCCCCTTTTTCTAAACTACAACTCATATGTTATAACTGTAATAATTTTGGGCATATAGCAAAATTTTGCAGAAGTGACTTCAAGAAAAATCATAAAGAGGAAGCACCAACAATCATGGAAATAAATCAGTAATAAATGGAACATAAGAAAGAAAAATCCTTGTTCATACAAGATGCAGTTCATGCAAAAAACAATAAGGATAAATGGTACATTGACTGTGGGTTCTCTAGTCACATGATAGGAGATAGAACAAGGTTCATTATCATGAAGAAGAATGAAGCTAGTGTTAACTTTGGAAACAATGAAAGTTCAATGATACTTGGAAAGGACACTCTTAGTCTTCATAGTGGAATAGATAAGGTTGAAAAGGTTCTTTGTTTTGAAAAATTGAAACATAATATTCTCAGCATAAGCCAAATGTGTGACCAAGGACACATTCTTACTTTTGACTCTCGAGAATGTGAGATTAGAATTTTTTTTTTTAGGAAAGTTGGTTGCAAAATAAATTAGAACCCCAAACAATGTATACATTCTTGATTAAATTAATGGAGAAAAACGATTCCTGGGGTAGATAGATGAAAATTGGTTGTGGCATAAAAGAATGGGTTATATGAACTTTTACAACTTGGTAAAAGTAAGTACCAAACAAGCAGTAAGAGATATGGAAAAAATCAAAAAACCCTCAAGCATTGTTTACAAGTAGTGATAGCATGGAAAACAATCAAGGGTGAGATTCAATACAAAGGAATATGCAACATCCAAGCCATTGGAACTTGTGCATACATATCTTTGTGGAACCAAAAAAAAAATTATTGCAAGGAAAAAGTTATTTTATGTTGCTCATTGATTCTTATAAAAGAATGACTTGGGTTACCTTTCTCAAAAATAAATATGATACATTTGAAAAGTTTAAAGCATTCAAAGATTTAGTTGAGAATGAGACTGATATGAAAATCAAATGTTTAAGGTCATATAATGGAGGTGAGTTCACATCCAATGAATTTGAATAATTTTGTGAAGCTCATGGAATAAAAAGACAATATTCAACTAAATAACTCAACAAAATGAACTAGTTGAAAGGAAAAACAAACATGTACAATAAATCTCTAGGACAATGTTAAACGAAGCAAAATTGTCATACAACATTTGGAGAGAATCAATTTACACTATTTTTTACATTCTAAATAGAGGGGATATGAGAGTCGGCAATGAAAAGACACCCTATGAACTATGAAAAGGATGACCAACATCTGTCAAACACTTTAGAATATTTGGAAGCAAGTATTACATCAAACAAGATGATGAGGATCTAGGAAAGTTTGACTCAAGAGTAGATGAAGGAATTTTTCTTGGATATTCATCAAGAAGAAAATCCTATAGATGTTACAACAAGAGATTGCAAAAAATATTGTTGAAAGCATAAATGTCATAACAGATGAATAAATACCACACAAGAACAAACCGAAAGAAAAATAAATAGATTATAGCAAATAAAAAAAAGAAGAATGTGAAGAAGAAGAACAAGAGAACGAAGAAGAAGAGGAAGAAGAAACAAAACACAAAGATACACAAACACCATCAAGGTTTGTGTAGAAAAATCATCCAAAAAACTTAATTCTTGGTGATAAAAATGCTAAGATTCAAACTAGGAGAAAATTGGCAAGCAGATCTGAACAGGTAAATCTCTATTTATTTTCCAAAATAGAGGCCAAATGCTTTGTAGAATCCAATAATGATCAACATTGGGTGAATGCTATGGAAGAAGAGTTAAACTAGATTGAGAAAAATCAAACATGGGAACTTGTCCCAAGACCCACATAAAAAAATGTGATTGGTACAAAGAGGGTATTCAGGAATAAGTTAAATGTAGAAGGAAAAGTAGTAATAAATAAAGAAATATTGGTATGTAAAGGGTATGCTCAAGTAGAAGGAATCGGCTTTGAAGAAACATTTTCTCACATTGCAAGACTAGAAGCCATTAGATGGATGTAAAGTCAACATTCCTAAATGGATATTTAGAGGAAGAAGTGTACATTGAACAACCTGAAGGATTCATATTGTCAGAAGATGAATATTATGTTTGCAGACTGAAGAAATCACTTTATGGATTAAACCAAACTCCCATAGCATGGTATTTAAGACTTGACAAGTACCTACAACAACAATGTTTCAAAAGAGGAAAACCGTATAGCAATATTTATATCAAAATAGACAATGTAAAGATGTTAATCATTGTAGTTTATGTGGATGATATCATTTTTGGAAGTAATGCTAATAGAATGAGCCAAAAAATTGTAGAAGAAACACAATAATAATTTGATATGTCTATTCTTGGAGAACTGTCCTTATTCCTAGGGTTGCATATTTCTCAAACCTGCAAAGAAATATTTATTTCTCGGATAAAATACATCAATGATATTTTGAAGAAGTTTGAAATGGAAGACTGCAAACCTATTAGCACACCCATGGTCACTAGCTATAAATTAAGCAAAGAGGATGAATCAAAGGAATCTAATAAAACTCTGTGCAGATCAATGATAGGAAGCCTAGTATATGTGATAGATTCAAGGCCATATATAATGTAGAAAGTAGGGTTAGTTGGAAGGTTTCAAGATGCACCAAAGGAAACACATGTGCATGCATTCAAAAGAATATTAAGATATATGAAAGGCACATTGTACTTTGGTATATGGTATCCCACAGGAAAAAACTATAGAAATTTTAATACAAATTATGTATTGCTTGGATTCTCTTGATATAACAATTATATGCCACCGTTAAATACATAATCAATTCTACTAATATTCTTGCGGAATTTAAAACATGGTCGTGAATTGCAATATCAATAAGAAAGATCAATCACACATAACACAGATGTTTTATCGGGAAAGCATAAAGCTAAAAACCCCACTATCATATATTATGTATATATCATGGATCATGAAACAATCTCATAAAAAACTCTAATCCAAGAGCTCTCAGTACAATATACAATTGTCTCACACTGTCATACCAAAATTGACAAATTCATGTGCAAATTTACTGCTTCTAGACAACCTACTTCCTCTGCGCAATCCCTACTAATGGAAATCCCTGCAATGAATGAATTCCTCTTGCCTAGGATGCACAATCCTCATGGGAACATCTAATGTGTGTGTGGTTGCATGAGTGCACCCACTAAAGTCACAACTGATAGTCAAACTATCCCTTTCACCTGTTATCTCAACTGGGTATCCACTGGATCTGACATGCATGTAGTTAACAATGGTAAATATTCAATTGCATGTGAGACCACTTATTGTGAATTAATTAATAATTAATTCATTGATCTCTCACTAGTGTAAGTTCAATTACAACTAGTACAATTAAGCTTAACTCACTTAACTAAGTTAAACTACTTCACAACTCACATAAATACACATCCAACTCTGTTACAACTTCGAATCACTTAGTTACAACTAATTCGACTTGCATGTCCCACCAGTCAAACTTTGAACTGGAATTTCCTATAGCTAATTTATTTTCCACTTCAGTTAACTATTTCCAAGTGATCATTAAGAATAGATTAATATTTATTGTCTAACTATTATTAAGGGATAATAATAGTCGATATGAATCTATAAATAGACTTCCACCTAAAAATAGCTTGAGGCTCCATCCTAGTGTAGGTGCATAATTTTCACTAGGATCTTCTTGTTGAATCTCAACACTCCCTCTCAACAAGAAAGGTATTATCCTTCACCCCGATCCTGTCTCTATGGTATTTGAATTTGCTCCTGGTGAGCACCTTCGTCATAATGTTTGCATCCTGATCTTCCATAGGAATGTACTGAAGCAACATGATCTTCTTTTGCACACAATATCTGATATGATGATATCATATATCTATATGCTTAGATCTATCATGAAACACAGGATTAATCGAGAGTTTAATGCAACTCTGATTATCATAATGAATCATTATCGGATCTAAATGAGAACCAAACAAACCAACCAAGATCTTTCTCATCCAGATAGCCTCACATGCATCTTGACTCATTTCCATGTATTCCACTTCCACTTAACTGAGTGCCACAAATCTTTGTTTCCTTTTGTACCAAGAAACAACTGTAGATCTGATACTAAAGATCCCCCCTGATGTGAATTTTTTGTCTGTTGGGTTGCCCGCCCAATCTGCATTCGTGAAGACATGAAACTTCACCTCATTCATCTGTTTGTACCATAAGCCATACTCGGATGTTCCCCTCAGGTATCTCAGGACATGCTTTCCTACCTTCCAAAAGAGCTTGGTAGGCTTAACCATCGCTTGACTCAGCTGGTTAACCGCATAGAAAATTTTTGGTCTCGTGTTCACTAGATACATTAGTGAACCCACTAATTGTCAATAGACAGTAGTATCCACTACCTCTCCAGAAGTAGCATCCTCTTTCTTCCAGTTTCCTGAAAGAGGAGTATCCATGGGTTTGCAACCCTCCATGTGAAACTTACCCAGTATCTCCCTTGCATACTTGCCTTGAGACATAAAAAGTTCACTATCTCACTGCCATATTTCCAATCCAAGGAAATAATGAAGGAGGCCCATATCCTTCATATAAAACTGCTTTTCAAGGTCCTCCTTGCATGAGTGTATCAACTGCTCATCGCTATTCAGTATCAAATCATCAACATGAAGAATAATGATTAAAAGCTTACCCTCCACCACAATTTGGTATAGGTTTGCATCCACCCAAGTGGGATCATGCATTGCTTCCTGAAAGGAAGATGATTCAATCACAATACATTTTCTCATGAGATCCATGTATCCAGTAAATCGATCAAGAGATTGTTTATGTCTGCACTATGAACTAGGGGCTCCTACATTCTATGCAGCATCTAGCCTCAATTTATCACCTTTCGTGGTACGCTTTCTACCATTTCTGATGGATGGCTCTCCATGCGTGGATTCCTCCACTCCATGAACCTCCTCATGTGGTTGATCCACATCTTGATACTCATCTTTGGGAACCAACAGTTCCTCCTCTGCATGTCTAGCTCCCTCTCAAGCGACAACCGCATGGATTTCTCCTCATCGAGTTTTATATCCCGTCACATAATAGTCATCTTACTGTTAGAAAAATACACACAATAATTATGGGGTGTTTCTATGTACCCCACAAATATCCCAACTTCAACAGTCGACTCCATCTTCTTCCTGGCATTCTTGGTCACATGCACATAAACAGATGAGCCAAAAATCTTAAAATGAGAAACATCAGGTTTCTTACCAGTGAAAGCTTCTTCAGGTGTACTCATGCCAAGTACTCTATGAGGACAATAGTTTTGCACATAAACTGCAGTGTTGCATGCTTCCACCCACAAATGCATTGGTAGGCCCTGATCATGCAACATCACTCGTGCTGCACCCACGATCGTTATGTTCTTCCTCTCCACAACCCCATTTTGTTGTGGGTTATGAGGCGTTATGATTTCTCTTCGAATTCCTTCTTTCTTGCAGAAGTCTTTGAATTTGTTAGAGATTTATTCTCCACCATTATTTCTCCTCAGAGCCTTCACTTGCTTCCTTGACTCTTTCTCCACCAATTCTCTAAACTCACAGAACTTTGATAATGTTTGATTCTTCTTCTTCATGAAGAAGATCCAACATTTACGAGAAAATTCATCAACAAAAATAACATAATACTTATGTTTTGTTGTTGAAGAAACCGAGAATGGTCCACACACGTCTGTGTGAATTCTCTCCGGGTTCATCGAAGCACGGTTCTCCTTTTCATGAAATGTGGACTTTACATAATTCCATATGGTGCAACCCTTGCACTGATCTAACTGAGCAAGTGTTCTCGTTGGAATTCTAGTAGATATTTGTTGCATGATTTTCAAGGCTCCATGATGAAGATGGCCCAATCGCCTATGCCATAATTCACCCTCATCCCGTCTCACCACTTTTTCTTCCTTGCCCATCATGGAATCATAGCCATATACCTCCATCTTGTATATATTCTTAACTTGAATCCCTATCTTCTTGACTTGACCCATTATTTTATTCGCAAGAAATATTTTCCATCGTTAAAAACAATGTCATGGCCTCTGTCCTCCAACATTGCAACTGAGACTGAGTTTTTATTCAGACCTGGAACATGCATAATATATTTCAATTGAAATGGTTTACCTGGATCCCTTTGAAAGGTAATGGTACCAATTTCTGTCGCACTGTATCATCCATCGTCACCCATCTCTATATGCATTTTGAGATCTTTCTCCTCCAAGTCACTAAAAATATCCTTATCTCTCGTCATGTGAAAGGAAGTGCCACTATCCAAATACCACATCGATCCCAATGCACTTGAATACATGCATTAGATCAAGGAGAATTCAAGTTCAAATTGCGAAGCAAGGGCCTCACCAACTGCAGCTTCAACAACCTTCTTGTTCTTCTTCTTCTGCGGATAGTTAGTAGAAAGATTCCCATGTTCGTGACAGTGAAAACACTTCACTCTGGAAAAATCCAGCTTCTTGCCTTTAGACTCGGATTTTGAATGGAATTTATTCCCCTTCCCTTGCCTTGTCATCCAAAGCACAATCCTCTTCATTATCATGCTTTGATGAAGAGCCATCTCTAGTGTTCCGCCTGAACTCCTCTTGCACTAGATCTGACCATAGTCATTGTCATTCTGGCAATTTTTCCCTTCCATTGACAGAGTCTTGATAACTGTGCCAATTCTTGGGAAGTCCTAGGAGAGCCAAGATCACCAAATCATTATCAACAACTGTTATTCCCAGACTTCCCAACTCATTCCGACATTGGACAAACTTCATGAGATATTTTGGAATGGAGTTGCCCTTCTCCATCTTGATCTTCCTGAGTTTATCTTTGAGCACCAATTTCCTATGGTTGTTGTTGTTTTGGAATAGATCTGTCAAAGTCTTCCAAATTGCATATGGTGTGGATTTCCCATGGAGGTTTGAGACAATGTTGTCTCATACTCCCTCCAATAGGATCCTCCTCTCCTTTTCCACTTTCTTTTTCCATGCATCAAGATTTGCAGCGTCTGTAGCATCTGGCTTAGGAACATATTTGTCAATGAATTCCTTCAAGCCATTGTCTTCGAGTACTGCCTCCGTCATGTCCTTCCAAGAAATGTAGTTCAATCTTCTCTTGAGTGCATACTCTAACCTCAAGTCATTTAAATCCATTTCAATCTTGAATCAGTTGTAGCACCAAGAAAGTCTTTCTGCAAATTCGAATTCCATCCAGTCACAAACTCAGCTTCTGCAATATTCCACACTCTAATACCATGTAAAATTTTTAATACAAATTATGTATTGCTTGGATTCTCCTAATCTAACAATTATGTGCCACTGTTAAATACAAAATCGCTTCTATTAATATTCTTGCGGAATTTAAAACACGATCGCCAATTGCAATATCAAGAAGAAAGATCAATCACACATAACACAGATGTTTTACAATCTCATACAAAACTCTAATCCAAGAGATCTTAGTACAATATACAATCGTCTCACACTGTCATACAAAAATTGACAGATTCATGTGCCAATTTACTACTTCAAGATAGCCTGCCTCCTCTGCGCAATCCCTGCTAATGCAAATCCCTACAATGAATGAATTCATCTTGCCTAGGTTGTGAAATCCTCATGGGCACATCCAATGTGTGTGTGGTTGCATGAGTGCACCCACTAAAGTCACAAATGATAGTCAAATTGTCCCTTTCACCTGTTATCTCAACTGGGTATCCACTGGATCTGAAATGCATGTAGTTAACAGTGGTAAATCTTCAGTTGCATGTGAGACCACTGATTGTGAATTAATTAATAATTAATTCACTGATCTCTCACTAGTGTAAGTTCAGTTACAACCAATACAACTGAGCTTAACTCAGTTAATTGAGTTAAACTACTTCACAACTCACATAACTACACATCCAACTCTATTAAAACTTTGAATCACTCAGTTACAACTAATTCGACTTGCATGTCCCACCAGTCAACCTTTGAACTCGAATTTCCTATAGCTAATTGTTTTCCACTTCAGTTAACTATTTCCAAGTGCTCATTGAGAATAGATTAATATTTATTGTCCAACTATTATTAAGGGATAATAATAGTCAACATACATCTATAAATAGAACATCATCTGTAAATAGACTTCCACTTAAAAATATCCTGAGGCTCCATCCTAGTGTAGGTGCATAATTTTCACTAGGATCTTCTTGTTGAATCTCAAAAAATACTTTACCCTGACAACTTACACAAATGGAGATTGGGCAAGTAGTGTGGATGATAGAAAAAACACCAATGGTGGAGCGTTATTTCTGGGAAACAGTCTAGTGTCTTGGTTCAACAAGAAGTAATCATCAATTTCCCTATCTACAACATAAGGATAATACATTGCAGCAACGACATGTTGTACACAATTCCTTTGGATGAAACAAACATTGAAGGACATTCAATTAGAGTACAATCAACTAATATCAATATTGTGTGACAATACTAGTACAATAAATATCTCCAAGAATCCTATCATGCATTCAAAGACAAATCAAATTCCAATCAAGTATCATTTCTTAATAGAGAAATTCATGGAATAGAACATCAAACTGGAATATATTGGCATAAAGTAACAAGTCATTGATATATTTACAAAACCTCTTCCAAGAGAAGTTTTTGAGTATCTCAAATAGAAATTGGGGGTGGTACCTATGCCATCCAATCATTAAAGAACTACAAGAAGAACACAAGCTCAGGGGGAGATGAAAAAATGGATAAGGTTGTTCGGTACAGAGAAAAAAATGAAGAGTACAATGAAAGGGGGATTTTATCCATTTTCTATTGAGGTTAAAGGGGTAGAGTAACAGAGAAAAGGGGGTATTTGCAGAAAGAGAGACGTATAGGAAATATGAGATGTACAAGAAGTACCGAAATAACTAAGTGTTTCTATCAATGACAAGGGGGGATTTTTTTGGAAATTATGTTTTCATTGATGTCAAAGGAATCCATGAATGTGATAGTCATGGATGTCACTGATATCATAGGCATGGGCAGAATGATTGTTGTAAATGATAAGGGGAGACTATGAATGTCTATACAAATTGTGTATTCCCTATGTGATGATAAGCCTCTGTGTTTAAACAAGAACGATGACTAGATGAGATCGAGGAATGAGATATGATAGAGGAAGAATGCTAAAAATGAAGATAATATCGAGAAAACAATTGAATTAACCAGACCAACAAAGGCACGATGGGTTTTTGAATTCCATACAAAGGTACGAGGAGGATGAAATAATCCTGCTACAGAATTGAGTAGCACCAAGCTTGAAAAAAAGTGAATGGTGACAATTAATATATACCATATTCATAAAAAAACACAAATTCAGTTGGTTTATAATGAAAATGAAACATTAAGTTGTTTGAATAAGAATGGGAAAGTTATGAAATCATGTGCAAAGGATTAACTTTTAGTGGCTCATTCCTGATCGTTAATCATCATAGATCAACGACTAATATCAAAGGATTAGGGCCTAATACTCGGTAGGCCAACTCAGCCACAATAGCACCATGATAGAAACCTCATCAGTGCCACATGTCCAGTCAAATGAGTTCCATGTAAGAGGGAGTCCACGTTAGTTTCATAACAAGAAGCTTTGCAGACACCACGTGTAGTGGCACATGTTAGGACATGTATTGATGCCATGTCATATAGTACACATGAAGAAGAATACCACATGTAATCCACCTCATATACAACATTAGAAAAATATATCTCAAAAATTGACTAAGTATCAAGAATGGATCATTCAGATGGAGAAAAAGGCGAAGAAGTAACAAGATGTCTTGTAGAGTGCAGTGAGATTTAAAAAATCGACTAAGTATCAAGAATTGGTCGGATCGACGAAATCATAGATATAGACAGGAGAATTGGGAAAATATTGCATACCCACGAACCCGTGGTGAGATGTCAAAAAAATGACTAAGTATGAGGAATCGGTCAAACATGGTGAAACTTTGAAAAATGACTAAGTATGAGGAATCGATCGGATATGGTGAGACTTCAAAAATTGAATAAGTATGGGGAATCGATCACACATGGTGAGACTTCGAAAATTTACGAAGTATGAGGAATTGGTAGGAAATACAAGGTCATAGATATAGATAAGTGAAGAATGAAGATTTCTCGCGGAGTGCGGCAAGATTTCAGAAATTGACTAATTATGGGTGCAAAGTGAGTGTGACAGAACACGAAGGTGTAGTTTGGAGGCCTTGAAAGTTTGAAATGAGGAAATGATATGTATTAGACCTACATTGAAGCTAACATATCAACGGTTGAGGTTAACCAAAGACATGGTCAGACAAAAGTTGTGAGTTGAAGGTTTAATCTAAGTGAGAGTTGGATCAATGATTGAGATTGAATCAGAGTCCAAATCAGATGGTCAACGTTGAAGTTATGTTGCATGTGTTAATGAGTATGAATGAGATCAATTCCTGAGATTCAAATATGAATATGATTGAACAAAGTTTGTGCATTGTAGTTGCATGGTGTGTTTTGGTGGAAAGTAAATAGACCAATGGTAAAGATTAAATTCGAAGAAGATCCAACTACTATTGAGTATTGAGTGATATGTCATGTGTTCCAAGACCTGATGGTCTTGATATGTGAAGAAGAGATCAACAAATGAGAATTGATCAGGGACCAGATCCAACAGGTGCTGAGAAATGAGGCCATTTGTATGTTATATTAGATAGAGAATAAGAATGAATTGACGATTATGATAAAATGGAGACCTGGATCAAACAAGTGTTGTGTGTCAAAACAACATTATGTGTTTTGATGGACATAGATTAGATATACATTGAATATTCATTTAGAGGAATGATCAAATGGTTGTTGATCGTTGAAGCCATGTTATGTGTGTCCAGTGAATAAGATCAATGAATAAGATTTAAATTGAGAAAACGATCCTATGGTGGTTTTGAATTAATGCTTGCACAGAGGGACCAACAAATAGATCATGGGAGAAAAAGAATGGGTTTGAGATCGATTTCTAAGGAGTGTTTTTGCCCATTTTTGAAGAAGATTCAAAGAGATCTCGACTAGACCTCATGGATATATTTTTGGTATTTGGAACAATCCATGGAAGCATGAAGTGTATAAATATCATTATCTGATTTGTTTTTGGAGAGTGTGGAAGTGTGTATGTGTGAGTGAGCGTGGATCATGTGGAGAGAAGCTTTGAGCCTCCGAGGTGTGAGGATGCCATAGAATGAAAGGAAGTTAATGTAATTTTCTAAGGGTGGTTGGTAGTTGAAAGGTCTGGGGAACTTCTAAATTCAAGAAAATTGTGAACTGAAGGAAGGTAGAGATGGATCATCAAACTTGAGGGAAAGAGAATATTTGACATTATTGAAAAATTGAGGATATTGGTGTCTCCAATAGGTTGGTTCCTACATATTGTTGATTTGGTACTCAGCTAAGGTCATCGATGTCTCCTATAGGTTGGTTCCTGCAAATATTCTTGTTTTATAGGTTGGTTCCTACAAGAAGTTCTAAGTTGGTGCTCAACTAAGGGGATTGATGTCTCCTACAAGTTGGTTCTTGCAAACATTGTAACAGTAGGTTGGTGCCTACATAATTTTATGAAAGAATTGTTTTGTGGTTTTCTCCCATTTGGGTTTCCACATTAAATATCTATGTACTATGGATTGTATGGTTTTGTATTTACCATTAAAAGTTACAACTTTAAAAGCAACACATTGATAAATATTGAAATAAAATAAAAAGAAATCTTATACTGATTCACCCGCCTCTCAGTATAAGTGTGCCAACATAAAAAAACTCACTCCAATGTTGTTGTCGGGAATTAAGGCCCTTTTGGGTGAAAATGTGTTCATGTCTCTTGTGATCTATCTTGAGTTCAAACTAACGACCTATTAGATAATGTCTCCATATTTTTAGATCCATTACAAATGTAAATAACTCTAGATCATGAGTGGCATAATTGATTTCATGGTTCCTAAGTTCACGAGAAGCATGAGAAATAACTCCTCCTTCTTACAACAAAACTACTCCTGAGCCTTCCCCTGATGCATCGGTCATTCACAAAATTATTTTTCCATGTCAGGTACTCTTAAGATCGGGGCATTTTTCAATCATCATCTTAGCTTGACAAATGCTTCCTCACACTCATTGGTCCATTTGAATTTATCACCCTTATTTTGTAGAGTTGTGATGGGATTGGTGATTCAAGAGACTCCTTCCGCAAACCTTTTATAATAACCTGCTAGTCCCATAAAGTTGCATACTTATTTAGTATTTTTAGGAGCAAGCCAATTGATTATAGTTTTGATTTTACTAAGATCTAATGAAATACCCTTCCCACTGATGGTATGTCCCAGATATCAGATTTATTTTTGGAAGAATGAACAATTAGTTAGTTTCCCATACAACTTATGTTCTCTAAGGAATTCAAGTACCAATATTAAGTTCTCTTTATTCTCCCATTCATTTCAAGAGTAAATGAGGATGTCATCTAAGAATACTTGAACAAATCGGTCCAGATGTTTGTGGAACACACTATTCATCAAGTTCATGAATATTGCTAGGGAATTGGTCAATCCAAATGGTACCACAGTAAATTCATAGTGACCAAACCTTATTATGAATGTAGTCTTTGGTATTTTCTCCTCCTTAATTATTAGTTGGCAGTATCTTGACTGCAATTCTATCTTGGAAAATGTTGAGGCTCCCTTTAGTTTATCAAAGAGGTCGTCAATGTGAGAAATGGGTGCATGTTCTAATGGTGGATTTATTTAGATCATGAAAATTAATGCATAACCTAAGGGTTCCATATTTCTTCTTCAAAAATATCATTGGTGCTCCCCAAGGTGATACACTAGGTATGATCATTCCCTGATCAGTGAGTTATGTGAGTTACACACCTAACTCATTAAGTTCTAGAACAATCATTCGATAAGGTGTTTTAGATATGGTTTATGTTCTAGGTTTAAGGGAAATGGAGAAATCAAATTCTCGTACAGGAGGAAGGCTTGGAAGTTCTGGAGGAAATACATCTACAAATTTAGAAAGTATCAGATGCAACTTACCAGAAGGGTTTTCATCTTCTATAGTCATCTCAACTGCATAAATATTACACCCTTTCCTTATACACTTTTTAACCTTCTCGACTAATCCCATCAATCACTATAGGTTCCCCTTGATAAATATAACCTGCTGAAATGAGGTGTTGATGCAGGAGCATCGTCGACACCATCAAGCGAGCCAGCGCGGAAGCAGGGACAACTGGATGAGCCAGCACAAATTTTGAAAATGCTTTGGAACTGTTGCGCAAATATTTAATGAAGTCATTTAAGAAATGGCGCACTTGTATATTGTATTGGACCTTGAGCCTTTAAGCTCTCGTCCTTAGGTAGATAGTCGGCATTTAATATAGTTAATGCTGGTAGATAGGAATTTAATGTTAGATTTGATAGATTTAGAGTCTAAGATGGGAAACGGATATAGACACCCTCATTGTATCATTGTAAAATAATAATTTAGAAACAGGAAGAAGAGCAAGCAGAGAGTTGTATGAAGAACACCCATGTACAGGCATTTGAATTAATAGAAGAAAGCTTTGATTCAAATCCATGGTTTGTGTTGTTTTCTCTGTGTATTGATGCTATGCTCATGAATATTTTCTTTCAGTTATACATTTCATTTTATATGTTGTGTATGAGATTTCATGGTTGATGAAGTCTGAAAGGGAGATGGAATGAGTTTCAATTGTTTCTCTAACTAAGCCAGAGGATTCCTGCAAGGAGTGCAGTTGAAGTGTCCGCAAGGAGTGCATTGATAGAGGGGTTTTGGTAGAGGTAGATTTTGTTCTCATTCACTCAGAGGGTGCAGTTAGGCACAGTGACATGCAAGGAGTGCGCAGGCCAGGGAGAAGTTTCAGAGTTGCGACTCTGGGCGAAGCATCGAAAGATTTCTGCTGCAGGAGTGCGCAGAGTCAAGAGACTTCAACACTCAATCGAGGTTGAAGGGTTTCCACAAGGAGTGTATGCAAGAGGGTTCCAAGAAAACTGAAGTCGTGGAAAATATCAGGAGGAGTAGGCCTTCGAATCCACTGAAGGAAGAAGTGACGGTCAAGATCTTGTGGAGGGAGCTCGTGGAAATACCTCCAGCCGTCAGATCAGACAGATTTGTGAGGAGGTTATAGCCACATCAGAGTCCGAGCTCAAAAGGTTGGTGAATCGTTGGATCAATAGTCGATTTCCCGTCAATCGTCAGATTCGGTAGGAGTTACACCGAGGTTAAGCCCTAGTGAACAGAGGAGGAGTCATGGAAGGAGTCATCGAGAATTCTGGGAGTGCAGAAATCACGACATCAGGAATCGCGATCCACGATATCCCGACAAACCCAGAACCGTCCATCAGCGGGGACACGTGTCAGGAGATACTGAGGAGTCGGAGTTCGGGCATCGAAGATTTCTAAGGTAAGAAACTCTTGCATGTTGGAATCGAGAAACGCAATATCCCGACGGAAGGTTCGTGTGGGCCACAACCAGAGTTAGTGGAAGACAGGTGGCATGTCATATCGGGGATCGGGAAAAGGGAAGTCCCGAATCCATTGACATCAGGATTCACAATCCCGCGAATCCCTAAATCCCGACAGAGGCGTTGAAGTGGAAGGTGGAAAAGTCAAACCGCATGTGTGCATCGGCATATCAAGACATCGGGAATCAGGGTTTAGCGAGGCCAGTTGTTTTCGATATCATAAGTGCCGAAATCCCGATGGGAGGATTCCCGATAGGAATAGGAAGGCATTGGTAACTACCCATCGGGTTTCGGGGTATTGTGAAGAACAAAGTGCACGACCAAAGGATTCGCGAAATACCGAGGTCTGATTTCCCGATCATTAAGGGGGATCAGTCGAAGAGTTGTTGTGGGTAAGGAAAATTCCCGATAGGGAATTAGAGGAACCTTTGAGTTCTTCGGGCCATAAGTAAAAAAAGATCATAAGGAAGCGGACGTGCTCAGAGGAGTGCGGCTGCGCCAGACCGTGCAGGAGCTCATGGACAGGAGCCCATGAAAGTTTTCAAGCCGAGGAGTATGATGAAGGAGCATCGTCGGCACCATCAAGCGAGCCAGCGCGGAAGCAAGGACAACTGGATGAGCTAGCACAAATTTTGAAAATGCTTTGGAACTGTTGCGCAAATCTTTAATGAAGTCATTTAAGAAATGGCGCACTTGTATTTGTATTGGACCTTGAGCCTTTAAACTCTCGTCCTTAGGTAGATAGTCGGCATTTAATATAGTTAATGCTGGTAGATAGGAATTTAATTTTAGATTTGATAGCTTTAGAGTCTAAGAGGGGAAACGAATATAGACACCCTCATTGTATCATTGTATCATTGTAAAATAATAATTCAGAAACAGGAAGAAGAGCAAGCTGAGAGTTGTATGAAGAACACCCATGTACAGGCGTTTGAATTAATAGAAGAAATATTTGATTCAAATCCATGGTTTGTGTTGTTTTCTTTGTGTATTGATGCTATGCTCATGAATATTTGCTTCTAGTTATACATTTTATTTTATATGTTGTGTATGAGATTTCATGGTTGATGAATTCTGAAAGGGATATGGAATGAGTTTCAATTGTTTCTCTAACTGAGCCAGATGATTCCTGCAAGGAGTGCAGTTGAATTGTCCACAAGGAGTGCGTTGACAGAGGGGTTCAGGTAGAGGTAGCTTTTGTTCTCATTCACTCAGAGGGTACAGTTAGGCACAGTGCCGTGCAAGGAGTGCGCAGGCCAAAGAGAAGTTTCAGAGTTGTGAATATGGGTGAAGCATTGAAAGATTTATGTTGCAGGAGTGCGCAGAGTCGAGAGACTTCAACACTCAGTAAAGGTTGAAGGGTTGCCGCAAGGAGTGCGTGCAAGAGGGTTCCAAGAAAACTGAAGTCATGGAAAAGCTCAGGAGGAGTAGGCCTTCGAATCCACTGAAGGAAGAAGTGACGGTCAAGATCTTGTGGAGGGATCTCGTGGAAATCCCGCCAGCCGTCAGATCAGACAAATTTGTGAGGAGGTTATAGCCACATCAAAGTCTGAGCTCAAAAGGTTGGTGAATCGTTGGATCAACAGTTGATTTCCCGTCAACCGTCAGATTCGGCAGGAGTTACGCCGGGGTTAATCCCTAGTGAACAAAGGAGGAGTCCCGGAAGGAGTCATCGGGATATTAAAGTCATCAAGAATTCTGGGAGTGCAGAAATCACGACATCAGGAATCGCAATCCACAATATCCCGACAAACCCAGAATCGTCCATCAGCGGGGACACATGTCAGGAGATCCCGAGGAGTTAGAGTTCGGGCATCGACGATTTCTAAGGTAAGAAATTCTTGCATGTTGGAATCGTGAAATGCGATATCTCGATGGAAGGGTCGTGTGGGCCACAGCCAGAGTTAGTGGAAGACAGGTGGCGTGTCATATCGGGGATCGGGAAAAGGGAAGTCCCGAATCCATTGACATCAGGATTCGCGATCCCGCGAATCCCTAAATCTCGACAGAGGCATTGAAGCGGAAGGTGGAAAAGTCAAACCGCATGTGTGCGTCAGCATATCGACACATTAGGAATTGGGGTTTAGCGAGGCCAGTTTTTTTCGATATCATAAGTGCCGAAATCCTGACGGGAGGATTCCCGATAGGAATAGGAAGGCATTGGTAACTTCCCATCGGGTTTCGGGGTATTGTGAAGCACAAAGTGCGCGACCAAAGGATTCGTGAAATCCTGAGGTCCAATTTCCCGATCATTAAGGGGGATCAGTCGAAGAGTTGTTGTGGGTAAGGAAAATTCTCGATAGGTAATTAGAGGAACCTTTGAGTTCTTCAGGCCGTGAGTAAAAGAAGATCCTGAGGAAGCGGACGTGCTCAGAGGAGTGCGGCTGCGCCAGGTGTAAGGTAACTTCTCGATTAATCCCATCAATCACTATAGGTTCCCCTTGATCATTTTTGTAGAGAACCATCTTTTTGTAGCAATCCACTTAGGTTCAATGGGATTCAAGCCAATCCATACCTACAATTAATTCATAATTTCCTATACTTGTGCTATACAAGTTCATTTTTGTGACACAACCCCCAATGTCAACAATACAATTCTTTACCAGTGGACCTATTGATTTCTTAACATGGGATGCCATTTATACCATCCTAAAGTTATTTTGGTCATGAGTTTCTAGCCCACATCTAATTGGAGTAGAAAGGGAAATAAATCTATCAGTGGCACTAGAATCAATCAACACAGAAAGAGGAATGTTTGCAATCATACTCGAAAAATCTATTTTTGTGGCTTGGTGCTCATCCTTGTGAAGGTTTATGGCATCATGAATTCATTGTTGTGCATGTGTTTTTTTTCTTTTTATAGTATGTCCATGTTGTCTTGGTCCAACTTGATACTTTGGGAATTTGCTTCTATAATGAGGACCCCCACATTTCCAACATTTTAGTTGACCTTGATCGTCTATTTGTGCCTAACCTCAACCACCATGTCCTATAACTCTTCCATTGATTCCTCTCAAGTAGGATTGACCCCTTTGTATTTATGGAGGTGCCCCAAAAGTTACACTAGAAACCCTAGTTGTGTTGTTCTATCTACCATGGAATCCATATTGGTGCCCCCCTATTCGGTAGGTGTTATATTCTTTGCATGTGTGTGTGGGTGGGTGTGTCATATTTAACAATTGTGTATGATGATATCGTCACCTTTTTCTCTTTGTGGGAATATTCATTGAGCACTTTCCTAGGGAAGTATCAAGGGGGGGCAGGAGTGCCCCCCTGGTTACACAGAACGTTCGACTCCAGGGCAATGCCCCAAAATTGTTTTTTGGGCATTTTTTTCTATTTTTAGAGGTTTTCTAAATTAATCAAGGATTAAGGGATTAGCATTTTTGTAGCTACGAAATACCTAAAATATTGTGTATATATTGTATTACAAATGGTGAAATTAATACAATGAAGAATTGAGAGGTGTGGCACCAAGGAAGGCTAGTTTTCTCTCGGTTAAGGGTTTCTAGCATAAATGTTTGTGTACTATATGTATGAGCCATTGATTAATTTCTATTTTTATTAGAATCTATATGAATTGCTTTACTTCACAGGTTTAAAACTTACATGTGGTATCAGAGCATATTTTTTTTTTGAAGGGGACACCTTTGTTGTTGAGGGTTTGGCTCAGTCTTGATAGATCAAGTTCATCTTAGGTTTGCGATAAACATGGATTCAATGGGAGATTTGTAGTGGTGATTTTTGTGTTGAAATATAATGGCAAGTAGTTCTAGAATCGAGATTGAGAATTCCAACAGTAAAAACATGAGCTATGGAAGATCAATATGGAGGACCTTCTTGTAGACAGAGAACAATGGATCATTATGGATATTGGTACACAACCTATTGGTTCACAAAAAACTAGTACACAAACTAGTGGTACACAAGCTACTAGTACTCAATCTATTGGTATGTTACAAGAATATTGGGAGAAGTTGGATACAAGAGCAAGGAGTACGATTCAAATATTCCTGGTTGATTTGATGTTATTGAATGTGTCAGGAGAATATGAAACCAAGGAACTATGGGAAAAATTGGGGAATTTGTATCAGTTGAAGTCCCTGGTAAACAAGTTGTTTCTTCAAAATAAGTTGTATCATCTTAGGATGGAAGATGGAGATCCTATGACAGAGCATCTAAATTCCTTCAATACTCTAGTAAGTCAATTTTGATATGTTAATATTACGCTTGCGGAAGAAGATAAGGGTATTACTTTATTATGTTGTTTTCCAAACTCTTGGGATAATGTGGTTGTAGAAATTGGTAGTACCACACAATCTACATTGAAGTATGAATATGTAGTTTCATCCTTGTTATCACAAGAGATGGGGCGAAAAATAATTTATAGTCATAGCACATATGTTTTATTTGTAAGATGTCATCCCAAATATAGGGATACAAATAAGTCTTCGGGGAGGGGTATAAATATCAAGGTAGGTCTAAATACCCAGGAAAATATTTGAGGAAATGATGGAAATGCGGTAAACGTGGGCATTATAAGAAATCTTTCAAGTCTAATAAAGTTAATAAAGCAAAGGGATATGATGATTCCTCTTCCATAGAGGAAAAAACCTCCACATAAGAAGGAGGTGATGTTTACTTGGCATCTACAGGTACACATGAAGATCATTATGTATGGTTTATCGACTTAGGTGCATCATTTAATATGACTTCTCAGAGGGAGTGGTTCAGTGAATATGAAAAGTATGATGGTGGTGATGTCTTCCTAGGAGATGACTCTATATCCATAATCATGGGACGTGGAATGGTTAAGTTTTTTTTCAAAGATGGAAGGATTAGAACTCTCCATGTATTTTTTCACATTCCATATCTAGCCAGGAGCCTTATATCTGTAAGTAAGTTGGATGATGTAGGTGTGGATACTTTATTGGGAAAGGGAACTTTCACGATGGTCAGAGGAGAAATGGTGTTGATGAGGGGAGTTCTATGTGGAACTGTGTACAAGTTGTTGGGAAGCACTTATACTAGTGAGTGTAACAGTTATGTTGTCCCTGAGTAGAGAAATAAAGAAGACAAGATCCATATTGTCACTGGAAATAATACCATGATATGGCATCAAATACTAGGACATATTGGAGAAAAGGACCTTTGAACACTACACAGTAAAGGTATGGTTGAAGGTATGTCTAATTGCACCCTAGATTTTGATTTATGTGAACATTTCATATATGGTAAACAAAATAGAGTAATAATCCCATCTGGTGCTACAAGAGAAAAGGGGATCTTAGAGTTGATACACAGTGATGTGTTTGGACCTATGCCTATTCCATCAATAGGTGAATCTATGTATTATGTTTCATTCATAAATGATTTCTCAAATAACACATGGATGTATTTTCTTAGGAAGAAATATGAGGTATTTGATAAATTTAAAGAGTTTAAGGCTCTGGTAGAAAATCAAACAGAGAAGAAAATAAAGGTGTTGAGGACAGATAATGGCGGAGAATTATGTGGGAATGAATCCAAAGAGTTTTGCAAAAAGTGTGGTATAGAAAGGTAGAAGACTACTCCATACACAACTCAACAGAATGGGGTTGCAGAAAGGATGAACAAGACATTGGTGAAAAAATCAAGGAGCATGCTCAGTGGTGTTGGGTTAGGAAAAGAATTTTGGGTAGAGACGGTGGGTACTACATGTTACCTGGTAAATAGATCACCCTCATCAGCGTTTTTGGAAAAAACTCCACATGAAGTATGGACTAGTAAGAAACCCTCTCTTGAACATATCAGAGTGTTTGGCCGTGATGCTTATGTACATGTTCTGAAGGAAAATAGGAGTAAGTTGGATAATAAAGTCGAAAAGTGTATCTTTATTGGTTATAAAGAAGGTATGAAAGGATATAAGATTTGGAACCCATAAACTAAGAAGACTGTTTACAGTCAGGATGTTGTATTTAGAGAGGTTAAAGTTGTTCTCAAACATAAATTCCTACCAATACAAGAAGATCTCAAGAAAATAGAGTTTGAGATGGATGATGAAAAATCTGAATCAAAGGAAGAAGATGAATCAAAGGAAGAAGATGAATCAGAAGAAGAAGATGAATCAGAAGAAGAAGATGAATCAGAAGAAGAAGAACCTCATACTTCAATATTGAGGAGATCAATGAGGGAAAGAAGGAAACCAGAAAGGTATAGTCCAGCTTATTTTTGTGCTAATTTTTCTTTATCTATTACTGATGATGAACCCAAAAATGTTAGGGAAGAAGTGAATTCATATGATATTAAACTATGGGAGAAGTCCATGGTTGAAGAGAGGGATGCCTTGGATAATAATGATGCATGGGATCTAGTTGAGTTTCTAGATGGAAGAAAGGCCATTGGCAGTAAATGGGTGTTTAAGAAGAATTTGAATGCAGAAGGCAAAGTGGAGAAATACAAAGCTCGGTTAGTAGAAAAAGGTTATTCCCAGGTAGAGGGAATTGACTTTGGTGAAAAAAATTCTCATGTTTCCAAGTTAACTTCTATTAGATTTATTTTATCTATTGTTGTTTCTTTTTATTTTGAAGTACAATAGATGGATGTCAAGACAACATTCCTACTTGGGAATATGGAAGAATAAATCTACATGAAGCAGCCAGAAGGTTTTGCAGTGAAGGGAAAGAAAGAGTTGGTTTGTAAGATAAAGAAGTCACTATATGGTTTGAAGAAATCACCTAGGATGTGGTACCAAAAGTTTGACACATACATCCTTGGGCAAGGATTTGTGAGAACCAGGGTTGGTCACTATGTATATTCCAAGTAGGTTGGTAATCACTTCTTTTACATAGTTTTGTATGTCAATGACATGTTACTGGTAGGAAATGGCATGGATGTTATCAAGGAGGTGAAATTGCATCTATCCTCCAAATTTTACATGAAGGATATCGGTGTTTCTAACTTCATTCTAGGAATGGAGATTAAAAGAGATCGTGAAAAAAAGAAACTCTGGTTGAATCAGAGAAAATATGTTGAGATGATATTGCAGAGGTTTAATATGCAGGAAAGTAAATTGGTCAAGGTTATTATTCCTGTATGTGTAAATTTATCTGGATATTAGTGTCCCAAGACACTGGAAGAGGAAGAGGGCATGCCCCATGTTCCTTATGCTAGTGCGGTTGGAAGTTTGATGTATGTAATGATATGTACTAGACCATAAATTCCACATGCAATGGGATTTTTGAGCATATATTTGTCAAAACCAAGGAAGGCTCATTGGACAACAGTAAAGAGGGTTTTCAGGTATTTGTGTGGCACTTCTAGCTATGGATTGTGCTACCAAGGAAGAATAGGATTGGATAGAGTGTTGGACATATATGGGTTTTTTGATGTAGATTGGGTTGGATATATGGATCACAAAAGATCTACAAGTGGGTATGTATTTAACATATTTGGAGGAGTAATCAGTTGGATGAGAAAAATATAGGATGTAGTGGCACTCTCAACTGCATAAGTTGAATACATGACAACCACTCATGCATGCAAGGAAGTAGTATGTTTATAAAGATTGTGTTCAAGTTGGTTTGGTACAACAAGAAGTAAGGTTAGATTGTGACATTCATAGTGCAATATTCCTAGCAAATAAATCAGCTTATAATTCAAAGGAAAAGCATATTGATGTTTAGTATCACTTTGTGAGAGACATGGTTGAATACAAGAAGGTATTGCTAGAGAAGGTAGACACTCTGAAGAATGTTGTAGATTCGTTGACAAAGTCAGTGAGCTCCAAGAAGTTCTCATGTTGTAGAGAAACAATGGGAATTATTTCCCTAGATTGTTGACCATGTACTCTTGTGACCCCATAAATGCAAACAAAACAACAAGTGTGAGAATTTTTGGTAGGTGTTATATTATTTGCATGTGTGTGTGTGGGCGCTTCAGATTTGATGATTGCATCTGATGATCTCATCACATATCACTCTTTGTGGGTGTGTGCACCGGGAAATTTCCTAAGGGGGGAAGGAGTGCCCCCCTGGTTACGTGGAGTGATCGGCTTCAGGTCAGTGTTTTAAAATGTTTTTTGGGACGATTTTTTCCATTTTAGCATTTTTCCTATTTTTAGTGGTTTTCTAATTTAATCTTGGATTAAGGGATTAGGTTTTTGTAGCTGCAAAATACCTAAAATAGTGTTTATATGTTGTATTATGAATGGTAAAATAAATACAATGAAGAGTTTAGAGGAGAAACACCAAGGAAGGTTGGTTTTCTCCAAGCTAAGGGTTTCCAACGTCCATCTTTGTGTACTATATGTGTGTGCCATTGATTAATTTATGTTTTTCTTAGAATCTATATGCATAGTTTTACTTCATAGGTTTAAAACTTACACCCCCAACTCTGATGACCCTATCTTTGGAGGATTCGTTCACTATTTTCTCAAGATCCTTTAATTGACCCTTCATATCGATCATGCTTTGGACCTGTTTGGGAAAACTTTTTGTCATTTCCATGGTGTTGGGTTTCCACATGGCGAATTTGGATCTAACCAAAGGATAGATCCCATGTATGAATCTTTCAGCTTGTCATTTATCATCTTCCATATAGTCCACATGATGGAATAATGCATAGAAATATTCTTCATAAACTTCTATTGATCTACCATTCCATCTCACTACATGGAAGGATCCTACTTGGTGTTTGTATTCCTCTTAAAAGTATTGGGTTATAAAGGATTCTTTAAACATTTCCCAAGTAAATTGGAACGGCATGGATTGCATCTTAATCTCTTCATTTACCCAACATAACAGAGCTTCTCCTTTAAGGAAACTCATTTTTATTTGTGTCTTTTCTATGGTAGAGTACATTTTAAATATGAGTACCATCTTAACACCTATCAGTCAATTTTCTTCTTATGAATCCCCATCTTGACCTATGAACTCAGGTAATTTGGATTTTTCAACTTGTTTCATAATATCTAAGGGTGCTCATCTCTCCTCGGTATTGGAAAGAAGGTCTCAATCATGTTTTTTTTATGTTCCAACTCCCTTCCTTGACTTTGATCTAGATTTTTATTTTGAACTTGGATGGTTACCCAGTCCTTAGAGATGTTAGTCATTTCTCCTACGGAACATAATATGGCTTGTTTTGTTAGGGTTCCCATTTTTGTGGCAACTTGAGGTGGGGTTCCAACCTCAGGGTGTGTTTTCCTTCAACACTTAGGGGCCATGGTTACTCATGTGGTGAATTGGTTATGAGTTCAAAGTTTTGTAATAAGGATATAGTTCTCTAATATTAAAAAACCATGCATGTGAATATGCATAATCTTAATTAAATAAATATAAAAACACAATTCATCGAATCATAAAATCTTTAAAAAAAAATTAAATGCGTAAATGGAAAAAATAATATCAAATATCAATTCATTTAAAAAATAAGAAAACATATTATTATAATCCATCATTCTTTCATAGTAATAAAAATAATTCAAAACACAAACAATCATTTCAAAGAGAGAGTCAATGTTTCAATGGACAAGCAACTTTATACATGCAATAACTAAAGCATTATCAACACTCATCAACATATGAGCACAAAGGATTGTCTAAGAACAATCCATACATATTTTGTCTATTCAAGAATGTGGTTGTCATGCTTATGTCATAAGCCAATGACAAATTATTGCTGAAAACAAACTCTAATTAATAGGTAAAGCCCATATTACAAAATTAGAATATCTTGATAAAAATAAGGTATTCAGACATAGGTGAATGACCATTATGAGATTAATTATGTGATGTAAAACATGATAGGCGTAATATCACATCCACCAGAATTAACTTTGGGATGGAATTTTGATTTAAAACCATTCAATATAGATGCAAGATATGGTCATAAATGTTTTTTCCTTGAATTGTGTTTGTATTTTTGTTTGCTAGTTTGCAACGATCTTGTGAATTGGAAGAGAATAATCCGTTAGCATAGACCCTAGGGTCAGGATTGATTTAAATTGATGCAACGAGGCAACTTGCAATAGACCCATTATCAGGTATAAGCTTAATATGTGTATGTTTGTGACTAATTCAATTGGATTTATTTGGAGCATGGAGGTTACAACCTTGGTTCATGATGAGTGCCTTAGTTTCGCTTCAGATTTCTTAGACCATTACAACCATTATAATATTGTGAATATGGTGGCTATGAGAACAACAACAGTTGTTGCTTGAACATATTGGCCTTCGTTTCAAATATAAAGTTAGATGTTAATGCTAGAAGAATGGTGGAAAAAAAATCTTCCTTTCCTCCACAAATTTCTCTGATACCATATGTCATGGCCCAAATTCTAATAAATCTAGATCCATAGATAAACACCAAAAATTGCAACCTTGAACTAATAAGATTAAAGATACATGAATCAAGATTATAGAATTTATAATAAGGATCGAGTGGTGAGTAACTTACCTAAAGGATAAATAAATCAACTTACTTACAACTCCACGAATTTCGAACCATGGCACCCTCATCCTTGATCCAACATATTGCAATAGATTGTTCCCTCGAGCCCTCAATCCACTACTATGCCAGTTCTTCTTAGTGTTGTCCTCAAATTGGCCAAAAAAAGATAGAATATATTTTCTCCTTCTTCTCTATCTTTATATAGAACCCATCCATGATAAAGGAATTGATCCCTAAGATCCTCTTGCCATTATGTAATTATTTCTTTATCTTACTTTTTCTTTTCCCATAAACTTATCTTATTTTTAGTGTTTTTCCATAAATTACCTTTACTTATTTTACCCCTTTCTTTTATTACACAAATATTTGTTCTTAGGTAATTATTATTATCCCTTTATGATAATTAGTATACGTCTTTATTGTTATTATTTATTTATTTAATAAAGAAAAAATTACATAATGGCAAGTGGATCTTAGGGATCGATTCCCATCCATGATAAAGGAATCGATCCCTAAGATCCAATTGCCATTATGTAATTATTTCTTTATTAAATAAATAAATAATAACAATAAAGAAGTATATTAATTATCATAAAGGGATAATAATAATTACCTAATAACAAATATTTGTGTAATAAAAGAAAGGGGTAAAATAAGTAAAGGTAATTTATGGAAAAACACTAAAATATGGGGCATGACAACATTTATATTTCCTTGAATATCTTATTTGTGATTCAATTTTAAGGGTGAAGGATCAATACATATTTTGATGTGATTAATTCAAAAATGGAGTTTGTGATGTTTAATCATATGTGTGGAGAAATTTAATACATCAATCCAAGAGGAACCAAATCATTTTCCTTCCCAATTATCTTTTCCTAGCGATCTCGATTTGTTATGAGGAAGCACTGAGATTTGTTATTGATTGTTTATTACTAAGATTTTAGAATCATAAAATGGTTGTTGGGTATGTTTATCTTTCTCTTCTCTCACCATTTCTTCAATTAATTTAACATTTATTATTTTATCACATCCTATCAATGAAATATATTATTCTAGGGGTGTGATAATATGGAAGAAGAAGAACAAGGAACTAGTAATTGATTCAGACTATCTCTATTGAAATACACCCTTCCCTTTGGTAGTTTCATCAAAGTATTAATATTCCAAAGTCTTATGATATTATCAAGAAGTTGCACCATCCCCAGATGATGAAGGCACATCCTTTCCAATAGTTAAAACTCAAGCATGAAATTATTACAATGTTAAGAATTTAAATCTTCACACTGTTTTAGGCCATGAAGTTTTCTTTCCATGTGGTGACACAATCAAAATGTTCATTGTTCAAGTTGATATGGAAAGGAAATGCATCAAGTCCTGGAAATGAAATATCATTTACATATTTGACCCTAGATATATTTATACATTGTATAGACATAGGTTAAGATTATAAATACATGGATGAAAAATTATAAAGAGGAGAATGACTTGTGTGACATAGTAAAGTCTTGGTGGAGTTCACATGTGTTGGATGCATACCTAGTCAGAAAGAAAGGCTAGTTTTGGAGGAGAAGCATGCAAGGAGGAAAGGACAGTTGGAAGGAAAATCTGCATGTGTAAGAGAAGAAGGCGGGGCGCACATGCAAGGAATACCTAATGACACTAGGTTTAGGGGTTTTGTAATGTATTGTAATGGTTGGTGAGCCAAGGATATAAATAAGTAGTACTTAGAGGAAGAAGGGAGAGACATAATGGGGGAATATACAGAAATACGTAGAGGAAGAGAGAGTTGTAAGAACTGTACAAGTCGTTAAGTTGGTGAGCTAGGGAAGTAGTGAGCGAATCAATCTCGATGGTTAGATCACAGGCTGAGGATCTCAGTGTGATATAGTCAGCCTCACAAGGATCGAGGAGCCTGTGGAAAAGGGTGAGACCTAAGATTGTAAACATGCACTGCGTGATATAATTTTGAACCATAATAAAAGCTCAAAAGCCATATCTTTGTTGACGTAGCCTGGGAGGGGGTGAACCACGGTAACACCTGTGTTATGTGAATGAATGTATGCGTCTTTATGTTTGATTAATTGATGAATGTTAGATGAATGAAGTAACTAGGTAGATCTTGTATTCCACATTCATGAATAAGAATGATTATTATAGTTAGAGGTTAGACTGAATGAATAAATATTACAGATCCCAACCACATATCTCTTCTCATTCCCAGGTTGAAAACACCTGAGTATTTCATCCACCCATAGAGCTATCTCGAGTGAGACTGCACAGTACACTCTGTGTGTTGCGTTACCTTCTCGTCTACCAGAGGGGATGATAGTTTTAAAAGGATTTTGGTGGGAGATTATCAAATTTGAACCAAGGCCAATCTATGATGGTAAGGAAGAATCAGAATAAACCATAAAGAATCCTCAAGACCAATGAAAGATAATAAAGCCAACAAATGGTTATGTTGTCGGTTGTTTGGAAGAAAATGGGATTGAGTATGTGAGATTTATGGAATACGTGTCAAAAGAATGTCGAATCGAACAACAAGTCATTGAGAGAATGAGAATCTAAAAGGGAATGTTGAGACTGTGGAATCCAACGAAGGAAGAGATAGAGAGTTGGTTGAAGACAAAGGAGCTAGAGTTTGCATAAAAAGATAACAGAAATCCAAAGTTGACACAGCACAAATATATGGACAAGTATGTATTCAGTGACTTGCATGAAGTCTTTTTCTGTGATTTCCCACATGTATTGTAGGAGTGGATAAAAATATTGAAATACAAACATCCTTCAAATCGAATCAGAAAACTAGAGTGGAATCCTGAAGATATCACACAGTTACAATAAGTTGATAATAAGTTTACGCGTGCAGTAGATTTCTGGTTAGACAACATTGTTGCAGGATTTATCACAGAATTTGCGGTAGATACAGCGAAGTCATACATCGCAGTTGAACAGGAGTTCTTGAAGGGAACTTGAGGTAGGTACATCAGATCGTTATATACGTCCATTGAGATATTACTATATAACAAAGGTGTGATGACAATGGAGTCAGACAACTAAACTTCCATGTGTGCATGGGGGAAGGGGGGAAGCACTGATATGAGAAGGAGAAATGGAAGGAGAAGAGGATAAAGGAAAGAAGGAGGAGGCATTGGATCCAATTATGATGGATGAAGACCAGATCAAGTGGATCATGGAAACAACTATAGAGATGCGCAGTGGAGTACCCTACCAATATAAGGTGAACACCAAGAAGAGAGTTGTATCCGCGAGGGAAGGCTTGGAAAGTGATGAAGAGGAGGTAGAGGATCTCTGGGCTATGGATAAGATTGAGGAAATCATGTGTACAACATATGAGAGGAATACGAGAGGTACAAGAGAGGAAATAGAAGGCAACACTCCTATCCATATCAGTGTCAGTGTGGAACCCATAAACCCATGTGTGACTAATACACCAAGAAGAACACCACCATTTAGAAAACCAAATTTCGGGAGAAGGAAGACAATAGGAAGTACATCTACACAAGGAAAAACAATTGGGGGAGATAGTTCAAGAAGAATTAGTCAAATATCTACACCGCACAGAGGTAGTCTTTCAGCATTCAAGATGGCAGGACACGATCCCACCATCAGGTTACTAGAATTCAAAGGAGAGGCATCAGAGGACCCGAAGAAGAAGTTGTTTATTTGCGAAAAGATCTAGGAAGCGAAACATATCACAAATGAGGACACTAAACTGGCACAATTAGCTATCACGCTAAGAGATCATGCACTGGATTGGTACATGAGTTTAGCTACGAACAGTCTGTCAGGGACAACCAGAACGATTGGAGATATCAAGAAGTTGTTGATAAATGAGTTATAGAAGCCTAGTTTAGAGGATCAATACATGAACTAGATGATAGATATTAGATAAAAACCAGGAGAATCTATGTGGGACATTGACTAGAGATTAAAACGATTGAAGGGAAAGCTAAAATATGTCATGACATATATGCAACATAGGCGTATGTTCATCAATTCACTGCTACCATGCTTGAAATATCCGTTGCGAAAACAGAAGTTTCAGACATAGGTAGAGGCTCTACAGACATCCCTATAACTGGAAGAGAACCAATATCAAAAGACAGATCCAGCCATAGAGGATTCGAAGGAGGATCTGAAGAACTTAATGTTCCAGTTAAACCAGAACAAAGGTAAGGACAAAAGAGAAGTCATTTGGTGTACCACATGTAGGACAGAAGGACACCATAAGAAAAAATGTCCAACATTCGCGCATTCCATGGCAGTAGGAATGCCAAACCCATTGTCAATAGGAGGACTATGGTGTGAGATTTGTAAGAAACAGGGTCATGCTCCATACCACTACCCAATGATGCATAAGTACAAGAAAGTACTGAAGAGCTCGCATTGCAACTTTTGCAAGTCAGTAGGCCATGATGACAAAGATTTCAGAACCATGGACCTCATGAGGAAAGAACATCATATGCATACAGGGTGCAGGAAGAAATGATGTCTGGGAAAGTCGCACCTTATTTTAACCAAGTACCATCCTCGTATAACAATGCACAACAACAGTATAACACTGCACAACAACAATATAACACTGTGCAGCTGCAGTACAATATCGCGTAGACACACTATAATCTCCAACAGTATAACCAGACGCCTAAGTATAATGTGCCATGAGGGGATCGAGCTCGCTACAGAGGTGGAGGAAGAGAAAGAGGATGATTTGGAAGAGGCAAAGGACCAGTGGTATGCCACAATTGTCAACAACCAGGACACTATGCAAGAGAATGTCCACTTCCACTAGCGACCTGTATGTATTGTCGTGCATCAAATCATGACATGAAAGAATGTCCGACACTATTAGGGAATATCCAAGAGAAGACAAATCAGAACAATCAGAATGTTCAATGGATTTCAGCAGAAGCGAGGGATGAAGGAAGAAACAACAACATAGTTACACAGGGAGGAGCTAAAATAGGAAATGACGCAGCAAGACAAGAGTCAGCACAACACCAATGGGTGAAAAAGAATGTTGAACCAAAGAAGCAGTTTGATGTGCAGAACGAAAAGGAGATATTCAAGCAAGCTAGACAAGAATTTATGAAGCCATACATTGCATCAACATCGACTGCATAGTATAATAAGGAAGTATGAGTGTACAAGATGCCTCCATCACTCGATCATACCGAAGAAACACAACCACTGGGACAAGTAAGTATGATTAAGGGTTTTTTGCAATCCTGTGTTAGACTACTAAATGATCCATCCTCTATTAAAGTATTACAAAATATGCTAGGAAGATGTAGCATAGAGGCAAAAGGAAAGTTGGAACAAAAAACAGTAAATCATTTGCATACAAGAAGGAGAACAAGCAGGGATTTCAAATTGAACGCCAACATTGGATATTTCAACATGGAAGATATTATACTGTATTTAGGATCCGAAGTAAATGTATTACCTAAAAATACATGGCAATGTATGGGAGAACCCACATTAAGATATTCACTTGTTCATCTGAAACTAGCAAATCAACACAGAGTTCTACCAATTGGAAGACTAAATGGAGTGACAGTAGATTTGGATGGAGTATGAACTAAAGCCAACTTATAAGTAATCGAGATAGTGGATGGCACAACACCTTATCCGACATTGCTTGGCTTGTATTGGGTGTTTGATAACCATACCATAATGAACTTAAAGACGCGGAAGATGACATTCGAGTCAGGAATATACATAGCCATTGCACCATTGGACCCATCAGAAGGGGAAAGGTTTGTAGAACCTACTTGCTTGGACCTGGAGGAAATTAACCAGTTTTATAGAACAATCGTGTGAGAGGAAGATTATGTGAACCCAACTGCAGATGGGGTACTCAGTTGGAGAAGCATCACCTCATGTGCATCAAACTCGGATATAGGCTTAGAAAACTGGCAGTAGAGGTTACACAAAGTCTCCACAAGAAGATGCATAAGAATAGACCATGCATTAAAATGGGTAGGTATGAATATAAGGGAACCTCCCAGATTCCATGGGGTGAATGAACTAGAAGAATTATTAACACGATACGAAGAGGAAGTGTTAGAAAATTAGAGGCTCTTAGCCCTAGATATAGAACTCAAGGAAACACCTACAAGATGGTGAGGTGCACACAAAGAAACAGTTAAAGACTAGTAACAATGTAAGTGGTTATTGCGCATTAGGTTTGGCATAGAACAAGGAAGCAACCATCTCTAGAAATATGAAAGACAAGGAGCACCAGTAGAACACTTGGAGAAGTGCAGAATGTTATGGAAAATGACACCACTAGAGAACTGGCATCATCATTTTTTTCACACGTTAGAAGGTATCCTAGTGAACTGGTACATAGACCAGGAATTGCGCGAGGAACTACAAACTGGACAGTATTACAACAAAAATTTACAGTCACTTTCTCATTTGAGCATGAGAACCCCAACATAGACGCGACACTTAAACAAATCAGAGGGGTGATATTCATTAAAGAACCGGAAGTTGAACTCATGACAGAAGAACAACAACAAAATAGACAGATATTAAAAGAACTATTTCCATGCTACCACATGCAGGAAGAAGCACCAGATGAAGATGACCTGCGCGATATTCAGATTGAGGAAGTTGAAGGAGAAATAGAAGTGGAAGGTCCACCTCTAGAATCTGAAGTATTTGTTGTGTAGATCAAGGTAAATAAAGTCAACATTGGGATAGTTGAGAATCCCAAAATGGCCAACATTGGAGACTTCTGGGACGAGCAAACAGTGGAAAGTATAACAGATTTATTGTGTGAGTACAATGACATGTTCCCAACAATGTTCATGGAAATTAAACGCATAGCAGGATATCTAGGTTAAATGATGATACCGCTTAGAGCTAAGGCAAGACTGATCAGACAACGACCATATAGACTAAACCCTATATACAATCAAAAAGTCAAAGCTGAAATCGATAGGATGTTGGAGGCCAGAATCATAGAACCTATAGAGAAATCATAATGGGTAAGCCCGATGGTAGTTCAAGAGAAGAAACAAGGGGGTATAAGAATATGTGTTGATTTGAGGAAGCTGAATGATTTGTGCCTACATGACTTGTTCCCTACTCCTTTCACAGATGAGGTGTTGGAGAACGTAGGAGGATAGGAAGCTTATTCATTCACCGACGGATTCTCAGGTTACCATCAGATCAAGATATCCATGGAAGATAGATAAAAGACCACTTTTTCCACGGAATGGGGATCCTACCAGTATACAGTCATGCCATTTGGACTGGAGAATGCACCAACAATATTTTCCATAGCAATCATAGCTGCATTCAAAGAATTTATCCACCAGTTTCTAGAGGTATATATGAATGATTAGACAGTCTATAGTCTGTTGAAAGATCATGTAGGGGTGTTGAGGCTGATGTTATAAAGATGCAGGCAGTGTCAGATATCGTTAAATATCAAGAAGTGCATATTCAGAATACATTTTGGGATACTATTGGGCCATATAGTATGAAAACAAGGCTTGCTAGTAGATCCTGCCAAGATTGCAATAATTGTTAATCTACCACCACCAAAATCAGTCTGTCAGTTAAGCGCAACATTGGGACACACAGGATACTACAGAAAATTTATAAAGGGGTATGTGCAGAGCACTGCTCCAATGGATAAATTGTTAAGAAAAGATAGCAAGTTTCAGTGGAATGAGGACTGTCAGCGTGGATTGGATACCCTAAAAGAGAATATGGTAACCGCACCAATACTGGTATTCCTCGATTGGAAAAAGACATTAAATGTACATGTAGATGCATCAGACATAGCACTTGGAGATATTCTAGCACAGCCACAATCAGGAGAATTGGACCATCCTATAGAATTTTCTAGAAGAAAACTATCAGAATCGTAGAAGAATTACAATACACAGAAAGAGAAGGCTTAGCTATGGTCTATGTGCTTCAGAAATCCAGGCATTATTTATTAGGAAAAAATTTCAAGATGTTCACATACCATTCAACTCTCAAATACCTCGTCAACAAGCCAGTGTTGGGGGGGGAGAATTTGTAGATGGTTATTGATGTTCCAGGAATTTGACTTTGAAGTGATAGTCAAACCAGGGAAGTTGAATGTAGGACCTGATCACCTGTAAAGGATCACTAATGGAGAGGAAACTACGAATATAGAGGACAACTTTCCCGACGCGCAACTATTTTCAGTCCAAATAGTCAATGAATACTTCACAGACATCATCCAATACTTGAGTATAGGGACTGCGCCATAGGAATTCAACACTATGTAGAAGAAAAATATGGTAGTCAGGGTTGCATACTACCAATTGATTGTAGGACACTTATACAAAATGGGTGCAAATAGCATCTTGAGAAGATGTGTGCTATAACATGAAAGACCTAGGATTTTAGTAGAATCCCATGAGGTAATAGTAGGAGGACATTATGCAGGCAAAGCTACCGCGTAGATGGTATTGTGCGCAGGACTATGGTGGTTGAATGTTCATGGAGACTCAAAGGACTACTTCCAGAAATGTGATGTATGTCAGAGGGTTGGTAAACCGAATATAAGGGACTAGATGCCCCTGAGACCACAAGTAACCTTGCAGGTATTTGACTAATGGTAAATAGATTGTTTGGGACCAATTAACCCACCAACAAAAAGGTTAGGAGTGAGGCACATTATTACTGCGACAGAGTACTTAACAATATGGGTAGAAGCAACACCAGTAAAAGATTGTAGCACAGAGACAGTTTCAAACTTCTTGTTTGAGCAAGTGATCACTAGATTTGGCTGCCCAAGAATTTTTATGAGTGACCAAGGCACTCACTTCATTAACAACACTATTAAGGCTATGACTAAGGAGTTTGAAGTTTATCATCAAAAGAGTACACCATATCATCCTCAAGAAAATGGAACAATGGAATCCTTTAACAAGATCCTCGAGAATGCACTGACAAAGATCTAGAACGTTAATAAGGACAATTGGGACTTAAAGATACCAGCAGTATTGTGGGTGTACAGGACCACAATCAAAAACATTGACAGGGAAGACACCATTCAGATTGGTGTATGGACAAGAAGTACTGGTGTCATTAGAGTTTTTGGTACCTAGTCTGCGCGTAGCAGCAATTACAAACATGACAAAGCAAGGCACAGTACAGGAAAGGCTAATTCATCTAATGATCATGGAGGAAGATAGGATTCTAGCATGGTTTCACCAAGAAGTATAGAAAGAAAGAGACAAAGCTTGGCATGACAGACATATCAAGAGGAATAATTTCAAGGAAGGATACTTAGTCTTGGTGTATGATAGTAAATCTCTTCAACACCCAGGAAAACTCAAAATGCATTGGTTAGGACCATAGGAAGTCAAGACTGACACAGATGGGAGAGTTGTACAGTTGAAGGATTTAGGAGGAAAAAAACTCAGAAGGATGATCAATGTGAGATGACAAAAGTTTCAAAGGGAAAAACGACCTCCTAACCCTTAAAAAAAAAAAAACTAACAGAGGGGTTACCAGGACGAAAATCAAAAGGTAGCAATAAAGGCGTAGCACGACGAAAAGAGAATGGGCACGCGCACTCGAAAACTCTAGCATGACAAAGAAAGGACCAATGGTCACTAAAATGTAGAAATGGAGGAAAAGACAGGTACGGAAAATAAGTGCCAACGGATGGCGGATATTAAAATTGAATGACAAGAACTATTGACGGGGTGTCGTATTAATCGTGCCAACTGGAAACGGCAAGGGAATTCAATGGAAAGTACGCGGGAAGCGCCAGTTCATTTAAAACACAATTTGGGTAATGTCTCCAAGAAGTTTCACACAATTCCTATATAAGGTAAG
Source organism: Picea glauca (assembly GCA_000966675.3). Taxonomy (NCBI): domain Eukaryota; kingdom Viridiplantae; phylum Streptophyta; class Pinopsida; order Pinales; family Pinaceae; genus Picea; species Picea glauca. The sequence continues at coordinate 66,806 of JZKD02S1828206.1, forward strand.
CACGCGAGGATTGGAAGGGTTGCTATGAAATTGAGAAAATCACAAAGTGATAAAGTATACGGAGTAGAGAGAGAGTTTGCAGAAGTTACAGAGACAACTAATCTTGGTGGAGAATACCTTTACCATCATGGAACCACCCAATCTAAGAGCATCAAGACAGGCCTGTAGACGACCTCGAAGCAACCTTAGAGCACCTCAGCAGCCACAGAAAAGAAAACAACAACCACCTCGGACTTCAGAATTCATCAACTTGGATGAAATCTCGCCGCTCGATATGGCACTAGGAAACCCAACAGACAACACCAGTGGGCATGGACATCAATATGTCAGAAGTAGGACAAAGCCAACAGACCCAGGATACAAGAAATCCTTCATGCTCGTAAATCCCTGAAGAAGCACTGAGGGTTAATGGGATGGTCTTGAACCAAACAGAAACGGTCACACCAGAAATTTCACACACAACCACGCTGGAATAGCCATAGGAGGGCACATTAGAATATATCACCGACCAGGCAGAGGAGTATGTAGAAGATATAACAATGGAGGTTGGAACCTCGAGTCAGCCACCACAGTGAAAGGGAAAGAAGCCAGTAGCAAGATCACCGCGTAGGCAGGCTGCCACAGCCATAGTCTTGTCGTGCATTCTGGAAGGGATGTGTGTCGCGGGTAACCTGTTAGGCCATGTGGATAAAATACGGTACTGATACCCTGAAGTGACTGACATGGACAAGTTTTTGGATTTTTCCAAGAAATTTTGCTTGGATATTGTGGGTATAGGACACTTCAGAGAACCAATTAACCAACCAAAACAATGGGCATACGCACTGGCCAAAACTAGGATTCTAGGCCTATTGGAGATCCCACACTTTGGAAGGGGTTGGAACGTAACCAAATGCATCAAGCAGTTGATTGAAGTTACCCACAGAGAATACCTATGGGTGGAAGAGCATGTCTCGATAGATGTAGAGCTCATTACATGCATTACAGGACTACCACCTCGAGGGGAGACACCCGCACAGTTCCTCGATCACAAGAAGAAGGAGAAGTAACTAGTCGAGGAAATGAAGAAGACCTATGGTACAGAAAGAGGGTCATGCAGAATCATAATTAAGCGCATTAGTGACACAACCACAAGGATGGCCACAAAATTCATGGCATGCAAGTTACTCAAGAAGTGTTGCAAGGATGAATTCCATGCAAGGGTCATCACAGCTGCAACACAATGTGTGGAGGGAAGTATGATCAATTGGGCCTTGTACTTGTTAAATCTGTTCCTGGAAGACTAAAAGGATGTGGAGGACTTGGGGACATAATTTCACTATTCTTGGCTCCTCATCCTGATTGAATTGGTCGGATGGAGGGAGCTTAAGTATACATACTTTTTTGAGAGATCCAATCATTTTCACACAGCGTGATACCTATCACTGGGGAGTACATCAGACCCCAAGAAAAAAAGTGTGAATGCAGGCATGTTCGCAGGGTATTACAACGATCTGCAGGAAAACATCACCAACACTTTGTGGATTACACCATAAGTGGTCACACAATATCAAAGAATAAAAAACTTTAAAGAGACCAGGCATACAGTATGGATCCAAGCACAGAAGGATCACGAGAAACAATGGCTACAACTGTGGTATTTTGTTAAGGAAGAGTCAGAGAAATGGAAATCAAGGATTGGCATGAGGAATGGAGGATTCTAAACTTGAATCAAGAGATGTTTGCAGATAAGGAGGTTGATATAGGGTAGGAACAGACACCTGCAGGAGACAAAAAAATGCCCAAAAATCCAAAGACAGGTCAAAACCTGGTGCAACAAAAGAAAGGGTGGGTGTCCAAGAAAGGAACCCAGGTGGGGAAGAAGAACAACACCCAGGCGTTGCAGGAACATGAAAAAGAGACTAAGACAACACAGGGGACCACATCAAGTGCAACTTAGCAGGAGGAAGGTCAGACCAAGAGGCAAATTATACAAACGGGGGGTGCATGCAAGAAATCTAAGGCACACAAAACGCCACCAGAATATATGATCACGGAGGACAATGTGGACCTCATGGCCCTAATGGTCCAGGATCGAACAACGGAGGATTTTGATGAAGCTCAACACCAAATGGACATGATTCAGGATGAGCTAGAAGACATGAGGCACCTCCTCGAGCAGATTAGAGAAACACATAGGGTCAGCAGAGGAATATAATCAGTCCCCACAACACCACATACATGAGCCAAGGTTGGATTGAGAGAGCATGATAGGATCCAGACGACAGCACAATCGAGCTTGAAGTTTCACGTTACACCCATCATGTTGTGCATGGATGAAATTGTGGGTCAAACACCATTGAAATATCCATCCCAAATACAGTTGGTAATGATGTGGATACCAACCAAGGCATTGTATAAACTCCAAGTCAGCATCATGCAGGAGGTACAGTCACACATACGCAACAAAATTGTAGTAGACGAAGGACATTAGAAAACAGTTGGAATTGGTGCTCCAATAGGTCAATATCGAGACCAAAGATGATAAATATTGTGTGTATAGGCTCGATCAGGGATTGATTGTAGCCTATGACAAAATTCCAAAGAGTGCACAAACAATAGAACTCACGCCGATGCATAATATTGATCAGATTGTGCAGACAATCGATCAATATAGGTAGGATATCGAGCACCTTCAGGAAAATCTCATCCCTACCACTCCCTCGGAGGTGAAGGAGCAAAGGAAGCAGGAAGCAGCAACACAGATAGAGGAGATGAAGCGACAAGTCCGCGCAGCTGCCGACTTTTTCGATAAAGAAACACAAATATGGATGAAGCTGGAGGAGGATCAACAGGTCCAGCAGTGGGACCAGGAAGAGGAGAAGATAAGCACATCTATCCAATACCTCAAGCAAAGACAGAAGACAATGTCGATCATTGAGCACCTCAAAGGAGCACAGGATATGAAGAAGCTACAGGAAAAACTCATAGTCGCGCAGACAAAGAAGATGGAGCACCAAGCTCAAACGGAACCTCCCCAAGAGTGGGCACCGAAGGTCATTGTGTAGGAATAAGATGCAAATAAGAACATGGAACAAACTAGGGAAGAGTGCACATAGATGATCAACGAAGATATTGCAGCGCAAGTATTGGATGCACTCAGGGAAAAGACTGCACATGTTCAAACACAGACAAAGAAACTCACAGAAAAGTTTCAGGCTCTTGCAGGAGCTATTCAAGAAGTTCACAAAGTTTAGGTGGCTTGGGACGAGCAACGTGTCAGTGTTGGGGACCTGTTGGATGTAGGTCTAATCAGGAAGAAAGGCTAGTTTTGGAAGAGAAGCATGCAAGGAGGAAAGGATAGCTGGAAGGAAAAGCAGCACATGTAAGAGAAGCAGGCGAGGCGCACATGCAAGGAATACCTAACGACACTAGGATTAGGGGTTTTGTAATGTAATGAAATGGTTGGTGAGCCAAGGATATAAATAAGTAGTACTTAGAGGAAGAAGGGAGAGACAGAAGGGGGGAATGTACAGAAATACACATAAGAAGATAGAGTTGTAATAATTGTACGAGTCGTTAAGTTGGTGAGCTAAGGAAGCAGTGAGTGACTCGATCCCGAGGGTTATATCCTAGATTGAGGAGCCCGGTGTGATCTAGTCAACCTCATAGGGTCAAGGAGCCTATGGAAAAGGGTGAGACCTAAGATTGTAAACATGTGTGGCATGATATAATTTTGAACCATAATAAAATCTTGAGAGCCATATCTTTGTGGACATAGCCTAGGAGGGGGTGAACCATGGTAACACCTATGTTGTGTGAATGAATGTATGTGTCTTTATGTTTGATTAATTGATGAATCTTAGATGAATGAAGTAACTAGGTAGATTTGGTATTCCACGTGCATGAATAAGAATGGAGGTTATATTTAGAGGTTATACTGAATGAATAAAGATTACAGAGCCCAACCACAGATCTTTGCTCATTCCCATATTGCAAGCACCTGAGTATTGCAGCCACCCATAGAGTTATCTCGGGTGAGACTGTGCAGTACACTTTGTGCGTTGCATTTCCTTCTGGTCTACCAGATGGGCCGATAGTTTTAAAGGGATTTTATTGGGAGCTTATCAAATCTAAACTAGGGTCAATATATGATGGTATGTCAAAATCATAATAAACCATAAAGAATCCTCAAGACCAATGAAAGAGAATAAATCCAACACCCTGCATATTTAAAAAGGCAAAGTAGCAAGTGATATGATACTATAGATTTGCACATGGGCATGGAAGATTTGTTTTGATAATTAATGGTTATGTGGAGAGGCTAGTGTGGATGGCCTATGGAGCATTCTAGTGTTGATCATCCATACAATATTGAATGACTATATGGTCTTCAATTGGGTTGATGTGATATCAAGTAGTTTATGCTACAATATCAATAGGGTCAAGCAAGGAAAGTAGGGAAATTAAATTCCTTGATTCTATATGTAATATTATCTAATGGATTTCATACACACTGGTTATGAATTTACTCCTTTCAAATAACCATGGAATCCAAAAAATGGGGTGGTGCATGTTCATCTCAAGAGCTTTATCAAGACAAGCACACAAAATAATATTTTGAAATTTTTTAAAAGTTTCTCAAGGTTGTGTATTTTAAGTTACATGACATCATTTGACCCTATTTCAATGTTTCCACCATTGGAGCATTAGATTTGATAGACCTCTATTACATAGACAATGTGAGCTACAATGGAGTGCATGGCATTAAAAAAATCCTCATGTTTTATCGAAGTGCAATCCAGACATTATTATAATTAGCGAATTTTTTTATCAAACATCCTTACATGGGGAAACTTTAATGTTGCACACATAGAAGAGGGCGAATTAGTTGGTGCTATTTTATCAAGATAGGATGTAATGTGCTAACTGAATGTTTACACACCTAAGATTCTGCACCAGATTTGGAGCCTTTCCACCTCATGGAGATTCCTTTTTGACACCACTACCCTCTCAAGAAGGAAGTGACTTTTATCATAACATTTCCCCTAGCATACTTATTTGTGCATTAACCCATCCTAGAAGACAAGTGGTATAGAATGTCTCTCACTTATGTCAATGTAAAGGGTATAGTGAAGGTACAACAAAGGAAGGAAGAAACAAAGGTCAAAAAATCCATGTGGAACAAGTTATTGTTATATGGGTATGCAATTACTTTTGGATGCAAATTTAGTAGCATTAACGCCTGAGAGGTTGCTCTAAAGTTGATATCAAATTATTTCATGATAGTAGGCAAACCAATAGCACCAAATAAATGTATAGATATACTATCAAATTATATTGAGGAATTATCCCAAGGTATATATGAAGCATGCATATGAATTATCATGGGGAAGAAGATGATGCAGAGAGTAACATAAAACCAATGAATGGTTTCATTTCATGGTTGCTACAATGATGAACATAGTTACTAGAATATTTTTAGGGACCAAAATAAAATATTGAGTCGTTTCTCTTTGACAAAGAGAAACATGTATTAAAAAAAAAATCCAACGAGATAAAGTAAAATTGAAGTACATTATGGACATGGCCTAGAGTAAAAGGGTTATTGTGGGGATGGAGACTCATCTAATGGTGGTTGATGAATCAAAGTTAGCTTTCACATATATAACTAGAGATAAGATAGAATCTATGCATGAAAATATGGAATCCAAGGACTGAGAAATGACTACTCTCAAATAACAGATCTAAGTAGTTGAGAGTGAGTCAATATGTAACATGGAATTTTCCATCATGGTATCTTTTTTTTAAATAATAATGTTCGATATGGTGGCTAAATTCATTTGTGAGTTAAATATGATGATTAACGTTAAAAATACCTTGATTTTAATTTGATTGTAGGAGGGAATATGGAGGAAGTACTACACTTCAAATTTTAGATACTACAATGCATGGATTAGAAAGAAAAACATGTATCATTTCCATAGCTAATCCCCACTCTACATCCTTTCGATATTTCTGACATGTGTACTATATTTACTTAACAAGAAATAAATATCCATTAAATGCATGAGAAAATGCAAGATATGAGGACCAAGTATGTGCAAAATATGATTTGTGCAAGAAACATGGTCAAGAAGTTTCTTGTCCTCCCATTTTTGTGAGATGGGGTAGAATATAATGCATCCATTCATGAACTTTAATAATTTATGTACACCGCATTGAGTGAGAATTTTTTTGGAGTAGCATGCATAGACAATATGAGTGTGGGATAAATTCAATGTTGTGTGATAGATTCAACTGTCCAATCTTTCCTTGAATATGTGATTGCTCAAATTAGTAGAAGAAAACCCAAGTTAATTTTAAAATTCACCAATGTTAAGACCATGGCATATTATGACTTCTTCCCAAGAAGGGATAGATTTCATAAAACTTATTCTCTCATTAGTGAGAATGTAAACGTTTTGAATGGTATTATTCAACGATATAGAGACAAAATAAAATAAGAAAATTTTCTAGGCTTAGTTTCAAAGTTCTTAGGAGAGGTGAAGAGTCAACAAATAGATGAATAGTTGGAGAATTTGAAAGGCCAAGATTCATTGGGATGAGCTATTGTAACACACCCGACCCCCCTAATATAAACTTAGGCTGGTGGGATGTTGATTTTCCTTTATTTCTCCTTATGGGCATGCTATCAGACTCATAGGTCCTTTGAGTGAGGACTTATCCTATAACAGTTTAATCTTTAATAACTCTTATTAATTCTCATATAAATCTCTCCACTTAGTTTACTAAAATCCTCAGGTACCTATGAGTCCTAAATCATATGGTCAGGTTTATCTTTCTCCCTCTAAGTGACGATCTAGACATGTTTGGACCTAGTATATCATAGCTCCCCAATCATCCAGGTCGATCCCCCTCTATGATTACATTATCCCAATGGGCCATTTTGTTTAATATAATGGTCCTCGGGCCTGGAGTTCCAACAGATATGATCACATCGAAGCCTCTACCTACATGATGATTACCCTTCTCATGCATACCCATTCCACTTACCAATAGATGGGACCCACAAAAACCTATGTCTGAGATTAAATCTCTCCCTCCTATTGATTGGAAAATATCCTTTGTTTTTGAAACCCTTCCTCTTTGGAGCGCCTCTGCTTTTATTTGAAAATCCACTATGAGGTTCTCACTCTGAAAATAGACCTCTTCGATGAATTGAACAATTATTGTTTGTCTAATACAATGGTCTTCATGGTATTTGGGGATGAAAATGTATCCTGTCAGGGTTTTGGTTTCCTCCTCCTTGGTGTGTCTCTCACCAGATACAATGGATGAGATCTTGCATGCACAGTCTGAAAGATATACGGTCTTTAGACATCCAACATTGAATGTCTACTCTAATTCAATTCTCATCACCTTCAATGACCTTACTATGACGTACTAACATCAAAATCCAGTGGTCCAATTATTATGTTTGGTCGTTCTCTGACAGATCAAAGGTATCAATAAAATTAGGGATTTCCTCTCCGGGATTCAAACACGCCCTCGTCTAACCACTATGAAAGTGGCATCATCCAACCAAAGGTGTATATATTCCCAACAAGATGAATCCACGGCTCCAAGTCATTCCAAATGGACACGAGTTTTCTTTAGGGAAAATAGTTTCACTCGGGGACAATCATTTTTTAGACTCTACAAGACCTTACCATATTTATTATGGGTTCAACGCCTATTCCCAAACTATATAAGTCCCAATAGCATGGTCGAAAGGAATTTATTGAATATCTTGCAATCTTTCCATGTAAACATCAAGATACTCTCGGGGCTCAAGGTCCTCCATTCCTCACAAAAATATCCCCGACTACAGAGCACCAGCTCCACCAAGTAATGATATTTTTGTCCATGTCCTACAAACTTTCCTCTAAAGTTGTAAGGTTCTTGGGGAGACAAGATATCAATACTGGTTCACTTTCTTTCCATAACTTACCTGACCAAATGAAACCCATGACAAATACATACCATTCATTTAGTGGTTCAGTTATTTTCTTATAAACAACTACATTTCTCATTTAATTCATATATTCACATATATACAACATTCAAACACAATTAAACAAACCAAGTTGTACATTTATCTGATCATAGAAATGTCAATGCCAATCGACTGAGAGGGGATGCGTTTCCTCCCAACCTTAGTCCATATTGTAGAGTGCATCCCTACAATACGACACCCTCGTGCTAAGCCATGATACCACAAGGGGAATGAATCAACTAGTTTCCAACTCAGATGATCCAAGAAGGCTACTCTCCTTCCTCCTCTAACAACAGTAGAAGTTTCCCCCTTCCCACTGAGTTCAGGGTATTTACAGGTTTATCAGGTGGTTTCTCAACTAGATTTCCTCTGCATAAGGGAGCCCCTTCTTTTATAAACAGTCCCTCAATGACCTCCCCTTACCAATGTCAGTTTTTTTTCACTAAGAACCAAGTTGCAACCCATTATTGCTCCAGTCTTGACTTGAGTCTTCTCTGCTTTAGGATGATTAATCTCAAATTGGAGAGGTTTCCTATTTTATTCAAGGAAATCTCTTACTTTATTTTTTTCCCTCAAGATACGCTTGGAAACTCCTCAGTTCTCAAAACATGTTCTCTATTGGTCTGTGTGTGCATGTGCACTCCTCCTTACATCTTCTCATTGGATTCTTCTCTCCTAGTGGTGTTTTTCCACCTTCGGTCTCTTCCTCCACCAATCCTCTTGGGACTCTCATCACTTCTATTAGATGTGACCTGTAGTCTGAAGTGCCTGTTATCCCCTACTTTTAGGGATAATGAGGAGATTATGTCTTGAGGCCCATAGGTCCTAGACATGGAGTACCGAGAGCCAAATCGACTTGATCATGGCCCTAGAGAGCCCATCTTTTCTCCCTTTCAGTGCCTCCACTTTTTCATCAATAGCAGCAACATCCATCACCTTCGGTTTGGTCTTGTATAAGAGATGGTTATTTCTTCATGAGGTAATGAGTCCAGGTATCATGGTATGTGTCACTATGATCCTCAAAACCTTTAAATATACGCATTTGATTCCTTTGTTTCTAACAGGTGCTTGGATCTTATGCTTGTCTATTTGACCATGTCTGGGGGGAATGACAAGGTGCCCTAGCAAGCTTTGTCCATAGGTTTTAAGTTTCCACTGGGGGGATTTCTAAAAATCCATCATCTGTTCCCGTCATACATACCACTTTCCATCTTACTTCTCACTCATCCATCCCCTTACACTAGTTTGGGCATAGGGTAGCCAATCATTTAGGGGTTGTACCTTACCTGGTGGGAAGAATAGGCTAAAGGCCTAGGGGGTAAAAGCAGCTAACAATAAAATCCTAATAATAAAACCTCGAGATGCTTTTCCCAGGGATCCCAAAGAAAGAAATAAAAGGCTTCTCAGCAAGAAAGAGAGGGACCCAAAGAAAATAAATCAAGACCTAGTTGAGGGATGGGGGGTCTCATCACGAGCTAGCTCATTAGGTCCATGGGTGCCTAACGGTATGACACTACCATCATCTAGTTACCATTCTAGGGTAGTGGATCTTGGTTGCATGGCCAAGAGAAAGGGAGTCTCATCACGAGCCAACCTTCTCATTTCCGTGAAAGTACTTGTGGGTAACATTGTCACTTATGGTCACCAAGCCAGGGAAATGTCCCTTGACTAAGTACTTCTTGAGAGAAAAAGCAATAAAAAGATAAAAAAAACAATAAGACAAGACCTAGTTAGAGGATAGGAGGTCTCATCATGAGCTTGCCTATTAGGTCCATGAACATCTAACAGTATGACACTACCATCATCTGGTCAACACGCCATGGTAGTGGCTCTTGGTGGCATAGACAAGAGAAAGGGGGTCTCATCATGAGACAACATTCTCGTTTCCATGAAATGTTTGTGGCTAACATTGCCACCACTGGTCACCAATCCAGGGAAGTGTCCTTTCACTAGTATCTTGGAAGAAAAAGAGTAAACATAAAAGGTATGAATGGGCTTGGAAACATCACATCCATGACTGGTACAACTCACCCTCCACAGAGGCACCCACCAGTAAGCCATCCCTGCTATCACTGCACCTTTTCCCAAACATCCCCATCCACCCCACCCACCTACATGACTTGGATTTGATCCTTTCCAGAAAAATCCCACTACCAATAGACACTAACCCAATAGGATGTCTTGTTACTTTCCCCAAACTTGTATTGCAGACTTGTATAATCTCTTTGAGCACTAGACTGGGGTGAAGGGGTTTTATGCATATGTTTAATAAATATTGATGATTATATGTGATTGACATTGCTATGATCCATGTGACTTATGAGCCCATGGAGGGTGTAGTTGTTGATGTGAAGGATCATGCCCAATGGACAGGTACCATGTTGGAAAGGTACACATGGGGAGATGATCAGTTCGGACCTCCATGGGGATGAATATCCCACCCGATGGATGTTGAGACCCCAACAGGGGGCAAAGATAAGGCATAGCGTTTGTACCAGGGAAGATCAGAAGAATCCACCAGAGGCAGCTGAGCAGGCCTATACCTAGGGGGGATGAGCCCTCTCTACAGGAATGTTGGCCTTGGAAGGCCCATGAAATCACCCAGCATGACCATGATGTCATCCATCATTATGGACATCTTGGGGAGACATTTATGGTAGTTTGGCACGTGTGGTAGCTTGGAGAAGCCCAAGGAGGGCTAACGTTTTTCTCCTGGAGGTTTCATTTTCCCTAGAAGGGGCTAACGTCACCCTAGAAAGGGGATGATGTCTCACCTTTTGCTTGATTAAGGTTTCATTTAGAACATTTAATGTAAAATAGTATGATTTTATTATTTTGGCCTTGTCGGCCTTTTTATGACCTAAAAAGTAAAATTAGGTCATTGTACTATATAAATTGAGGGTTTTTACCTTCAGTTTTTCATCATCTTTCACTCACTCATTAGTGAGGTCTGAAATTTGCACCATTCTAAGGGTTCTTGGCTGAAATTGGGAGGCGCACTTGTTGAAGGAAGACAATTTTGGACTTTTATTGACATTTTGGCATTTCTCTTGGTGGGAGGTGTTACAATTAGGGTTTGCTATACGATTTCTTGGTTAAATATAAGTGAATTTCTGAAAACTTCTTAATTTAATGGTTGTAGTATTGTTTTTCTTTCATTTATG